>OZ010713.1:25200026-25800026 GCA_963932345.1 Ophion ventricosus | reverse complement strand
GGGGTTTTATTATACACGTAATTGACTATACAAAATTATTTTTTCACAGCGATACATGTCAAAATGGCGACTGTGCAGCATTTTTCCGATGACGCCTTTATTTCTAGAAGGTCAACGGCCGGACCAACAGCTCCTATAATTTTTGAGTTATGATGAGGCACTAAAGTTTTTTCGATTATATATAAGAATTGCTATAGAAGTACGTAGGACCTTTTTGATATATTGTTTTTTGTCAAAATGGCCCATTTCTAAAATAAAAAGTATAATATTCAACATAAGTTAACACAAATCAGAACACCTGTGGGGTAACATAAATTTAGTCTCTTTGTTAACCCCGAGGAAGTGCTCGTACCTTCTTAAGTGACAGAATGTGTCGGTATACCGTAAGCGGGGAGTCCGACACATAGGAGAGTACATCTCTCCCACGGTGCGCAAAGCGTTTTTGACCCTCATTAAAAAATGGTCGAAAATTAAGAACGACTTTTATCCAGTGTTTTTTTTAAATAAACATTTAATATGGTAAAATCAGAGTGCGATATTCTATAGGTGTTCAGTATTTTTTTTATAAAAATTATAATTAAAAAATATTAGATATTATACTTGATATTAGTAAAATATGTGATATTATATTAGATTCTATTCGATTTTGATTATATTTTAGTCGTTCGTATTCTATGAGAATTATAATTTCATGATTAGATGTTAAAAAAATATTATAATACTTAGAAAAATATTAGACGAAAAATATTAGATATATTTATATTAGATATGATATTATATGATGATCTATTTTAATTACATTTGATTTGTTTGTATCCTATAACAAGAATTATATAAGACTGATCATTTCATAATTGAATTAGATTCGAGTCGAATATTAGAATTAGAAAAATATTAGATGTATTTTTCATAGCCTATGTGTTATTCCAAATAACTCTCTACATGTGTGCCAAATTTCATCAAAATTCGTTCTGCTGTTTAGGCGTGATAGCGGAACAAACATCAGGCATACAAATTAGAAAAATATTTAATATTAGAATAAGAATAAAAAGTATCCTATGTATCATAAGCTATCTACATTTAAAATTTCATTGATTATATAATAATTTGAATTTCATCACTACATTAGATTTGAGTATATAATATTATTATTAGAAAAAAGATTAGATATCAGAATGAAAAGTATCCTGTGTTCTAACCCAGACCATAAACTATCTACATGATAAATTTCATCGAAATCGATCAAGCCATTTTGGCATGATTGAGTAACAAACAGACAGACAGAAAGTCAGATTTAGAATATTAGTTAAGATAATCAAATTAAATTGTTTAGTTTTCAATACTGAACACGAGAATTACAAGTTGTAAAACAATTTACACATTGTCAATAAAAAGAAAGGTAAGTAAAGTAATTCATGTACCTTTTTAACTGAACGTTTACGTTATTTTGACCTGTAAGTTTAGGTTATTCATAGACTGACGTGAGTGTGAGATATTTAAGCATTTTTGCTTAGCTGAAATGTAGTGAAGATCATGCAAGCGATTTTAACTGTTAAAAACATAAAGGCATAAATATTTCATACATTTGTTGCACCTAAACGACAAAAATGTACCTAATATGTTACTTTTGACAGTTTAAGATTGAAATATTGGGCGTACAAATAAGTCTCCACCGTTTTTGTGAAAGAACGATACTTTATGTTTTGTTCAAAGTGTTGTCCATCGCTAGCCACTACTTTTTGCCATCTTTCTGGCAGCATATGGATACCGCGTCGGAAGAACGCTTCATCTTTTGAGGCTATCCATAAATCGACCCAATTTTCGGTATCTTCATATGATGTGAAGTGCTGCTCAGACAGACCGTGCGGCATCGATCGAAATAAATGATCAGAGAGAAATAAATGATAGCAATGTCTGGTGAATACGGCGGGTGGGGTAAAACTTCCCAATTGAGTGTTCCCAAGTAGGGTTTGACCGGCGCCGCAACATGTGGACGAGTATTATCATGCAGGGGAATAACTTTGTCGTGTCTGGAGTAGTAGTGGGCGCGTTTTTCTTTGGGTGCTCGGCTCAATCTCATTAATAGTATTCGGTAGAGAGCCCCAGTAATGATTTCGTTCGGTTTGAGCAACTCGTAATACACGCCACCAAGCTGATCCCGGCATTTGCCGGGATCAGCTTGGTATTTGCCGGGATCAGATTGTATATTTATACAACATGAGTTTTTTCCATGAATATTCAGCTTGGCTGTCGATGTTGAAGCATGGCCAGGTGGTCCCCATGATTTCCTCTTCTTTGGGTTATCGTAGGGGATCCATTTTTTATCACCACTGACTATACGATGCAAAAAACCCTTTCGCTTATGCCTGGCAAGCAGCATTTCATATGTGTAAAATCGGCGTTCAACATTTTTCGGCTTCAGTTCATATGGAACGCAATTTCCTTGCTTTTGAATCATTCCCAATGATTTTAAACGATGTGAAATTGCTTGTTGAGTCACTCGTAATGTAAGTGCAAGTTCTTCTTGCGTTTGGCACGAATCTCCCTCCAATAATGCTTCCAATTCCGCGTCTTCATACACTTTCAGCTTTCCGCTACGTTCTTTGTCTTCGACGTCAAACTCACCATTCTTAAGCTTTTGAAGCCACTCACGACAACCCAAACAAATTCACTTAAAGCAGCCTCACCATATGCTTCTACAAGCAATCGATGCGCCTCAGCTGCAGATTTCTTCAAATTAAAGAAGTAAATCAAAAGTTCCCGCAAATTACGCTTATTCGGCTCAAACTCGACATTTTCGCTCGAAAAAAATTATGTGCTGCTGATAAAAAATCGCTAATATTTCAAGGTTATGGTCTTGCCAGATGTCCAACCTTACGATATGACGTTTTACATCTGACAATTTCAACAATAACCTCCTGGTGGGGCCATTATTTGTCAAACGGCGGAGACTTATTTGTACTCCCAATAAAACTGAACATCCTCATAAAAACAGGATTTAAAAAAATAAGCCAAAGCATTTCATTCCAATCGGAAGGTATTAAAAAAGGAAAGCAACTGATAAAAGCAAAACATGTTATTAATGTTGGAGAGCTAAGGGAAAATGGATGCAGCTATCGTATAGAGGCTGGAGTTATAAGACAAACTTCTGTAACATCCTCACCATACAAAGTAACGCTAAATTTAAGTTTCATTTCTATCTAATTGTTAATATCGATACATATTCATACTTATTATAATTATCTACAATTAAATTTTCTGATTGATGCAAATCGAAAAGTCACTAAAGTTTCCTGTGATTGTGTATATAATAAGAGCGGCAAATAAAAACATATAGCAGCTGTGATAGAATATATTAATAATGAAGAAAGCTTGTCAAAAACCATTCTTCAACAAGAATGGGGAAATCCAACAGTGCATCAACTGGCAAAAGAAAAAAAAACACCCAATTACACAACACATAGAATGTCCCATTTTTTTTTATAATAAATTCCGTATGTATGTATGACAAGTCGCCCACAATAGTTCACTTTTTATCCACTTCGTGAGCTACAATCTTTTTTCGTGTCCCCACCAAGCGATAAGCTCGGAGCGAATAGATATGTGGGTGCAGCTTGGGACTTCCCAACAAATTTGTGCACGGGATCACAAAAGGATATTTTCTTGGCAGATCCAACAAAATCCGGTTGAGAATTTCAAATAAAAAAATGTCAAGTGTTGTTAACCAGGAAATAGCGCGGAATCCATCCGGATTTCAATGTGGACTTCCTATAGGGATGGGGTAGGATCTAGGCGCTCGCCAACAAATTTCTGGACAAGTGGTCCAAGTAGAACCAGCCGTACGGGTCATCTCATGACTTAGGAAATGTGGTAGGATCAGCAGAGGTCGCAGAACACAATCGCAGAATTCTGTGCGGAAATTGAGTTTGGACTTTGATCGGGCCCATCTTAATTTTCCCTAAATTTATTAAGGCCCTAGTCTGGAAGCCTCACATGGGCCATCAGTGGCTGGTCACACTTTGCTACCGAGAGCCATTGAAGGAAAAATAACCAGGGCCTTTATAATTGCCTCAACGGTGCCTCATAAAAATTATTGGCGCCATATTCGTACGTGCGTGTCTGTGCACTGTGAAAAAGAAATGTGTTATTTCAATACATTTGACGCTTAGAATTTTGTCGCATATTTTGACACGTTTGATCCCGCGTTGTTCCAATGAACGCACTGTATGGGTGTTGGTTCAAGGCATCATAGCTCATCTACTAAACGCATAGTTTAATTATTATATTTAATCGATCTCGATAATTATTATGCCACAAATTCTTTAGTAAAGCAATTTATACTGATTTGTCCCTATAATAGCGAAGTCTAGGAGTATTGGGGAAATCGCTACTAGAGAATCTACAACTACACCCCCTTTAAAGGCCTTTGCTTAGTCTCCGTACTTAGACTATAGTTTTAGTCAACCTACCTATCCTACCATTCCCTAATACGGGTCCGGTCTGGCTCTCTCATGGAAAACCTTCCTATGTAATCCACAAATAATCCATTGAAGGCCCCGAATTGTATTAGATATACTCTGCCAATTTTCCGCAGGGGATGATATCGCTATTTCATTTTCTATACTGCTGCAGGTTGTCGCGTTCCATTTCGTACATTCGTTCATGCGCACACGTTTGAATTCTCATTGAATGTTTCAGCGCTTATCCCTCAGCTATTATGCCGTGAATTAGGGTGTGTGTGTGTCTCCGCGATATCAGCCGTACGTATCCTTCGTTCCAGTGATCTATTTTTTTTTGTTTCATACTCCTCGCGTTTGCGTACAAATCACGTATGTGTTGGGATCGGTTATTACGCGGCAGCGAGTGAGAATCGATACAATCTGTCGCCGTTTATCCCTATCAGCAATAGACGGACGCATTCATCAAGCTCGCAGATACCCGATGAAAAGAAAAAAACAGTCCAGTAGATTGTATCGGTTAGTTGGAAACGGGAAAGCTGAAAGTGAGGCTTGAAGCGTATGCCCAGGTCTCGCACGTTTCGTTCAAGAGCCTCCAAGAGAGAGACCGTGCCGGGCCCTTGATCTTACACCCAAGATACCTCTGTATGTGAATCCTCACTCGAGTGCAGTTTTCCAACACATTGGAAGTACCATGATCAGAGCAAGGTGTGATCAGAGCGTGATGCACCAGCGATTGCGCACAGGCCAACCCTGTGACCTAAACATCGTTTAATCGGATCTCTAGCTGCTGGACTTCGCGATACCAAAATTCTCCAGAGGGCCAGAGGTGTGATGCAAGCGCTAACGGATCGCACAACGTGGAATAGCTTTGAGAGCGTGTGCGTCCCGAGGTACACGCTCCGCACGGTAGTGCAATAGTGCAGACGGGCTCTCTCCGTTCGTGGTATATAATTAAATATCCGACGGAACGCGATTACATGCGGCGGGCATCGAGCAACAGCTGCCACCAAGTAAGTGTGGCCTCGAAGAAATAGCTAGCGTATACAGGCTGGATCGGCTCACGGTGTGGCGCCAGAGTATCAATTAGCACCGCAAAGGTGCGTGCACGCAGGCCTCGATCATCAGAGGATTCAGCGATGACGACAAAGACGGTGATGAGGGGTGGGGACCGAGGAAGGTGTTCGCTCAGCATTGGAATCCGGAGGCCTTCTGGATGATGTTGATCCTGTGTGTATACCCGCGTCCGGTCAGCCTGATCCAGTGAGCTGGACAGTGATGAGATTGAAAACCACCGAGAAAGAGGAACCATTATAATTAACAAGCCTTCCCGGTGAATCACTCACTTCGCTCACTTAACGCGTCAAGTTGTACCGCATCGGAGCCACGGACAAATTATGTATTATTTATATATATGTATATACATGTGTACACAGACTTATCAAAAGATGTGGTAGTTTCTTGACGCCAGGTACTGTAAAAAAGATTTTTTTTTGTTTTGTTTTTGTCAACGGAAGAATACCGAGCAAGATTGCGCGAATATGCCGGAAGTGAAATTTTTCAATACCTGCTCCGCGAAATCAGGCTTTTATTGTGAATTTATAAAAGCACTTTCACAGCATAAAAGTGAAATTATACGGGTATGAAGTTGTAATACTCTAAATCGGCGAGTACTTGGTGTGCTCTTTTTTTTGCGTTTTAGCTATCGTACACGGCTCATTAAAATAATTGTAGGAATTACAGGGAAATTCGAGTCTCCTAATTTATGACATTTTTTGCGGTACCAGGATGTCCTGATATTTTAAGATCACGAGATTCGAAATTCGGTAATAAATGAAGAAGCCAATAAAGTTTTAAGTCGGAATTTCATTTATTATCGGTTATCCTGTATAGTCCAACGGAATAATTAGAATAAACCTTTTAGCGTGATTATTCAATGATATATGTACAACAGCTATTGTGAAAAATATAATTAGCACTGCAAGTTTTCGACTTTCATAAGAGTACAAGTTAGCTCATATAATTTGACTTTTATTAACCCTTCGCGGTCACACGTTTTGGCTATAACATGCTGCTCACAGGGGGGTTGCAATGACCCCAGCCATATTTAAACGATTGCCGCGTTGGCCGTATGGTTCCGGATGACTCATAAAAATTCAGGATATTAGTTTGAACATTCTAGAATATGTCATTCTCGGTATTATATTTTAATCAAATTTCAAATTGGCGGGAAAAAATCAGGAAGGAGTCAATGCGTAAAAGGAGCCGTTTTTTACTGCAAAAAAAATCATAACTTTTGCAATTTTCATTTTTTTTTTCATCAAATTTTAGGGTGATACTCTTGAGATATGATAGTTTAAGGAAAAAAATAGCTCCATAGTGGGCGTTGTAAAAACGGTACCTATTCTTATATCTGAAGATCCATTTCGGAGAGAAATAAACAACGATAATCATGAAAAATGAGCGATTTATTATAAAAAGTGGCCGCCAACAACTTATAGTAATTTTGGCTTAAACTTGTGCTTGGGGTTATTTTGACCGCGAGTGATCGCGAAGGGATAAGTTATTAAAAAAAAAAATATTATACACGGCAGGGAAGCAATTGGACCGACCATTAAGGGGATACTTGGGTTTCGAAACCAAACAAACATATTTTCTCTGTTTTTTTTTAGTTATAATATATAAATTATTTTATTCAAAATGTTAAGCACATAAAAGAGCAACATTGCAACAATATTAAAAAAAAATTTCATCCAAAAATTTGGGAAATTCAGCCGGTGGGACCTGGTTTCCGGAGATCCCTAAAAAAAAGTGTCCTCGTGGTGGTCAGGATAACTCATGATAGCTTTATCTGGCATCAAAAAAACATTTTTTTTCTGTTAGTAGATAAGTATAGCTCGCGATTGAACGAAGGATTTAAAAAGAAGATTGAAATTTGAATTTTTGGCAGAGTTGTATGCAAAATAGTTCAATTTTTGGTGTAATTTACACTACGTATAGCCTTGTAAAATTAGTTGTAATCGAAAAAAAACCTCCAATCACTAGTCAATGCTATTTTGAAGTGTGCAAAATTTCAATAAGATCGGTGCGTTATTTTTTGAGAGATCGTGTCCACCGGCTTAAAGAATAATGTTTTGAGAAAAATGCGTATACCTGCGTCGCTCCCGGCCGGTCTTTCCCAACGGGGGAAATTCCCAAAGGCTCTCTCTCCTAGACTTTTACTCCGATTGACTTAAAACTTTGGGAGAATATTCTAGACACATTGTACTATAAGATAATAAAAATAAATAAAAAAATTATTTTATTATCTAAAATAGATTTTTTGAAATGTTCAAACCCACGTAACCCCTTAAAAGAAGAAAAAATATATATGTTATTGTCCAGACTATACTGAATCTTTATGAATTTTTTGAAATTTTTTCACCACAAAACACCAGAGCTAAAAATAGTTTAACTATTTCTTGTTGTGTTTGCAAATTGAATAACTTATTTGCACTGTGAGCAAATAATTTATTCAATTTGCTTTTAGATAACAATTTACATTAAGTATAGCCTTTACAAGGCTATACGTAGTGTATTATAAATTGTACCAAAGATTGACATATTATATTTTGCATACAACTCACAATCAGCCAAAAACTAAAATTTCAAGTTTTTTAAAAATCCTTTGTTCAATCACGAGCTATACTTATCTACTAACAGAAAAAAATTGGGTTTTTGATTTCAGATAAAGCCATCACGAGTTATCCTGATCACGAGGACACTTTTTTTTGGAGGTCTCCGGAAACCAGGTCCCACCGGCTGAATTTCCCAAATTTTTGGATGAAATTTTTTAAAAATATTGTTGAAATGTTGCTCTTTTATGTGCTTTTGAATAAATAATTTAAATATTATATACATTTTGAATAAAATAATTTATATATTACATTTAAAAAAAAATAGACAAAATATGCTTTTTTTTTGGCTTCGAAATCCACGTAACCCCTTAATTTCGGATTGTGGGTAACACTCCAACTTCCTTAATGCAAACAAATTAAATACAATTGAGGCCCGATTTTTATAATTGATCACAATATTATAATCACAATCACAGAGCCTTTGACAGAGGCGACAAAAATACAAACGCTATATGACGCTAGTGTTGCCCACGAATAATTATACTATATAATTATAATATATCCTATGTCCTATATCCTATATATAATATATCCTATGTCGCGCTTATGTGGGGATTTTCTTCAGTATGGACTACCAATGTGTTTACTGAATATACGTTTTTACTAATTGCGGGTGATACTTAATGAGAATAGGAATACAAAAAGTCATTAATTTATCGTTCGTTTCGTAGTCAAAGTTCTAATTAGCCTCTCGACGATTAATCATTCGTGGCTATTTGCGATAAAGCAATTTCTAACTAACAATCGTAATAGTGTCTCATTCCGATAAAGAATCGGCCAGTAAGAAAGTTTCTTCTAACTTCAACAGAGCCCATGTGCGCAGCCTTTCGGGATAACGACGTGGCGTTTGTACGGCCGGAATCCGCAGATGACCATCGTCCTTGTAATTTTTCTAAGCCACACATATAGGTCACAAATTAAGTTTGAGACATTGTATGTGTGCATGAATGCCGAGGCCATATCTTATGTCCTGTTCACTCGTGACGGATGATATTTTTTTCTTGTTTGTCGCTATTTTCAGGGCGCCTGTACGTCGCGCATGCGACAATGATATATCGGCACGCTGTGTTGCATGGAAGTCCCTATGCGCTTGATTACTTTGGCAATTAACAGCCAGCGCAGAGAAAGTATCTGCCGAAAGAATCACCGCAGCTAGCCTATTCTAGAATACAAAGTGCACTCGAGAACTTTGTCTATTATGTATGTACAGCTAACCTGCGGGCATTAATGACCCCATTGATTTCATCAAACCACACGGTATAGAGACCGCCTATATACTTATAGTACCGAGTATAATAACATTTTTGTCCTCCTTGCAGCTATGAATTAATTTCAACGAAGAAATAACTTAGCTCCGAATGACGCCAATCCTAATATACTTTGCCCGATTCGTTCGCGTTAAAACGCAAATGATTTTTCAAAATAATGATGAATGCAGTGACGCTCGAAGGTAGTTTCGAGGCCTGATCATTTCTAGGCCAGAAAGGTGAATTTCGACAATTTTTTATAGATATTGATAGAATAAAAATTCCGTTGAGTGGTCTTTATTTGACATATCTTCTACCTATCCTTCTGAGAGACTTACGACCTCAAAGTACAAAAAAAAGGTTTCACATGATAATAAAAATAACGAATTAAAAAATAATCGTTGCATTCCAACGATCCAAACTTCAACGTCATTTAAGGGATCATCACAGTGTGACCGCCCGAAAAATAGCCGATTATAGCAATTTTTTTTTAGGTGGGTAGGATAAGCTAATCGGTCTATTTTTTTTGTTACAAATTAAAGCACCGATAAAGAATGCAAAATGATTTTTTTTAAAGCTTTATTTATTGTTTAACATTGTTTTTATTTGCGGAAAATTGGGTGGAAAAGAAATGGTGGCCCATGGTGGCCAGGATTGCGGCCACAAATTTTATCTGAAACAAAATTTTCGAAATGATTATTAATCTGCAGAACAGCCGCTATGTTCCTATGGAGGTTTTTTTTAAGTGAAATTTGAAAAAATGGGGGCAGTTTGAACAATAATTATCAAATTTAGCCTTTTTTCGACAATTTTTCGTAAAAAAAATAGGAAGATATAAAAAAAAGCTTCCATAGCAACACAAGGAATGACGTGAAGAATGTTCTGTTAAAATTTCAAACGGATAGCTTGAAAACTCTTCCTTTGAGAGTGGCCATCGTTTTGAAAAACACCATTCCGAGAAAAAACGCGTTTAAAGTTCGGAGTGCAGGATTTTCAGATAAATCGTCTCCTTACGATCAATCGGCGATGCCAAGTCCATACAATATTCCTTCTGCTTCCTCAAATTGATCGTTTTTGGCAGCAAAGGAATTTCTTCAAAAAGGAATAACGGTTGAACGGGGAGCCGGGCCCGGGGTCCCTGGCGCGCCGTCCGCGCCAGGTCTCACGCTCCAATCACTTTTTCTAAGAAAGGCTGTAGCGAACGAAATAATTCGAATTTCGATCTAAAAATTGGACAGAACCTTTACAACCGTGTATACTATCGGACAATGCAAAAAAAATCGATTTTTCCAAAATTTTACACTGTGATGATCCCTTAAGGCGGGTTTTAGTCTTATTTTTTTAAGGTAGTAATCTCGCCAAGGCTTTTTTCATAGATTTATTTCTTATTTTCAGGACCTATTCAGGACACTATCAAGTGATTACGTGCAAAATTTCAGAACTATTTACCGTTGTGTATTCGAGATATTGGCAATCAAGGATTGTACGGTTTTACACGTGTTATTATGGGGAGTAGTGGAGAATTGTACATTTCAGACAATAACTACGAAACTTTTCTACAGATTTTTTTTCATTCTTAATTAAAGAGGAACATATGATGAAGTGGGTAAAAAAAAATCATGAATTTTGACCGGCCAGTTTGAGAGTAATAGCGATTTAAATTAAGCAATGTCTAGCGACGCTAGCGCCACGAAGCGACTGGAGCGGACTAGAACTAGACTACAGTAGTGTGTGCATATCCGTATACGCAGAGTATCTACTTATTAGTAGCCGGAATGGATAGTCATACAAATGTGAGGGTTGGGTAAATATTATTGGGAGTACAAATAAGTCTCTGCCGTTTGATAAAAGATGGACCCACGAGGTTATGGTTGAGATTGTCAGATATAAAACGTCATAACGAAAGGTTAGACATCTGGCAAGACCATAACCTTGAAATATTAGCGATTTTGTATCAGCATCACATAATTTTTTTCGTGCGAAAATGTCGAGTTTCGAGCCGCATAAGCGTCATTTGTGGGAAATTTTGATTTACTTCTTTAATTTGAAGAAATCTGCAGCTGAGGCGCATCGATTGCTTGTAGAAGCATACGGTGAGGCTGCTTTAAGTGAGTTTGTTTGGATTTTCGTGAGTGCTTTCTAAAGGTTAAGAACGGTGAGTTCGACGTCGAAGACAAAGAACGTAGCGGAAGGCCGAAAGTGTACGAAGACGCGGAATTGGAAGCATTATTGGAGGGAGATTCGTGCCAAACGCAAGAAGAACTTGCACTTATATTAGGAGTGACTCAACAAGTAATTTCACATTGTTTAAAATCGTTGGGAATGATTCAAAAGCAAGGAAATTGGGTTCCATATGAACTGAAGCCGAGAAACGTTGAATGCCGATTTTGCACATGTGAAATGCTGCTTTCCAGGCATAAGCGAAAGGGTTTTTTGCATCGTATAGTCACTGGTGATGAAAAATGGATCCACTACGATAACTCAAAGAAGAAGAAATTATGGGGACCACCTGCCCATGCTTCAACATCGACAGCCAAGCCGAATATTCATGGAAAAAAACTCCGTCCTTTTTTTTTATCAAAAATTGGTCATTTATTGTGAAAGAATGATACTTTATGTTTTATCCAAAGTATTGTCCATCGCTAGCCACTACTTTTTGCCATCTTCCTGGCAGCATGTGGATACCGCGTCGGAAGAACGCTTCATCTTTTTAGGTTGTCTACAAATCGACGCAATTTTTGGTATCTTCATATGATGTGAAGTGTTGCTCAGACAGGCCGTGCGTCATCGATCGAAATAAATGATCGTCAGAGGGAGCAATGTCTGGTGAATACGGCGGGTGGGGTAAAACTTCTCAATTGAGTGTTTCCAAGTAGGTTTTGACCGTCGCCGCAACATGTGGACGAGCATTATCATGCAGGAGAATAATTTTGGCGTATCTGGAGTAGTAGTGAGCGCGTTTTTCTTTGAGTGCTCAGCTCAATCTCATCAATTGTGTTCGGTAGAGAGCCCCAGTAATGGTATCGTTGGGTTTGAGCAACTCATAATACACGACACCAAGCTGATCCCACCAAATACACAACATGAGTTTTTTTCCATGATTATTCGGCTTGGCTGTTGATGTTGAAGCATGGCCAGGTGGTCCCCATGATTTCTTCTTCTTTGGGTTATCGTAGTAGATCCATTTTTCATCACCAGTGGCCATACGATGCAAAAAACCCTTTCGCTTATGCCTCGCAAGCAGCATTTCACATGTGCAAAATCGGCGTTCAACGTTTCTCGGCTTCAGTTCATATGGAACCCAATTTCCTTGTTTTTGAATCATTCCCAACGATTTTAAACGATGTGAAATTGCTTGTTGCGTCACTCCTAATGTAAGTGCAAGTTCTTCTTGCGTTTGGCAGGAATCTCCCTCCAATAATGCTTCCAATTCCGCGTCTTCGTACACTTTCGGCCTTCCGCTACGTTCTTTGTCTTCGACGTCAAATTCACCGTTCTTAAACTTTTAAAACCACTCACGATAACTTCTCTCACTTAAAGTAGCCTCACCATATGCTTCTACAAGCAATCGATGCGCCTCAGCTGCAGATTTCTTCAAATTAAAGAGTAAAATCAAAAGTTCCCGCAAATGACGGTTATTCGGCTTAAAACTCGACATTTTCATACGAAAAAAATTATGTGATGCTGATACAAAATTGCTAATATTTCAAAATTATGGTCTTGCCAGATGTCCAATCCTACGATATGACGTTTTAAATCTGACAATTTCAACCATAACCTCTTGGTGGGGCCATGTTTTGTCAAACGGCTGAGACTTATTTGTACTCCAATCGAATTTTTCGCTAATTAATTTAGAAGTTATAAGCATATGAATTGGACACGGTGGCTTATGGGGAAACAGCTTCTGCAGACGTTAATGGTTGAAAAACGAATGTAACTAAATCGCCGTAAATTCTGAAAATATTATATCATCAAGATTTAGGATCAAGCGACTGATTGTGCTAAGTTTTAAATAAATCGACTGAGTAAATGTCAAGAAATTAATTAAAGTAACGAGGATTATTACCTTTTTTAACGACGAATTAATAGCAATCATTGGAAAACTCAATATGTATTGAGTTTTTGGGTCATTATTGATAATAATAAGATGATCTGAAAGTATTGATTAAATTAAAAAATAGAGAATTTTTTTGTTGTACAGTTGAAACAGATGTACAGTTACTGACAAAACCTCAGTCAAGCACACGCTAATATCGTCGAATTGGATTTCAATTATTAATAAATGTGAAAAGTTAACATTTCTAAGTGTTAATTTATTATTAAATTAAGTATTTGTAATGCTAAACATGTATGACATGATCTAGACTTGTAATTCACGATTCGCCCATTCGGACTAACTTTTTGCCGGACGGTCCATCCAGTAATAAGTTTCCTTTTTTTCCTCCATTGCTCCGATTTTTCATGAATACTCGATTTAGACGAATTTTCAAAAAAATCGTTTCTCGCATCACATTGGCGCCATAAGTTACTGTATACGCGGTCTCGAACAATATACACTCTTGGAGCAAGCGATGCGATCGAGGTCGACGAGAGAATAAGTCTGGGAGTTCGGCAGTCGTGTAGTATGATCCCGATAACGAGGAGATGAGATACGGGCGTTTAACACGTGCTCATACACGAAGGCTCGTGAGTTAACTTCGAGACCGAGAGAAAAGCGCGCCGAGGTCCAAGCCGCGGATATATCGGTAATTAGTAAGGATCCTCGGTCTTGGCGGGCCTCAGTTCACCGAGAGTGATTAGCATATCATACCCTCCCTATATTGGTGAGCCAGAAACTTTGTGCACTCTTCGTGGCATTGAACGTCACGGTTGCGGAACGCAAAGGTTCGAAAAGAATCGAGCTGCACGAGGTTAGTGCCAATATAATAGGAGCACGCCTCCGTCGTGTATATACGGTAATGTCACTCGACGGTAATTACGGGTTCTACTAAAACCGGTACCACTACCGGCTCGTGTTTCGCTGCTCTTCTCTCTCTCTCTCTCTCTCTCTCTCTCTCTCTCTCTCTCTCTCTCTCTCTCTCTCACAGTGTCAGCGTTGTTAGAATCTTCCGTGAGTGCTCGAGAGGAGATTCCGACTGCGTCTAGTCTCTCGAAAACTATACGAAATTGTCTCGGTGAAAACGAGTTAGTAGTCATTGAGTATTTCTCCAGCACCATTAGTACCGGCTCATTAATTCTAACTGCCTGCGTATACCCAACATCTTATATACCATCGTGACAGATGAAAAAGCGAAGGCGTGAGAGCCACCTGTGCTAATAGCAGATAACAGTTGGATTATAGCGAAACGAAGTAATGCCGTGGAATAGTTGATTTTACTCGACAATCCATGGTAACGATGCTCTCATCGAACGTTTTTTTTGTCGAAACTTCTGTAATCGATGTACCCATTAAATCATCACGTGTCAACAGAACGGACACGTTGACGATCCCATGGGGCCAGTCGTCGATACGGTTCTAATTATTCGATGCTTTTAGAATTGTCGCTGCAAACCGAAGCCGGATACTTCGAGACACTCGAGGTCGATACTCGGAGTATGAGAAATGCTTGTTGTGTAGATATTGACGACAGTCATGCTATCAGATTGATTTTTCTAACAAGAAACATCACTTTGGCTTTCACCTTTGATTTTGTTGAAATTCGTGCACTGCAAATCCATGTGTGTTATTCGTTACACGCAAGGTGTATAATTTTAGGAATTGAGCTGTTAAAAAAGAATGTTCGATCTTTTTTTAGTATCGATCTTTTGTGATATTAAAACTGAATGTCAAAAGGATTTTTGTTTGAAATAATTCTAAATATAATTATTAATTGTCTTTATATCACGATAATTCAAATTGTAGATGTTGGCGCGAAATGTCACGCTATCGGTGCTAGCGCGTGTGACGTCACTGCTCGAACGCGACCGAATAGGCTATGTATACGGTTTACACGCGAGTGTATACAAAAGTAAAATTTTGTGTAATTTTACATCGAAAATCTCGAGCATTCTGAAAAAGTCAAAACATAGTTTAATTTTCGTGCAACGATGTGTGAAAGTGGATTCGTGAAAGCAAATTCTAGTAATTTACCGATCGTGGATAACTGAACATTTTTAGGTTAGGAGAGGCTTGATAATTTATGTTAGTTATTGCCGCTACGTATCATAAGCATTTTGAAAAAGACGTATTTAAAAAAAAATATTTCAATACAGTTTATGTTATAACACGTTTACACTGACATCAAAGTGGTATTCACAGCAAAAATAAGTGGACGATGATTTCGGGTTGACACATCGTGCTGCATCGAACCACAGATTTTGATGTTTTATGTCTTGTGTCATATTCAGAAATACCTATTAGGGGCACTTTTCGTCGTATTTATACAAAGAGGAACGAAACAAGGCTTATACGATTTTGTCGTTGCCATCGTTGACGGCATACTCGTATCATACGAGTAGTTCGTATACTGGCGTTCGAGCGGTGACGTCACCGAGCGCTCGGGTAACTTCGGATGCTGTCGGCGCGTTTTTGCCGAGCCGAACAGAACAACGATTTCAAAGTGCTATGTCATTGTTAATTGTTGAAAAAAAAGAAAAATACTTTGCTTTAAAAACCGCTCATGACTTTGACAATGAAAAAAAATCATTTAATGACCCAATTGACACGTGTAAATGCCGTGCACAACTTAAAACAACGTACTTACGTGTGTTAGGGGATGTCCATTAATTACGTGAGGTGTTTTTTCTTCAATTTGGACTCCGCCCCCTCCCCTCTGGTAGGATTTAGTGAGATGTCGAGGCAGCCCCCGCACGAGAGATTTCCCCCATAATTTTTTGTGCATGTATTTTGTTTCATACGCTAATAAAGACTTACTGATAGAATGTTCTGTAAAATACATTTTTTTCTGTGCAAGAAGAAGAGGAGAACAATGATATTACGTTTAAGGCCGGAGCTTGAATTAGAAGGTCCGAAAAATCTTTTTTTTTTATTGCTTAAATAGATAGATAAACTATCCAAGAATATAGAATAGAATAGAATAAAGTTACAGAGGCCAATTGTTAATATTTTCGAAGATACAAGGCCAAAAGCAGAGAAGCGTCGATCAGGTGTGTGAGTGCTCTGCTCCTCGATCGTCTAATCCGAATTTTATACCTGGGAACGGTTCAAGGGTCTTTCAGAACAATACTTAGATTTCGTAGTAGTATTGTGTTGAGCTATAATATGGTTTATTGAAGTATAAAGGTGTATGATACACCATGATACACAAAACACCTGAATTCCGGCCAAAAAGTCGTTGAAATTGCCGCCTACATGGCTACAGGTATGTTCAACGAAGGGTATTCAGCGATTTTGAGTACCATGCAGTTGCTCAATTTGATTGTTGGCCAGCAGTGCAAAATGGTTGCTGATTTTGCTGACGCGAAACGGATCTCGAGGGAGGACAGGCGCCACTCATTTAGCAGCAAGGAGGCTCGTACAGCTCGTAGACTCGACCAAAGTCATCTGAACGAGTACTTCGAGGAAGCAGATGGATTTCTGTATGGACTAGGAATAACTGATTATTATTGTAAGTAAGCAAAAATTGATATTTCCTTCTATTGAAAACTTTGAAGCGCGTTTTCTCCAGTTTTCATTTTCACGGTTTTTCCAAATTGGCGGGCGTGATAGCAAAAAAAAAAACTAAACGACTTATTGAATCAAACCAAAGTTTATTTTCTTCAGTATGAAAATCTCTTCTAAGTGAGCTAAAAAAGTCGTTGAAAAAGTATTTTTAAATCATTCTTATAGCACGTTAAAGTATTTTTCTTAACACATTTTTTTTTCAAACATGAGAAAGGTTATAATTTCACGATTTTTTCAGATTTTTCTTAGTTCACCCAGAAGAAAAATTTATGACAATTGAAAATGTTTTTGTTTTTTTTTTTGTTTCAGTCAAGAATTACGAGCTGCATCTTTCCCGCCGATTGGGGACTGCAGTGGCAAGACGCACATGGAATAGACTGATAAATCTGTAGTCATTTATTGTTTCATGTTAAAACCTTTTTTTTATATACAAATAAGTTTACAAATAAGTCGGAGTACAAATAAGTCTCCGCCGTTTTTTATAAAAAATTGGGCATCTATTGCGAAAGAACGGTACTTTATGTTTTATTCAAAGTATTGTCCATCGCTAGCCACTACTTTTTGCCATCTTCCTGGCAGCATATGGATACCGCGTCGGAAGAACGCTTCATCTTTTGAGGCTATCCACAAATCGACCCAATTTCTGGTATCTTCATATGATGTGAAGTGCTGCTCAGACAGGCCGTGCGTCATCGATCGAAATAAATGATAGTCAGAGGGAGCAATGTCTGGTGAATACGGCGGGTGGGGTAAAACTTCCCAATTGAGTGTTTCCAAGTAGGTTTTGACGGGCGCCGCAACATGTGAACGAGCATTATCATGCAGGAGAATAATTTTGTCGTGTCCGGAGTAGTAGTGGGCGTGTTTTTCCTTGAGTGCTCGGCTCAATCTCATCAACTGTATTCGGTAGAAAGCCGCAGTAATGGTTTCGTTCGGTTTGAGCAACTCATAATACACGACACCAAGCTGATCCCACCAAATACACAACATAAGTTCTTTTTCCATGAATATTCGGCTTGGCTGTCGATGTTGAAGCATGGCCAGGTGGTCCTCATGATTTCCTCTTCTTTGGGTTATCGTAGTGGATCCATTTTTCATCACCAGTGACTATACGATGCAAAAAACCCTTTCGCTTATGCCTGGCAAGCAGCATTTCACATGTGCAAAATCGGCGTTCAACGTTTCTCGGCTTCAGTTCATATGGAACCCAATTTCCTTGCTTTTGAATCATTCCCAACGATTTTAAACGATGTGAAATTGCTTGTTGAGTTACTCCTAATGTAAGTGCAAGTTCTTCCTGCATTTGGCACGAATCTCCCTCCAATAATGCTTCCAATTCCGCGTCTTCGTGCACTTTCGGCCTTCCGCTACGTTCTTTGTCTTCGACGTCAAACTCACCGTTCTTAAATTTTTGAAACCACTCACGACAACTTCTCTCACTTAAAGCAGCCTCACCATATGCTTCTACAAGCAATCGACGCGTCTCAGCTGCAGATTTCTTCAAATTAACGAAGTAAATCAAAAGTTCCCCCAAATGACGCTTATTCGACTCAAAACACGACATTTTCACACGAAAAAAATTATGTGATGCTGATACAAAATCGCTAATATTTCAAGGTTATGGTCTTGCCAGATGTCCAACCTTACGATATGACGTTTTACATGTGACAATTTCAACCATAACCTCCTGGTGGGGCCATCTTTTGTCAAACGGCAGACACTTATTTGCACTCCCAATACATTTCAAATATACATGAAAAGATATCTCAATGTTTAGTGAGCTCACTTGTTTTTTGCCCTTCTAAAAAAATTCCCGAAAAAACGCTTTCTTGGACCTTCTAATTCAGGCTCCGGCCTTATAGTGCACTATAATGGCTTTAATTTACTGTTATTTAGTTTAAAAAAATAGGGTAGAGTTGTGTAATATTTCGCCACCACCTTCTCTACTCGATCCATGGGCAAATTGACTCCGCAGAATATATTAAGATGAACGAATAAATATTTGATTAAAATTATTGAAGAAGATAATGAAGCAATAACTTACTTAATTTCTAAGAATAGAATGAAAAGATTAATAAGAACATTTGATTATTTTTATTTCATACTTTTAATATGGACACGTGTCTGACCATATTTTCAGGCCTGTCTGGAAATATCGACATTTCACGGGTTTGAAAAAAAAAAGTTTATTACTAAGGATATATATACTTAATAAGTCTGATTGTTACAAAAATAAATAAAGCAATTACAATGGTGTTATTATTCTTGTTTTCTTAAAGTATTTTCGCTTTTGGAATGATTTAAGCCTTAAGGTGTCCATATTTGCACCCGGTACCGTACAAAATGTTATAATAGTATATTTTCTGAATTACAACGTTGATGTGAGACTTTCATTAACCCCTCCCCTAAATGAGATTTGGCGAGATTTTGCCAGACCCCTCTCCTTCCATTTGATGCTCACGTAATTAATGAACGTCCCCTTATAGAGAATTCGAAAACACTTGGTGTGTATTTTCAGACACTTGAACCGCATCAAATTTTAACACGTTATTGCTGTCTTGTTCAAAACACGTAAAGCGTATAAATTTCTGCATTTACACGTTTAGATCGAACGTGTAAGTATTAAACATATTTGGTGCGTATTTGTGAACAGTGGATCCGTATTAAGTATATTTAAATTTACATGTCAATTTTAATGTACTTGATGCTCACGTGACATGTCAATTTTAAGATACTTAAGGCCTTAGGCCACTCTAGGATTTTCCAAAAATCGATTTTCATTGTTGTTAAAAATATACCTTAGTACCTATAAAATTATATTCCAAAAGATTATGGATGTGAAAAATCTCTAAGTACTCGATTTTCGAATTCTAGCACAACCCCTCTTGATTCATATCATGACTTTCGATTTTAAACTCATTTATCTCAAAACTACATTTTTCAAGTCGGCCGAACTCATAACTCAAACAAATTTCAACCGATTCACTTGAAATCTTAACTGTATATTTAGAATTACATTTTCTGAGGCACTACGTAGGATTTTTCAAAATTATATTGCATAGTTCCTTTTTTATAAAAAAATTTCTGACGATTTTCTCATGGCATTTTATACTTTTTGTTTTATAAATGCGCCATTTTGACAAAAAACAATATATCAAAAAAATCCTACGTACTTCTATAGTTATTCTTATATATAATCAAAAAAACTTTAGTGTCTCATCATAACTCAAAAATTATAGGAGCTGTTGGTCCGGCCGTTGACCTTCTAGAAATAAAGGCGTCATCGGAAAAATGCTGCACAGTCGCCATTTTGACATGTATCGCTGTAAAAAAATAGTTTTGTATAGTCAGTTACGTGGATAATAAAACCCCTATTTTGTAATTCCGATTTATTTTATGGTTTCGCTGAAAAAAATCTCAAAATATGCCCTTTTTTAGCCTCTAGAGTGGTCTAAGGCCTTAATACCTATTTAAATGACATTAATCGAACAGGGCTTGTTAATTTAAATGGGACGATTAAAACAGACATTATCGTGTTAACATCTTTTTCTCTCTCTCTCTGTCTCTCTCATCCCCTTCCTCCTTATTTCACGTAACCCTTCGAAGTTTGTCTACTAATTCTAATCTTTCTTTTCGTGTGGCCGAACGTTCGTGTACGTGATTAGGACAGAAAAAATGCACACGTAGGATTTGTATTCTAGTTTGGCAGAGATGGGCATGCCGGAATTACAATGTAATTCAATTATTAATCTGGTTACAAATTAATTACATTACAAAATAATCTCATTTAACTGTATTTCATTACATTTCAATTGTAATTATTCAGGACATATTGTGAAATCTGTTATAATGTATTTGGGTACAAAGTAATCTGATTTAAATGTATCCAAATACTTTGTAATGTAATTACTTTGTTACTAGTTATGGTGTAATGTAGGAGAAAATATCATTTTATCCTCTAAAGTTGGATAAAAAAGTGATAAATTATGTCTCGTTTGAACTACAAAATCAAAATATGGTTTAGCTATTAGTTGGCAAACCGGTTTATTCGAATTAATATATAATCGAATAATTTGTAATTAGATTCACTTTCAATTAAATTACACAGTAATTAATTGCACTAGGCACTTGTCGTAACTAATTACTCAAGTAATCTGTTACAAAGTAATTACATTATCAATTACAGTAGTAATTGTAATTGTTAATTGTTAATTTAATTATTTTTTGCCCATCTCTGCAGTTTAGTATTTTTGGTTGATTGCAAAAATCTCGTACTATGCTCATTCAAATTTGATAGATAAATAGCTTAGTTTATTGCAATTTCTGTCCACTGCGGGCGTTGCGATCGATTTCATTATCCCCACCCTATACTCTGCCCGGCGTCAATATAAGAGCAGTTGTTAGGAATCATCAAGAAGTCCTGATGGTCTGACCTAAAGGTCCTTGATCGTGCAAGGTCAAGCTGAGGCCTACTTTCTGTATAATTAACAGCTTTGGTATTTCCTATCTTTGGCTTTGTTTATTTACCATGGTCTGCACTGTCTCCAATACCTTTTTACCTTCAAGGGATACGAAAATAAAATTGTTGCTCGCCGATTTTTCTTAGTTCGACTTCAAATACAAAGTCCACAAAGTGCTTACCTTCAGGTCATATTTGCATCACATGACGATTCATGATAATACATCCAATTAAAGCAAAGTTGCTCTCACGCGAGTATGCATACAATGAATTCATCAGCACTATCAAAATCGGATCACGAATATTCAACAATAAGGGAGTGCATATGGGGTTCATATTGGTGTCACAGGATGACGTAAATGTTGTATTCATATGGAGCTCATATGAGCGTCACGACGTGAAGAAATTTTAGTGCTCATATGGAGCTCATATGAGCGTCACGGCGTGATGCAACTACGTTGTGCTCATTTGGAGCTCATATGGGTGTCACGGCGTGACAAAATTGTAGTGCTCATATGAAGCTCATATTGGCGTCATGACATGATACAATTGTTGTGCTTATATGGACGCTAGAGGGCGTAACCCGTACTACGACACCGTACAGGCGGTCGGATCTGTGCCCGAAATGAAAAAATTAATAAGTCTACAAATTATGAATAAAAAAAAATTCTGGTAGTATTTTTCGTTTCCATATACTTTACTTATATTGCTGCATATAGGATAAATGGATTAAAACGTGTTCTCTGCCTCACTAAAGTTTTTGTCTAGCCTCGGTTTCGAACCTACGTCTTCTAATTCTAGAGCTAAGCGCGCTACCTACCTAACCATCATATCACTTGTATAAATTTCCTATTTTTCGCTCCTTACTTTTATCATTTAAAAAAATGTCAATAAGTGGGAAAACGTTGAAGTTTGCATTGTTGCAATGCAACGAAAATTAATTCTTTTTGACTACTGAATTTTTTTTGCCCATTTAGGCAGTAAAAATAACACACGTTTTTACGTATTCTTTCTATAGTTTTACGACTTCAAGGCTTTTGATGATGATAAAAATAAACGAATAACTTCATTAATTATTGCATGTATCATATAAAATTAATACCTTGTTGTCCTTGCTAAATATTTTAGTGATGTAAGATGCATTAAAAGGAATGATGAAAAAATGTTCAATTTTTGAAGAAGGTACAATACATCCATTTGAATAAAAAAAACACCAAATTCTTAGAAATTAATTGTTATTGAAATTTTATTTCACTATATCGTACTTACTACCGCCGTTGTATAGCGCACATAGGAAGTATTACTGAAAAACATGCATATCGCCGCCATATTGCGCTCATCGAATGTATCACTGAGAAACATGCATATCGCCGTCATATTGCGCTCATCGAATGTATCACTGAGAAACATGCATATCGCCGTCATACAATGTATCACTGAGAAACACGCATAACGCCGTCATATTGCGCTCATGGGATGTGTCACGGAGAAATATGCATATTGCCGTCATATTGTGCTGATCGAATGTATCACTGAAAACATGCATATCGCCGTCATAGAATGTATCACTGAGAAAGATGCATTTTACCGGAATATTGCGCTCATGGGGTGTATCACTGAGAAATATGCATATCGCCGTCATATTGCTTGCATGGCATGTCTACTACCAGTGCTAACCCAGTGAATACACCAACAAAAATCATTGGATCACTACCATATGACGTCTATCTGCAAATATTCATTGCAAAATTTAAATTTGTCCTCTTATAAGTTCATCTTGTAGTCAATGGATGATGCATTTCGAAACGACAAATTTAAGTCACGATGTATCTCAAATCCAAGGTACTGAATGAGCTCATGAAATGTATTCACCAACGTAAACGAAATTGCGTTCATGTAGAGTACAATTCATGAGAGCAATTGATGTTACCATAGTGAGTACACACCAAAATGTCTACACATGACTTCAATATGACGTAAAATTTGCGGATATTAATTGCGGACACTTGAGCACAGCGATATGAGTTCGACGTGCTCTAAACGCACGATGCATTTGTAAACGACGATCAAAATGTTTTGTAAATGCATGATACTAAATGAGTTCATGGCTTTGCATCACAACATGTAGCCAATATGCTGTAAAATTTGCTTCATCAATTGTATGCACGCTGTGATAATCATGACTGTCTATCTGGGAGGTTTTTCATGTACTCGGGTCTCGTTTTTTCTGACTTTCTTGAAACTTTTTAGCGCGGAATCAATTGAGCTACTGGAATGAGATTACGGCCCAGAAACGCTCAGTTAGAAGTCGAGCCATTGCTATTCAAAATAATTGCTATTTTGCTGAAAATAAAAGATTGAGCAAGAATCCCAAAACATCAAACTTCGAATTTATCTTTGTATTTCGGGATATCGCAATGAGCGAGAAAAATCAAATAGTTGATTGATTGAAAACTGCCTCATTGGCATAACGCTTACCATCAGTGGTGCGGAGTTACGGAAGAGCCCGTGTAGAAATTTGAGTCGGCCAAAAGTACTGCCCCTTATATCTGCCTTCCCTAAATAATATCAGGCCAGGTCAGGCCGTCCAGGATGGATCAGGTTCGCTATGTAACAGGTCTTAGGCTAGGTTCTGATCCGCCGTTCCCTTTTTCGGGAACTGATCAGGAACTGATGAGCAAAGAGATCGGAAAATGTCTGCGGAATGACCAGAAAGGTGATAGTGTAGGATAAGGTGGTATAGGAGTACACGGGCGATAAGAGTACGCAGTTACGTTATACTAATTACGAAACGGTTTGATAATGGAATCTAACTTTAGTTGTGTTTAGACCGCCTAACAGCGTAAGTGTTTGTGTCCAAAAAAAATCTGAAGTGGAATCAAACGGAGAGGCCAGGTAAGTTTGAAGTTTTGGTTACAATTTCTTATTTATTTTTCACATTTTCAAAGTATTACAAGTACAAAACACGATTTACTTTCTTCGAAAACAACTATTAATTTCGTATGCCGGTTTACTAAGGTTATTGTTCAAAATGCAAGTAATTTCGCATCTCATCATTAAATGGCAGTAACGGGCATGTTTGTTAAAGATGTGCAGGTCGTATAAGAGTACGCAGTGCTTAGGTGTGTACGTGTACACGCGTACTCTTATACGACTGTTGTTAAAGATTAGGTTTTTTTTTAACTTTCAGCATTTCCCGAAGGAAATGGACTACCGACCGAAGTCTATGGTCAATTACGGATCTTGAAAATACAAGGAAGCGAGTTAATGATGGTGAATCTATAAGGGCCGTAGCACGTTCATTGGAAGCAACTGAAGCCATTCTTCGTAAGAGGCTAAAGAGATTCACACCAGCTACATCTCTGGGGAGATACGAACTCACGAACTTTGCGAACTTCATAAACTTCACAATCTTCACGAACTTCTCGAACTCCGCGAACTTCATCAACTCTCTCTCTGTCTCTCTCTCTCTCTCTCTCTCTCTCTCTCTCTCTCTCTCTCTCTCTCTCTCTCACTCTCTCTTTTCTTTTTTGTTTTTGTTTTGTTTTCATTTTTGTTTGATGTAGCTTCATTTCTTTTACTATGTTATGCTTTTTCTTATATACTTTATTCATTATTGTTTAGTTTTAGTTCAGGTTAGTTTTATATTTTATCTGTATTGTCTAATCATAAGTTTAGTATGTAAACTATTCAAGCTCTCTCCTCACAAATATCTATTGCTTCGTCTCGTCAGGTTTTGTTTTTGCTTTATATAGCTTCGTATGTTTTACTATGTTATGCTCTTTATACTCCATTCATCATCATCATTATTATTCAGTTTCATATTTAATTAGTACTTTATAATTATAAATTGAGTATGTTAAGAATTTTCGCTCTCTCCTAATGTATATCTATTTGCCTAAAGGTCCATACCAACGAATATAATAAACTATCAATCAATCAATCAATCTCCAGCTCTCCAGATTGAGATTTGCGTACTCTTATCGACCCTCGTGCATACTCTTAAACGTCCGTATGTCTAAGAGTTCGCAAAACCCTTTTGGTAGTTTTTAGTTTGTTATTTAAAAAAATTAAGATTCCTAATTGTCGCTCATAAATTAATTAGAATGATAGATATTCTTTCAATTAAAACAAAAACTGATTCGTAAAATGTATCTGTTTGATTTTTTCACCGCTTTGAATCATAGGTGTGTACTCCTATACCATCTTAACCTTACCCTACTGACAAGGTCATGAGAAATAAACCGGCGGACGGATAGAGTAATGATGAGGTACTGAAAAAAGGGCTTTTGGCTATATACTCGAGTAAAATTAATAGTATAGCACTCCTGTTCGTGATATAACAACGGGTCGAAGTTTTATCGTTGTAGGACGGCACCTTGGACAGGGAAACGCTTCGTTCGAAGCCACCTGGCGGATTGTTGGACAAATACATACGGGTAATGTCTTCCCGGCCAAAATATTGATATTTCCTGACAAGTTGACGTCGATTTTAAAAACCACGAAACACCTCCCTTACTTTTTTGTCCTATCAAATAATTTGGTTATTCGTTATTCTGAAATTAATACTTGTTGTAATACCATGATTTATGATGAGCATTTTTTTCTCGTAGATTATCATCGATGAAAACAGAATGCTTATAATGATGAATAGAATTCCAACAGATGTATTAGTTTCATCCTAATCAATTATAAATATATTTGATCGGGTGAAAAGCAAAGCAGCTTTAGGCAGCTCTTAAGGAGGTACGATCATGGGGTCGAATCCAACTTTCGGGCCTGAAATTTTTATATGATGTTGACGAATACGTTATGCACCCTTTGGAAAAAATTTGAGCTATATTGACCGTCCAGTTTTTTCGTAATAAAATTGCCAAGTCGAGCACTTTAAGCTAGTGAAGCACGTCGTCTTATGGAGACCGTCAACCGGAAGTGCGGTGATCACGGTTTTGCTACTCACGTATACAACTAAGGTCGTCGAAAAACTGAAATTTGATAAATTAGACATAATAGATATTGTAATAAATCGAAAATTCAAACTTCACCGTATAGTTCAAGCACTACATTATAAAACGTTTTCAACTTCCGGTTAAATATTATCATAATGACGAAATAGTATCCATAGACTTGCCAACTTCGGGCGTAACAGCTGATTCGTTTGACGAGCATAACCTAGCTCTGGAGCGACAGTTTTCGTTATCGCCGGCTAGCGCCAGCCAATCGTATGCGCGATCAGAAGAAAGGAAGCCTCTTATTGGCTGTCGCTAGGTAAAGACAACAAAAACGGTCGCTACCGAGTTACAGAATCTCGGTACTGCTTGGAAATCGTCGTGAAGACTCCAGAGTCGTTGAAGATCTAATTTTTCAGTTTTTATTAGTAAATACGGAATAAATCAAATATTTACCACAAATTTGGCACTTTGGGATCGAAAATACGAATATTCAACATAAGTTAACATAAATCAGATCACCTGTGGGGTAACATAAATTTAGTCTCTTTGTTCACCCTGAGGGAGTAGTCGTACGTCCTTAAGCTTCACTTTTAAGGAAATGTCAATGTTCTGGCCGGCCATACATTACGTGAAAGTGTACTTGCTGGCAATATATTTCACCCAGAACATTGCAATTTCAAAACATAGAGTGTAAGCCATAAAAAACGATTTTGTGATCTTTCTGGTCTGTTCCATGAAAGGGCCCGGCCAGATGAATTGGACGAGACAAGCCTGGCCAGGGCCCGATGCAAAGTGGGGAATGCGCGACTACATTTCTTCACGGGAGAGCACGTCTTCTAGGCAAATTCCGACGAACCCTTTCGCTTTTACTGGCCTTTTTTTCGCTCGATGCAAAAGAATGAAGATCAAGATCACGAAACAAATCTAAGGGACCCTATTCCGATAGTGTATGTACCGGAGCACGATTTATGCACGTACTGCATTATACTATTGAGAATAAGGCACAGTGCACTTTTAGTGGTCTACATGCCGTCACGTACGTGAAAGAGCAGCGTCGAGCACGCCGAATGAAATTATTGTTATTAGGCCGCGGTACATCGGTATGGTCTTTCTCACGTGGCCCGAAGAACATTGGATGGAACGTGGCGCGGACGCACATACGCATACAAATACACACACTCACACAGTACGAACACGATGTAAAGTCGAAGAAAATCAGCCGTAAAATATATGCGACCTCTAACATAGATTTTTTATTGGAAAATTTTTAAGTGCTCGTGGCTACTTTTACGTTGTACGTTGGATCGCGGAACAAAAAATAATCCGCGATGATTGTATCAGAAGTTTTGAGAGTCGTTGAGGCCCGTGGACAGAGTCTTGAGGGTGTGCACGACGAGTTTTTTAGAGGAATTTTAATTGTATATTTAAGGCCAAGTGTCACACCGACCGAGCGGCCATGAGTGCGAGAGAGATAGCTGATTTGCAGATTCCCAATGATTTCTGAAACGGTTGATTTTTGGGAAAAAAGAGAAGAAACACGTTCCGCTCTGTTGAACGACGAACAACGGCTTTCTCTTCTTTTGCCCGAAATATGTTCCGTCTAGGAGAAAACTTGGCAGTAGGATTTTTACCGACTGAACGTGTGACACATGGCCTTAAGAAGGCTCCATCACAAACGTCTTACCTCTAGAAAAAAATAATTTTTGGGGATATCATGGATAGAGTACCCATGTTCACGTATGCAAAGTTTCAGATAAGGTCAACGACTAAATAAGAGCGATACAAATTGTTGAACTTAGGATTTTTAACACGGGGTTTATGGAAGAGTCACCCTCAAAACGCTTGTATCATGTGATGTATTTGCACTCACGGGACAGATATTGACCAAAAACCACATTAACGTTGATTAGGCCATGAGGTTTCGAAATACAATTTAAAAGTTTTGGGTTAACGACTTATGTAAAAAGATATTTGATGTTAAAATGTCGGAATATTTCAAGTTCCGAGAGGTTTCGCGATCGTGTAAATATTCGGCAGCGTAGCGGAAATCAGATGTTTTGTATACCTTAGGTGCGCATGCGCGTGAATTAAATCACCAGCTACCTAACCTTAGTTTTGTTTGTAATTGACGTGTAGGTAATCGTAAACAATAATAGAAAAAACAATAATATTGAGAAAGATAAATAATAATAGAAAACAGAGTTGTATTACAGTGTAAACAGACATCTTTTAAATATTGTGTAAACTTTTGAAAAAAATGAAAATTTCGTTTACAATAACAAGTTCAAATCAAGCGATGACCCGCGGTCAGCTTGCTGTCATGAGTACGATAGAAAAATTGAAGGGGCGAGTGAGATGGAGAAATGCAACGTTGTCGTACTTCTCTATGCAGTAACGTAACGTAAAATTGTGCCAATTTTACGGTATTTATTGATCGATGTACAGTTAATAAGTTTTGTATAAAATAAGCAATAATATGTTTATATACAAACATGTGTATTGCTAAAAAAGGGGGGGGGGCTGCTTATGCGCCCACGCAACCAGGCCCTTCGTGTCGGAGCCTCCTTAAGGGAGGTCACCACTGTGATGGGTAAGAAAAATTGTTTCTATTTGGATTTTCTCAAAATATACATATTCAAGAATATGTGAAAAAATGTTCAAGTTGAAATGTTGAAAATTGACGAAGTTACAGACGATTTAGTGAGAACAGGTATTGCAACCGATCATGAGTGACGATCCCGCGGTAGGCAAGCAGTCGCATTCTTCACGATAGATGAATGTAAGGGTTCGATCTATTGTGAAAATACTTTTGGAGTTAGGAAGACGTGTCGAAGGATCGATTTTTGGAGAGTGGTGTCGTCGGATTCACCCAAAACAACAATAATTGTTTTAATTCTGTAGTCTGGCAGATATTATCTAAACGTATTGGGTCTATGCATAATTCCGTAGCGAAAAACGATTAAATTTTAAACGGAAAATATTGACGAAAATAGGTGATTTCAATCAAGTAAATATTTTCCAGTATGTTCAATGACTTCCTGCCATCTCTCCACAAGCTATATTATCCATCTCTCATAGAAGTCCTGAGATCTTTGGGTAAAGAAGTCATCCAAGTGGTTTTTGAGGATGTCCAGGGAACTGAAGGTTTTATCATTCAAACGGTACTGTAGTGTCCGGAACAAGTTAAAGTATGAAGGTGCAAGGTCCTGGCTATAGGGTGGGTACACCAAAACATTCAACCCAAATCGCAATAACTTATGCCGGATCATCAGAGTAATGTGGGGTCTAGCGTTATCTTGTCTGTGCCGCAATTTGTTGCGGAGTCCTCAGATCCTACTACATCCCTATAGTGATTTGATAGGGTCGCCGCACGTTGGGAGTCCACATTGGAATCCAAGTGGATTTCGCTCTATTTTCCGATTGAAGTCGTTTGATAATTTTTTATTTTAAGTTCTGAAAAGGAATTTTGTATCTCCTAAAAAAATAACCTTTCGTGCACAAATTTTTGTGAGGGACACCGCACATCGAACGTTCTCATTGGGATCCAATTGGATTCTGCAGTATTCCCCGATGAACGTCGGTTGAGAATTCTTACCACGTTCGAATCCAAAGTAAGTGAAAAGTCCCGAGAAAAAACTCGGCGTGTTGAAATATAAGCTGCACGCTGCCTGAGTGGTGTGTACAGTAAAATAAATAACAAACCATAACTGAAGTGGATTCTCTGTAATGTGATTCAAATCGATTTTGAAGACACACCAGTTTTTTCTAGTGCGTTCTAAAAATGAGTGACATTAATTTCGAGCCACGGTGTGCTGTTAGGTTTTGCTTCAGATTTGGGCGCAAGTGCAACGGAGACTTTAGCAAAACTTCAGCAGTCCTACGGAGAGAGTGTTTTGTCAAGCATCCAGGTTTTTCGGTCATTTAAGGCATTTTCAGAAGGACGAGAGTCGATTGAAGATGAACCACACAGCGAAAGGCCTTCATCTTCAACAACCGATGAAGTTCTTGCTTATGCCTCAAGGCTAAACAGTCAATCATCATTTTTACCGAGAGGTTCTTGAAAAACTTCGAAAAAGGGTCATGCGTGTGAGATCAAACATCAAGAACAACTGGGTGTTGCATCACGTCAATGCGCCTTGTCACACAGCAAATTCAATAAACGAGTTTTTGACCAGTAAAAACTTACCTGTGGCTCCTCAGTCTCCTTATTCGCCGAACTTGAGTCCTTGTGACTTTTTCCTCTTCTCACGATTGAAAAATCATCTCAAAGAACGTCATTTTGGGACACTCGAAAACATTCAAACCGCTGTAACCGCCCGGCTGAAGGCTATTCCCGTATCCGAGTTCCAGCACTGCTATGGAGATTGGAAGAACCGTCTCCAGCGGTGTGTGGCTTCCCAAGGAAGTTATTTTGAGGGAGACAATATTGAATTATAATTCAATTCGAATAAAAAATGATAAAAAATCAGTCTCATTACTTAATTTACACACCCTGTATCTATATATTTTGTTTAGAAGATTCAACGTACGGAATGCGATGGGATTCATAAAGAATCGTATTGGATATTGTTCGATAATGTGGGAATCCATTAGGATTCGAATTGGATTCGTACATTAGATTCCAATGGAGAATCCCAATTAGAATCCTTTCGATTCGATGGATTGCGATCCATCCAATGCGATGGCTCATTGGATTGCTATCAGGTAATAGGGACCAGTATGGGAATCCAATTGTATCCCTACGACAATTTATTCATGGCCCGTGCAGAAATTTCTTAGGGATACCTAAGTTCCGATCAGATCCCGATCGGAGTATGATGCGGATTTCTTAGAAGAGGTATCCTCATCAGAATCCAGATGGCGACCACTATGTAGCACAAGGCGGAGACATGGTGGCAAGAATTTGAAATACGTATGAAATATATTTTTCTTAGAAAATCAAATACATATTTTCTTAATTCGAATGATCTCTATTTAATTTAAATATAATTACCTAGAATAAATAACCTATATCAGCTTTCTCCAGGAAATATAAGTCTTTCAAGGTCTATATATGGTTTTTTCGAAATCTTTTATTAAAAGTAAAAAAACTTTGTTCGAAATTCTGTTATTAGAAAATATAAGTTTTTACGGTTATACTGTAGCACCAATTTTTACCTAATCTTTTTCAGATCCTTGAATAAATTATTTCAGAAAACGTCCAGCGTCTCCAGCTGATACGGATTGGTATCTTGTTCTAGAAGTTCGGGGTTTTAGCCTGGATCCTATGCAAAGTTTCTAATTGGATTCTGACTAGAGTTCTTAATAGGTCCGGATTAGGATCCTGGCTGGAATCCGATTTGCGAGCTTTATATTTCACTTTTGGATCCGATCCGATATTCGACTGGATCCCGATAGAGAAACTAGGATCCTAGTCCAAATCAGACTGCATCCATGACAATATTCCTGCACGGGTCGCTTCAAAACTCCAAGTAAAGTGACTCCAGCAAAACGAGAGTATAAACTTGAAGGATCTGGCCCGGATCGCCCTCTATTTTACGCTCGATGGCCAAATCGCGACTCATGATCGCACACTAGTTACTCGAGTACGAGAGGCGTGACAAGGCCTAGTGGTAGCGTCTCATACCGATTCGACCTGGCTCGCCTTTGTTTGAGCAGCGGGCAAAACAATTTGCGGTGGATACCGATCACGAGGAAAACACTCGCGTTAAATGAAACTTGTACGTGCTACGTAACAAGCATTTATTCGGAGCTCCAATAACTTGGTCGGTATTTGATCTTCGACCTCAATCAGGCTCGGAAATTGTGTAAGGGCTGGTAAACTCGTGAATCGGGGAAAGTCGATTCTCCCCGATTCTCTGGCGGTTCTATTGGCCTGCGAAGGAATAAAGGAGTGTATGCAGCCTCATAAAGCGAGTCGTCGATGGGAAAAGACTGAGCTGAAAATGATCATCTCTCATATTCTTATAAGCTTGCATTTATGACATTGTTGTTTAATCGCGCTTGAACTCGGCAAAACACTAAGTTTAATGGTGTTCCACATTATCGCAGGCTCATCTGCAGATAGAAAATAATTCCTGTGGGTTTCTTCGCGTCTGCACCATAACCTTTTATTGCTGATTTGCATTATTAAGAGAGTATTCTATTCTAGAAATTTGAAAAAAAACCGCTTAATTTGGGCGTCTTCTCAAAGTACAGTAGAGCGTCGATTATCCGAATCAATTGGGACCTGGTGCCTTTCGGATAATCGAACATTCGGATAACCAATCAGCAATATTCCGTGGGCGAAAAAAAACGTCGATTCTTTCAATATGATAAAATATATATATTTAAAAATACAATGAACATTAATATGTTAATAATACAAGTACATTGTTGCTGAATTGCAAATAACCATTGTATTATTGAATAACATAGAACGAAGTTAACTATGTCTTTAAAAATAATCAACATTCGTACATCTTTGAGTTCTTATGTATTAATTTTTTAATAAGTTGACAATTTCCTTCTGCTTCACAACGGTAGCTCGCTTCTTTGCTGCCAAATCTCGTAATCGTCTTTGAAGAAGAAGTTGCATTGAGCAACATTCAGGCTGCGTTTCGTACCACCCCATTGCCATAATATACAAGGTGGACCATTTAACGTGACCACTCCAAATATTTCCGTTGCCTTTAGAGTGACGAAAAAAATGCCAGAAGGTAATTTGATTGATTTCGAAGGGCTGATACAGTGGTGAAAAATTAATTTTTGTCAAGGTCATAGTTTTTGCGTTCTCAAGGTCATCAATGGTTTTTCAAACGGGAACATTTTTTTTATTATGACGTTGTAGCTGATATTCAGACAAATCCAACGACCTATGATAGCATGACCTTGAAATGATTTTTCACCAAAATACACGTGTAAAAACGGGAAATCGTGATGGTATTGACAATAAGAATATCCGAATAATATAATTGAATTTTTTGTGCAGAAAATTTATTGTAACAAATGTTCGAAGTAATGGCCATTAACCTCGACACATTTTTGAAGACGTCGGATGAATGATTCTCTTTACCTTCGAATAGTTTCTGGTGTGATACCGGCGCAGTATCAATATCCAATGGATACAATAATGTCAATAGTCGGAGATGTTTCTGATGTTTGTAAATATTGGCATTGTAACGTAGTAAAACTGTAGTAGAGTGAAGAATGTTTACCATCTACCAATATTAGAATCAGTAGACCAGTGTATCCATCCAAAGAAACAGGTAATAACCGTATCGAAAATGGTATTGTACAGTCAAGCAGAGAAAGTGGATCTGCGTCGCTATCACACCAGAAAATATTCGAAGGGCAAGAGAATCATTCATCCGACGTCTTCAAAAATGTGTCGAGGTTAGTGGCCATCACTTCGAACATTTGTTATAATAAATTATCTGCAAAAAAATTCAATTACATTATTCGGATATTCTTATTGCCAATACCATCACGATTTCCCGTTTTTACACGTGCATTTTGGTGAACAATCATTTCAATGTCATGATATCATGGGTCGTTGGATTCGTCTGAATATCAGCTACAATGTCTCAATAAAAAAAAACATGTTCCCATTTGAAAAACCATTGATGACCTTGAGAACGTAAAAACTCTGACCTTGACAAAAATGAATTTTTCACCACTGTATCAGCCTTTCGAAATCAATCAAATTACCTCCTGACATTTTTTTCGTCACTCTAAAGGCAACGGAAATATTTGGGGTGGTCACGTTAAATGGTCCACCCTGTATAGAGCGTAATAGTTCGAATAACTGAGCATTCGGATGAACAAAATTATTGTTTAGATAATTGATATTTTGGATAACCCAAATCGCCATTCGGATAATTGACGTTTCGGATAACTGACGTTCGGATAATTGACGTTTCGGATAACTGACGTTCGGATAATAGACGCTCTACTGTATAGACTTTTAAGGCAGAACACCACTGTGACCCCCTGTTTTTTTGCCATTTTTCAAGATTTTTTTTTTGTGGGAAAAAAAAGAGATATTCGAAAAACTTTTTTTTGTTTTGTTCGTTGTTTATTGAAGATACATAAAAAAAAAATTTCAAATTTTTCACGCCCCATGGTGACGCTGGGGAAGCTCCCGCGTCAGGTACTGTTGCCTCTGCAGTGGTTCGCGGCACGCAGCAGAACTCTCTTCAAAGTCGATCTGAAAAAAAATACCGAGTGTTTTCGTTAATAATATGATATTTTGAAGAGAAGTACATAGGGATTTGAAAAAATATTGATTTTTAAAAAATAGGCACGCTTTTGAAATTAAAGGACGATTTTCGAGCAAAATTTCTCGTCGAAAATAGGCTATAACTTTTTTTATTATTGAGATATCGAAAAAATCCTATGTACTTCTTTAGATAATCTAGTTTTATTGATGCAGTCCAAATTTGAAGTCGATCGGATAAAAATTGCTCGAGTTCTGCTGCGTGCCGCACTCAAAAAAGTGGTTTTGAGAAAAACGCGTTCAAAGTTTTAGGTTTGTTAATTTATGCGATAAATTGGAAAAAAAATTTTTTACCTTTAGTCAGCGATGCCGGCACCATATAGCTGGCCTTCAAGAAGCAAATGATTGTCCCTAGCATCTTTTCTCAAACTTGTAGAGGCTCTTCTTGCCTCTTTTGCAGCGTCTGTGAGCGAGCGCTCCGCCAGCTCGATCCGCGCTGCGTCGGTTTCAACGCAAAAATTGAAACAATTTGGGCCGATAGTTATCCCCAACGTCTCCAAAACTTTCATGAGGCTTCTCAGGCCATCATAGAATAATAATACCGCGATATCAGCTGCAATATCGACGATTTTTTTGCTCCCGGACTGACACTTGGGGGCTATTGCCCAAACTGATTTGTTGTAGCTTTCGTTGTTGTTTTGCGTGAAGCCGCCCAAACAACGCTGCAGCAAATCGTCTCTGCTCAAATTTTCGAAGACTGGCGTAATTGCCTCCAATACTTCCTCAGGAAGAGGCGGCTGCGCGGGACCCCGAGCGTCACGGAGCGCTGCACCGCTCCACAAAATATTCAATATCTCCGAAAATAATTATTTTTTCGACCTGCGTCCAACGGCATCTTAATCTTAAATGTATTTTAGATTTTTCTAGATGGTTTTCAAAAAATTGATTTTTGGAAGCCGTCACAGTGGTGTTGTCCCTTAAGAATATGTCCTCAAAACGAAATTTCGAAAGTGCCAATATTTACAAAGTTTTGAAATCGGCTGGATTGAGAGGCCGCACCGGCGCGAATCGGACAATCAGACAATTCTAAGGAAGCTAGAAGTGCTCGCAGGGAAGAAAAGTGCATTTTTCTTGAAACTACTTTTTTCAACCTGATTGACAAAATCTCAAGTTCTATTCAATCGATGGACTTCAAATTTGGTACGGATCTTCAGTATATATCTCTCTATCGTCCCTACTCTCGGCATTGCGAAATTATTATTATTACTATTAAAAAAAAGAAAAACTTTCAAAAAAATAGGGCGAACAATTAAATTTTTTTCGGACAGTCGCCATTAAATTTTTGTTTCCTTTTTGGTATCCACTCTAATGACATTCTTATTTATGAAGAAATTTACTTTTATTTATGTTTCAGATGATTGTAAGCTTTGGAATCATGTGAAGAGGTCTATCACTTTTTTAATTTTTATTTTTTTGGTACAAAAAATTCTCTGTCAGTTTTTGAAACATCAATGAAAGAACTAAAAAATGGATAGTAAAAATATATTTCGTTCTTTTTTTTATCAAGCCCGAAAAAAACGCCCGAAATTTAGGCCTCTAAACTAGGATACCCTCTTCATGCAGTTGGACAATGATTCAACCGTCTGAATCACCCCACTGGATTTTGACACAGATTTTGATACTGTTCCTTAAAAAAAAATCAATAGAAAATGCAAGGCAAAAAGTGATTGACTGAAAAGAATTTTTCAAAATTTTGACAGTTGTTGATATTTATGGAACAGGGTTTTTCTTATGACTCTTGAATTCCGAGATTCAAAAATGGCGACGAATGCGTTTTAGAAACGTTTCACCATTTTTTTTAAATTGTGGATGTAAGTATTGATTTTTAAAACCAGGAAGATATAGACCGAGAGATCTCACAGATTGAGTTGCATGAAGCAAGATATGGTTCAGGTACTTCCGTTCACAGATACGTACTCAACATAAGAAAGAACTCCGGTAAAAGATATTTATGTTATTCGATATTCATACTCAATGACTTTCCTGTCGAGAAATTGCAATTTGAGAGGCAGCAAGCTGTCTCCGATCAAACTATGGGCTAGTTTGGTTTTCGTTTGAAAAATACTCAAATCGCAGTGAACAAATAATGCAAATCTGTGTTATTTTTGTATTTCGTGTAACGTACGCATATGCATACATGAATAATGAAAATTTAAAATATGTGGGATCAATTACGCCCACGCACTGGTGGAGCGCGTTGTGACCTACACACCATGGAAAAAAGTATAAAAAAATACCGGTAGTCCAATATGCACACCCGTGACGTATGTAAAAGTGAACAGTGAGCCGGAAAGAAAGAGCGAAAGTGGAAAGTGTACTTACCTCGTGGTTCCTTCGGTTACAACGAAAGATTAGCTGTTCCGGCTCTCTTCGTAACCCACTCCATGCATATCAGGTTTTTAGGATGACTAGCCTGCAAACAATTAAGGAAATCCAGGATTCAATTACATATCGGCGTTAAAAATAATTTGCTAAGGTTGGGGCTTGATTTAAATAATACAATACTAGGAGGAATGTCTATGATATTTACAACAAACGTCTATGGTACGAGATAATATAGAACAACTAATCATAGATTATGGGTAGGACAATCCCAAGACAGTTGTGCTAGGCTCATCATGATTGCTCTGCCAAGAGACGGGTAGTCAGATTTATCATAATAGCTTTTACCATGAGCGTTTGTTTTAAATATGATGGACTTTTTTCTTAGTGAATTGACGCTGTCAACTTAGGGTAAGGTGGTATAGGAGTACACACCTAAGCTTCAAAGCGGTGAAAAAAAAACAAACAGATACATTTTACGAATCAGTTTTAGCCATTTATTGATCAGATGCGAAATTACTTTCATTTTGAACAATAACGTTAGTCAACCGGCATACGGAATTAATAGTTGTTTTCGAAGAAAGTAAATTGTGTTTCGTACTTGTAATGATTTGAAAATGTTAAAAATAAATAAGCATTTGCAACCAAAACTTCAAACTTACCTGGCCTCTCCGTTTTATTCCATTTGGATTTTTTTTTATCACAAACACTTAGGCTGTTAGGAGTTCTAGACACAACTAAAGTTAGCTTCCATTGACAAACCGTTGCGTTAGTAGCGTAACTGCGTACTTTTATCGCCCGCGTACTCTTATACCACCTTATCCTATATTAAAAATGATATATTGGGTGAAGTAAAAAGTTCTGAGCGTTTTCCGCTAGATGTCTTTAGTGAGCCATATCTCACGATGTGTACATCGCATCGGGTCATACTATACGGCGATTTAAAGGTGACATTACGCTTCAAAAAAAGTTCTTTGACAGTTTTGTGTTTGGTGAAGCCAGTTGTGTGTTACAGCGTTCCAAAATGGAGGTAAAAAAGGGAAAATTCGATACATTCTTCAGTACCACTACGACCAAGGTGAAAAGGCGAAGCAGGCGGCCAAAAAAATTTGTGTTGTTTATGGACCCAATACAGTATCGAATGCAACAGCAAAGCGGTGGTTCCAACGATTCCGTTCTGGTAATATGGACGTCGAAGATGAGGCACGCTCTGGTAGGCCAATCGTCGAAAATGTCGTTAAAATCATGGAAATCGTCGAGTCGGACCGGCATGTGAGCACTTATTCCATTGCACAGGAACTGAAGATTAGCCAGAAAATCATTTGGAACCATTTGCATAAGGCTGGTCTCAAGAAGAAGCTCGATGTATGGGTGCCACACGAATTGACGCAAAAGAACCTTTTGGACCGAATTGATGCCTGCGATTCTTTGCTGAAACGTAACGAAATCGACCCATTTTTTAAGCGTATGGTGACTGGCGATGGAAAATTGGTCACATACGAGAACAACAGCCGAAAAAGATCGTGATCCAATCGAGGGGAAACCGGCCCAAACGATCGCCAAGCCCGGATTAACGGCCAAGAAGGTTTTGCTGTGGGTTTGGTGGGATTGGAAGGGAATCATCTATTATGAGCTGCTCCCATCGGGCCAAACACTCAATTCGGACCTCTACTGTCAACAACTGACCAGATTGAAGCAGGCGATCGACCAGAAGCGGCCAGAATTGGCCAATAGGAAGGGTGTTGTGTTTCATTAAGACATCGCCAGGCCGTACACATCTTTAACGACGCGCCAGAAGCTCCGAGAGCTTGGATAAGAGGTTCTATCGCTCCCGCTGTATAGTCCGGACCTGGCACCAAGCGATGATCACCTTTTCAAGCATTGGCAAAATTTTCTTGATGGTACAAAAATGGCCTCAAGAGAGGCTTGTGAAAATGAGCTGGTCAAGTTTTTACCAATAGGGACGAGGACTTCTTCAATCGCGGAATTATGAAATTGCCTTCAAAATGGACAAAAGTTATCGAACAAAACGGGGCATATTTTATCTAAATCGGATAATCCTAACTATGTTAATTTCATCGTCGAAATAAAGCGAAAAACCGCTCAGAACTTTTTACTTCATCTAATATTTATCAACGATTGGTTGTTGGTTTAATCAGCAAAGAAAATAGCACATATAGGATGTGTACTGTTGTTTAGTATTCTTGGTTGGCAATAGCGTAGCAGCTTCCAGCTTTTTAAATGTGTTTTCAAAATTTGCTAAAGCTTCCACGAGTTGCTAATATTTAAAAAAATGGCTAAAACTCCCGAAAATTGCTAAAATGGCCAAATTCACGCAGAGTATCATGCAAAATCGTATTGATAATCCTTTATCGATCTAACCGTTCTCAACAAATGTTACCGTTATTTATAACCGTTCATAAACTTTGTTATTTCCATTTCTTGGTCTTTATTCATTTACCATGTTCTACACTGTCTCTAAATATACTGAGATACCTTTTCACATTCAAAGAATACGAAAATAAAATTTTCCACCGATTTTTTCCTAGTTGGACTTCAAATACAATGCTTCTTTTTTAAGTGATGACTGAGTTACGTTTTCTGCCTATCGCGGGCGCGTAAATAAATGGCTGGCAGTGACATTTGATTTCAATTTGAAGTTATGGTAATTCTAGATCTTTAAAAATATTGTCAAAAATAACCGTGGACGCATTTGAAAACAGTAGAGTGTAAAAGATAGGTAGCCCCGTCGGTGAAGCACGACTTTGCATGCAGTGCCCTCACGCGTTGGGAAGTTGTGTCACGTTTGTGGCTATAACTTCCAAACTTCGAATTTTGGTTTAACATTTTGGTACCATATTTTTAAGATAATACACTAACGTTTTATGGAAAAAAATCAATTTTTTGAAAGTTGCAATGGCATCTCACCCCTTGAAGTGAGAACAGAGAGTCCGTTTTTGGCGAGCCAAAAATGTTTTCTGAAGATTCCGCCTGTGCCGATTACATTATCGCGAATCAAATGCGAATTTGTTAGATTAAGGCCGGATCCTGAATTAGAAGGTCCAAAAAATCGATTTTTTTTTATTGTTTAAATCTATTCCTGATGTATCTAAGAATGTCTAGACCAAGTTTTATAGCCCAATTCGAAATATTTCCAAAGATACAGCACTGAACGTAGTGGAGTGTCGAGCAGGTATACGGGCGCTCGGGCAGTTACGGCGCGCGCTCCCTCCCCTCGGGAGCCCGTTTTCTCGAGTTTTCGTTTTTACGATTTTTCTAATTTGGCGTACCTGATTACAAAAAGACTAGAAGTCCAATCGAAATAAACCAAAGCTTGTTCGCTTCAGTATCGTTTTATTTTCTATTTGAACTAAAAACATTGTCGAAAAGAAAATTCTTAACAATTTTTTTAGCAAGTTGAAATAATTTTTTTTTTCACAAAAAGCACATTTTCTACTTCAAACCCGAAAAAACATTCAAATTTCAAAAAAAAAATCGTTTTTTTTAGTTCATATAGAAGAAAAATATGTCACAATTAAAATGGTTTTTGGTTTTTTTGTTTCAGATGAAAATTACGAGCTCCATTTGTCACGCCGCATGGAAACAGCAGTGGCACGAATGTGCATAAAAATCGGTTGCCTGTTGATATTTTTCTTTAAAAAAAATTGTTTTCTTATGTTCAGACATGTAATAAAATAATCTGAAAATTTCGCTAAACTTGCTTTTTTTTTTTACCCGAAAAAAATTCCTCAAAATATCGATTTTTCGAACGGGCTAATTCAGGATCCCGCCTTAAGAGAACACTCGATCTACAACTTTACTTTCGCACTCTTTATCAAAGAAAAATATAAATATGAAAATCTTTGATGATTTTCAATCTGCCCTCTAATCGCTCACTCCGCACAGTAATTTTCTTCGTTTTATCGTGCGATCTGTTAAGCCTCAGGTACTGGAACACACTGTTCGGTTGATACTACATGTTGCTGATGCATATCGAAACGGGTGCCTTAAAAAAAAAGCTCGCTGCAACGAGTTGTTCGTTGCATTGTCATTTGCGTCCGCGCCTTCGAAATCCTCGGTGTTGCGCTTGTCTCAGCGTCATAAAAGATCCGGGGCGGTGATTTTACCGATCTGTTGCACACCGCAACGATGTTACGGATCTGCTCGTATTTTTAAGTGGCATTCTCAAGCGTCCCTAATCTATATGACTATACAGGAAAATCTGATCGATAACATCGCGTAATTAGCGATATGCTGAAGCACCTATGTGGCCTCTATTCGTTGGATTTGTCGTCGTTGAATGAGCTCGGTGACGCCTCGTCCAGAAATATCGTTGTTTTTTTTTGCCAATCCACCCGCGCTGCAAGAGGTGTCGGATGTTATCAGTTCGACATCTTTGGAATCCGAGCACTCCACGATCATTTTAGCTGATCGACCGAAAGATCGGTAAACCCAACGCAATCAATTTTCCATGTGGTAGATCCTCCGAAAGGATAAAAACTTGTGCTTCCGCTGTGGATCGCAACGTTTTACCGTGTGCAGGTAACGAGCGTGATTTCGCGATCTTTAGGTTCATGATTCTCGTACCGTACCAGAGTACCTGGATCCTTAATGTGTAGTGCGGGAACACTATCTATCGAATGTTTCATAGTGTTCGGTTGAGTCTAGTCGAGTCGCGCGGCAGGCCGTGTTACCTCGTCTCGCCCGAGCTGTTGTTTTCACAGCGAGAACTGCCGGGACTAATTGACGACGAATCGTCAAGATTACTGCTATCAAGCGAGGGAGCGAAAGGGAGAACCGTGCAGAAAATTGTAAATTGCGTGAAAAATTGTCTCCCGGTTCTTAGCAATCGACGAGACGGACGCTTAATGGATAAACTGTGCGAAGAACGGCCGGCTCATTTGATACGGTTCAGATTGCCAATCTTATACGGGAAAGGATAAGATCGAGAGAAACAATTGATTTGAGGAATTTTTAAGGCAGGCAACCACTTTAGGAGACCGAAAATTAGATGATTTTTTGGCATTTTTTTTACTGTAAAAAAAAAGGGAAATTTCCGCAAGTCTGACAATAATTTATTCATATTTTCATACGTCTCTGGTAATTTTTTCAAGTGTGTGTCCCTTGCCGTGTCCTCATCGTCGTTGTCGATTTGCGGGAATTGTGCAGCTCGCAATTCGCATCTGAAATAGTCCAACACATTTTTATACATTCTTGAGATGTTTTTCAAGAACATGAACCTAAATTTTGAAAAAAAATCGAGGATTGAATGTTGGAACGTGTTTGAACAAAAATGATCGATTTTTAGCATTTTTTTCCCGGCATTTTGCAATAATAAATATGTTTTAAACAATCTAATTATATTATGTAAACGTGTTCGAAATTTGAAGATGATCCATCAATTAGTTTTTGAGTTATGATTCCCGCAAATTGAAAAAATGTCGTTTCGAGAAAAGTTTCACAAACGAAAAACTCAAAGTCAAATGTGTTTAATCAAATAATAAAGTGTCTTACCGATTAATCAGCGATTCCAGCACCATCCAGTAGTCCTTCCTCTTCCTCATGCAACTCATTTGAAGCTTGCATTTCCTCTTTACGAGCTCTTCGAGCTTCTTTTGTCTCTAATAAACTTTTTCTATTTTGCCGAGCCACGCACATCTGATCTATTTTCTCGGCATATCCGTTGCTTTGCCTGCCAACTACGATTTGTAGTTCATTCATAACCATGAGTAGGGCTAAATTTCCTTCATTGAATAAAATAGCAGCAAGAAATACCGCTACCTCGATTATTTTTTACCCAGGATGGAGATGTTTTGGAGCTAATCGCCAAACGGTCGTGTTTGGGTTTATTCGGGTTATGAAAACCCAAACAAACCCAAACAAACTACCTAACTGAGCGCTCGTGGATACCTGAGCGCGCTTGGGAGTCGAGCGGAGAGTCTTTATCATTTATATACATACCGTTAGAAGAAATCCGAATATCGTTTTGAAATTTTCAGGGTGTTTAAGATATTTTGCTAACGATTTATGAAATAAAAAAAAATTGATTTTTTGAAGCATCTAAAGTGGTTGCTTAAAGGAGTTTGGGAATTCTACAACCAGAAAAAAATAGGCATATTTTGGGACTTTTTTTTTAGCGGAATAATAAAATCAATCGAAATTCCGTGCACAGGTCTTTATTATTGAGTATATTGTCACGTCGCGAGCAAAAGCGCATAAAAATATTTCTTTTTCTCTCTCCTACTTTTTTGAACTCCGGCGAGAACGCTGGCCTATACTGGTGTGTTAATTAATTTTTACTGATTTTTCTAGCAGGCTGGGAATCCTCTTTCAAGTTGAAATATTTCAACGTCTTTTTAGGATTTTAAAGTATTGACATAGCCTTGTTCAAGACGCTGTACGAATTTATTGGGCGAGCATCATAACCTTAAAATAAAGTAGAAAGAACAATGGCAACCGATAAGCTGCACATTCGCCACTGCATCCTTTACGAATTCCAACAAGGAAAAAGTGCCATCAAAGCGTGGGAGTCAATTTGTTCTGTGTTCGGGAAGAGTATTGTGTCATACGAAACATGCAATTATTGGTTCAAACGTTTTAGAAACAATGATTTCGAACTCACTGACCGTGCGCGTACTGGACAGTCTGAAAAATTTTCGGACGACGATTTGGAAACTTTACTGGTCCAAAATTCTTCACAGACAGAAGAAGAACTTGCAGCCCAACTAGGAGTTGATCGATCAACCGTTGCCAAGAGGTTACACGCGATGGGAAAAATTCAGAAGCTCGGGAGATGGGTCCCACATGAACTTACCGAATATAACCTTGGACAATGGATGAACACGTGTCTTTGGTTGCTTAGCAAACAACGAAGAAAGAACTTTCTCTGGAAAATTGTGACGGGGGATGAAAAATGGATGTTTTATGAGAATCCCAAGCGGAAAAAATCATGGGTGGACCCTGGAGAACCAACAACATCAACTTCCGAACCGCAAATGATCGGCAAAAAAATGCTTTTGTGTATCTGGTGGGACATAAAGGGTGTTCTTTATTATGAACTTCTAGAACCGGGTCAGACGATCACTGCAGAACGATATAGTGACAAATTAAATCGTTTAAAAGAAGCAATTGAGCAAAAAAGGCCATTCACAGGACACGGAAGGCGAAAAGTCATTCTCCTGCATGATAACGCTCGACCTCACGTTGCTCGTACGACCCAAACAACTATTTTAAACCTGGGCTGGGAACTTATTCCTCATCCGGCATATTCACCGGACTTGGCCCCATCCAACTATCACCTATTTCGGTCAATGCCGCACAGCTTAAGAGGGAGCCACTTCCGAGAAGTCGAAGATATTAGGAAATTCGTCGATGACTTTATCGCTTCGAAACCAGCCAGCTTCTATCGTGATGGTATCTGTATGCTACCAGATCGGTGGCAGAAGGTTGTAGAAAGCAACAGCGGATATTACCCGGTTTAAAAACTGTTTTGTCTATTTTTTAATAAATCGCAAGTATGAAAAAAAACTGTAAAAATTAATTCACACACCTAATAATACGCACTACAGCGACATTCTCATTTTTCGACGCATCCTTATATTTTCCTTAGGCTTAGGCGTACTACAGCCGAAATGTAATCTATCGATAACAAGGAAGCATCGTTAAAGCAGCCTTAAACATATCTATACACAAATATACGTGCAATCCCGAAAGATCCTCAGAACACTCGAGAAGAAAAACTAAGGGACCACACTAAAAGCTAATTACTTATCTTAAGACCCAAATACTTGTCCAGGAAAACTCGGCAAATAGGGACCACATGGCCCGGTCGTAAAACTAGATCCATGGAAAACATGTGCGTTCAACTCAATTCTCAGAAATAGAATAGCAAATGTGTTTATCATAACCGCGACCCAATAACGAGCCAGAAGTCTTTTTTCTACCCTATCTCGACCAATCATGCGAGTCCACCTATATCTTTATGTCCTATCCACCAATCCTTAGAAAATGCATCACCGAAAACTCACTCTCCTAAATTCTTCTCCTCCCACAAATTCAGCTTCTCCAAAAACTCCCACATCATAGAAGAAAAATCTTCAAGATAGTCGACCAACAACCTTCAACGACTCAACTGTTTCCCGACAGTTTCCATCGAAGGCAGTTCTTTTAACATCTACTCTCCAGACAGAATTGATCAAATTCAGATCTCAGCCTCCGACAATTCGAATCAAAGACAGTCCGCGTCATCGTAAACATTGTGTACGTGCCACCATCTATTGTAACATCGAGCGTAGCCGGCCCACCAGCGAAGGGCCCTAATCTTTACGACCAACCGCTAACACTCTTGCGAACGGGTGTACATCGCACCACCGATAATTCTAAGCGAGCTATATATACATATTTCCTCCGTTTCTATGTATTACCAAATTGATAGGATTAACCAGATTGGTTAATCCTATCAATTATAGGAATATATGTAGAATATGTAGAATTATATTTTTCATTGTTTTTGTTTATGTTCTACCTATTTTTGAGGTTACATTATACTCCGACTTCTTAGACAAGAATATTGTGGTTGAATTCTAATAGTTAGCGTTTGTCGTCAATACAGCCTTCAATCTTTGTTACCGACCATCACAGATATTTTTAAATTTCACTTTCAATATCATTTATTAATTCTTTAAAAAATCGTGTAAAAAAATCCAAATAATCGAAAAAAAATCAGATTTTTTGTTTACTATATTCCAACAATTTCAAAAAATTGAACAAAATTCCTGAGTATAAAGAAGTATAAGAGACGTCCTCTGTCAAAATTTGATGATTGCATGTCTGGAGAAACATACGTAAAAAAACTGTTTTAGTTTTATTTATTTAACCCTTCGTGGTTGAATCCCAGGTCACCCTGGGTAGAATCGACGCGTCGATCAATTTTTGACGTAAATATGGGTGCACCATTTAACGTGACCACCCCAAATATCTCCGTTGCCTTTAGAGTGACGAAAAAAATGTCAGGAGGTAATTTGATTGATTTCGAAGGGCTGATACAGTGGTGAAAAATTGTGAAGGTCATAGTTTTTGCGTTCTCAAGGTCATCAATGGTTTTTCAAACGGGAACATGTTTTTTTTTTTATTAAGACGTTGTAGCTGATATTCAAACGAATCCAACGACCTTGATATCATAACCTTGAAATGATTTTTCACCAAAATACACGTGTAAAAACGGGAAATCGTGATGGTATTGACACTATGAATATCCGAATAATGTAATTGAATTTTTTGTGCAGAAAATTTATTGTAACAAATGTTCGATGTGATGGCCATTAACCTCGACACATTTTTGAAGACGTCGGATGAAATATTCTCTTGAACTTCGAATAGTTTCTGGTGTGATAGCGGCGCGGGCTCTTGTAATTCGTTCTCGGAAGTTCGCCGGCGTCGTCGGAACATCATGTTTGAGTGTAATCACTGCTTGACTGTACAATTTGGATGGATTACTTTGGATGGATACACTTGTCTACTGATTCTAATATTGGTAGGTGGTGAACATTCTTTACTTTACTACAGTTTTACTACGTTACAATTCCGGTATTTACAAACATCAGAAACATCTCCGACTATTGACATGATTGTATCCGTTGGATAACCTACGCCGCTATCACACCAGAAACTATTCGAAGGTCAAGAGAATCATTCATCCGATGTCTTCAACAATGTGTCGAGGTTAATGGCCATCACTTCGAACATTTGTTACAATAAATTTTCTGCATAAAAAATTCAATTACATTATTCGGATATTCTTATTGTCAATACCATCACGATTTCCCGTTTTTACACGTGTATTTTGGTGAAAAACCATTTAAAGGTCATAATATCATAGGTCGTTGAATTCGTCTGAATATCAGTTATAAAGTCTTAATAAAAAAAAAAGCATGTTCCCTTTTGAAAAACCATTGATGACCTTGAGAACACGAAAACTATGACCCTGACTAAAATGAATTTTTCACCACTGTATCAGCCCTTTGAAATCAATCAAATTACCTTCTGACATTTTGTTCGTCACTCTTAAGGCAACGGCGATGTTTGAGGTGGTCACGTTAAATGGTCCATCCTGTATAATAGTTCCCCGTTTCGAATGGGACTGTATTCACCATCTTACCTGGAGTTTGAAGTATCCTCATATCATAAAATTTACCCTCTTCACATGTCGGAATAAATACCTTTTTTGAAACGCGCACTATACTACTATTTTGTTCCAAAAGTAGCATATCTAAGGAGTATTATGTCCAAATTTTAGGTAAAAATGTTAAAAATTCACGGAACTATTATCTTTTAAGCGAAAAAGTGTCTTTTTGGCGTTTTCACCTCTTTATGAATTTGTTTTTTAATATATCGCCATTTTATTTCTCATAAATAAATTTTTCGTATATCATCTAGAAAGTACAAAGCATGTTCCGTAATTTTTCGAACCACTTCGGACGGATAGTTTGGTCACAATATTTTTTTGAAAACTGACTGGGTAGAATCGACTCAAGTGTGACCGCCACGATTGAATTTGGATGTGTGACCACGAAGGGTTAAAGAAAAATATATTTTTCATTGTGGCATCGAAAAAAAACGAAATTCTGATACATTTTGTCCATTAGTACTTGGAACAAAATAACCGTTCCTTAATTTTTATTTTTACTAATAAAAAATGAATAAAAATCGAAAATAACGTTATTTACGATAAGACGAAAATTATTTACGATAGACACCTAAAGTTTTGCGTGATTTTTTTTTTATTCACAAAACAATACCTCAAGTATCGAGGGAGAACGCCTTGGGCAGTTTTGACATATTTATCCGGCTAACACCCTGTTATAGATTTAGACATTTTTGTCTTTTCCCTGAAAAGTTGCGGTTACAAAAATTCGTCTGCAAGTTACATTTGTCTGTTTTATCATTAATATTTTTTTTAAACATTCGTTGAACCCGGTTTTCATTGTCGTAATGGAATGTTCAGAATTTTTTACATGCTTAGAGCAGTTTATATCTGACATCTAGTTATTTAGTATATAAATTATCGGATAGAATGTGGCCAGCATGCCATCTCCATAAAGTGCTGCATACATTAGACGATTGTTGAAGTCGTTATTTTTTGTTTGTTATAAATTCGGTAACTTGGCTTGAAATTTTACCAGTATACCGCCATGTATTTTTATTTAATTGTAGACGAAAATCAGTTAATTGTTAAATATTCGGATTCGTGGAAGGAATACTTTTATTTCAACAGTATGCAGGATTTATTATCGGGGTATATGCGAATCACTGGAAAATTGTGTGTCTGTCTTGCTTCCGGGTCCGCTCACCGTCGAAGATGAACAGACGGAAAGTAAGGCACTTTTCGCGTCGAATGGACACCACGAAAGCGAAGTTTGTGCCAACCTTCTCGCCCATCGTGTTCAACGGGATTTCGATCTTCGCGTACATGAGGGGCTATACTTTTGCACTCTCGTTTCGTTGGCTTTCTTACTTCTGCACAAATCACTCATCGTATTCGTTTTTATTGCGCGCGAACATTTTTTTTTCTTCTTCACCGATCCGTGTTCGCTCCGCGGTGATATTCGCGTTCATGGTTAAGTGTGAGGAAATAATAGGAGTCACGTTGTGTACTTGATCGCAGCGGTATATACTCTACAACGTATAAATCAGTGGCAAGTTTATAGTTTGTAGATAAACGAAATGAAACGTGGGCAAATCGGAACTTACGAGTTTATTGAGTTTAAAAGGAGGATTCGTGCAGAACTATGAAGAATTGTGACTTCATGCTTTATATTTGTAATGCTCCAATTACCGCCGAATAACCTTTTTGTCCTATTATCTTTTAGGTGGATATAATTCGCGTAAACAAAATCTTATGGACCACCAATAATGAGGTGGGTAAACGAAAAATTAACTCTCATGATCGTACATCGTCCGTTAAATGTTTTGCATCTACTTTTTTACTACAATGGATTGAAAGGTTTATGCCAAAAAGTATGAAAAGTGATTGTGACATTGGTATACACTTTGTATTGGGAGTACAAATAAGTCTCCGCCGTTTTTTTTTAAATAAAAAATTGGGCATTTATTGTGAAAGAACGGTACTTTATGTTTTATTCAAAGTATTGTCCATCGCTAGCCACTACTTTTTGCCATCTTTCTGGCATGGATACCGCGTCGGAAGAACGCTTCATCTTTTGAGGCTATCCACAAATCGACCCAATTTTTGGTATCTTCATATGATGTGAAGTGCTGCTCAGACAGACCGTGCGTCATCGATCGAAATAAATGATAGTTATAGGGAGCAATGTTTGGTGAATACGGCGGGAGTGGGGTAAAACTTCCCAATTGAGTGATTCCAAGTAGGTTTTGATCGGCGCCGCAGATCAAAACCTACTTGGAATCACTCCAGACACGACAATAATTTTGTCGTGTCTGGAGTAGTAGTGGACGCATTTTTCCTTGAGTGCTCGGCTCAATCTCAACAATTGTGTTTGGTAGTGAGCCCCAGTAATGGTTTCGTTCGGTTTGAGCAACTCATAATAAACGACATCAAGCTGATCCCACCAAATACACAGCATGAGTTTTTTTTCCATGAATATTCGGCTTGGCTGTTCATGTTGAAGCATGGCCAGGTGGTCCCCATGATTTCCTCTTGTTTGGGTTATCGTAGTGGATCCATTTTTCATCACCAGTGACTATACGATGCAAAAAACCCTTTTGTTTATGTCTGGCAAGCAGCATTTCACATGTGCAAAATCGGCGTTCAACGTTTCTCGGCTTCAGTTCATATGGAACCCAATTTCCTTGCTTTTGAATCTTTCCCAACGATTTTAAACGATGTGAAATTGTTTGTTGAGTTACTCCTAATGTAAGTGCAAGTTCTTCTTGCGTTTGGCACGAACCTCCCTCGAATAATGCTTCCAATTCCGCGTCTTCGTAGACTTTCGGCCTTCGGCTACGTTCTTTGTCTTCGACTTCAAACTCACCTTTCTTAAACTTTTGAAACCACCCACGACAACTTCTGTCACTTAAAACAGCCTCACCATGTGCTTCTACAAGCAATCGATGCGCCTCAGCTGCAGATTTCTTCAAATTAAAGAAGTAAATCAAAAGTTCCCGTAAATTACGCTTATTCGGCTCAAAACCCGACATTTTCGCACGAAAAAAATTTTGTGATGCTGATACAAAATCGCTAATATTTCAAGGTTATGGTCTTGCCAGATGTCCAACCTTACGATATGACGTTTTACATCTGACAATTTCAACCATAACCTCCTGGTGGGGCCATCTTTTGTCAAATGGCGGAGACTTATTTGTACTCCCATAATAAAACTTCCTCTACGTCACAGATCTCGATGGATACTTTTTTTGAAATGTCAGCACAAGTTTCAGCTTTTACTTAATATACGACACTTCATATGGTTGGCGCATGTGCGAGCGGAGAAACAACTGCGAACGACATCTGACAGAATTGTGCATAGACCCAAAGGCTACACGGTTTTGGAAAAAAATCTCATAATTAAGACACTGTGGCACCGACTCATATCAACATTTGTGAACAGTGGTGAAATTAACATCAACAAAGTCATTCACGATGTATCTAAGAGTTACCGAAATGCTACAAAGGCTAAGAAAAATGGATGCATTATTATTTCGTTTCTTCCGAGCCTGTATGTACAATTTGGGATCGATACCGTGCGTACTGATTAGCGTATTTTAACCGTCACGAAAAAAAAAGTCGCGAAAATCAGCTATTTTTCGACCTGTTACACTGTGATGATCCCTTAAAGCGAATGATTACTAGCGATTAAAAGTGGATCATCTACAACAATGTTAGTTGAAAAGATTATGATCGAAGCTCGGACAGGCTTCTCAGACTGTCGCAAAGGTTGGTTTACACCCTAAGAAGGACATGCTCTGTATATGGTGGGATTGGAAAGGAATCGTCTATTATGAGCTGTTGTCATCCAACAAAACGATTGATTCGACCAAGTACTGCTCACAACTGGCCAAATTAAAGCGAGCAATCGATCAGAAGCGGCCTGCGTTGGCAAACAGAAAGGGCGTAGTGTTCCACCAGGACAAAGTTAAACAACACGTTTCTCTGATGACCCGGCAAAAGTTATTGCGACTTGGTTGGGATGTTTTGGTGTACCCACCGTATAGTCCAGACCTTTTACCTTCAGACTATCATTTGTTCCGGGCGCTACAGAACAGTTTGAATAATAAAACCTTCAGTACCCTCGACGTCCTCAAAAGCCACAAGTAGCTTTTGAGTACGTCCAGGGTACTGGAGGTTTTATTATTCAAGGTCCAGGGTCCAGAAGAGATGGCAGAAAGTCATTGAACAGAATGGAACATAGCTGATTAAGACCGCTTTTTTTGGTGAATAGTTTGCGTTTGAAATTTACTCGATTTTCACTACGGAATTGTGCACAGATCCAATACATTCTGGAAATTTAAAAGTTAAACTTGTCGCAAACATATACAGGGTGGACCATTTAACGTGACCACCCCAAATATCTCCGTTGCCTTTAGAGTGATAAAAAAACTTGTCAGGAGGAAATTTGATTGATTTCGAAGGGCTGATACAGTGGTGAAAAATTCATTTTTGTCAAGGTCATAGTTTTCGAGTTCTCAAGATCATCAATGATTTTTCAAATGGGAACATGTTTTTTTTATCAAGACGTTGTAACTGATATTCAGACGAATTCAACGACCTATGATATCATGACCTTGAAATGATTTTTTCACCAAAATACACGTGTAAAACGGGAAATCGTCATGGTATTAACAATAAGAATATCCGAATAATGTAATTGAATTTTTTGTGCAGAAAATTTATTGTAACAAATATTCGAAATGATGGCCATTAACCTCGACACATTTTTGAAGACGTCGGATGAATGATTCTCTTGACCTTCGAATAGCTTCTGATGTGATAGCGGCGCAGGTTATCCAACGGATACAATAATGTTAATAGTCGGAGATGTTTCTGATGTTTGTAAATACTGGCATTGTAACGTAGTAAAACTGTAGTAAAGTGAAGAATGTTTACCAACTACCAATATTAGAATCAGTAGACAAGTGTATCCACCCAAAGTAACATCTAATAACCGTATGGAAAATGGTATTGTACAGTCAAGCAGAAAAAGTGGAAATGATTCTGATTTATGGTGAGACCGGCAGAAACTCTGTGCAAGGGCAGGAACCTTATGCACAACGTTATCCTGACAGAAATCATCCTTCCCGTCGATGTTTCGATCGAATTGGCAGTGCCAAGATGTCTCGTTAGCACAGCGATGTCGAATGTGGTATCAACATGATGGCTGTCCAGCTCATTGGGCATTATAACTCGCGAAGTGTTAAACCAAAAATTTCCCGGATGCTGGATTGGGAGAGGTGCAGTAATCCCTTGGCCTGCTCGTTCGCCGGATTTAACGCCACTTGATTTCTTCCTATGGGGAGCTATAAAGGATCGTGTTTACCATGATGTTCCGACGACGGCGGCGAACATGCGAGAACGAATTACAAGAGCCTGCGCCGCTATCACACCAGAAACTATTCGAACGTCAAGAGAATTCTTTATCTGATGTATTAAAAAATGTGTCGAAGTTAATGGCCATCACTTCGAACATTTGTTACAATAAATTTTCTGCACAAAAAATTCATTTACATTATTCGGATATTCTTATTGTCAATACCATCACGATTTCCCGTTTTTACACGTGTATTTTGGTGAAAAATCATATCAAGTTCATGATATCATAGGTCGTTGGATTCGTCTGAATATCAGCTACAACGTCTTAATAAAAAAAAAACAGGTTCTCATTTGAAAAGCCATTGATGACCTTGAGAACGCAAAAACTATGACCTTGACAAAAATGAATTTTTCACCACTGTATCAGCCCTTCGAAATCAATAAAATTACCTCCTGACATTTTTTTTTCGTCACTCTAAAGGCAACGAAGATATTTGGTGTGGTCACGTTAAATGGTCCACCCTGTATATACGACTGAAAAAAGTATCCGTATCCTCTAAGATTCGTTGGCAAAACGGTTGAGTTTCCTTACAGCAAAAAGCTGAGAAAGCCATTGATAAATACATAGACGAGAGCGCAATCTTGCGGTATATTGTTGCTTCAAATAATCCATTCGCACGTCACATTAGCGACACGGGAGTCACGAAGTATGTGATTGATATTGTGGAAAATGGCATAAATCGTATAAATTATTGATATACAGAGCGAAAGTCTAAGGTTAAGGAGTTCTCGTGGATATGACGCGCAAGTCTTGTGTAAACTCAATCCTGATGAATACTGTTTACAGTGCCGTAAGGCACGGGATACTATTAATCAGGATTGTGTGCAGAGAATACTCCTCTGCTACGCGGCAAAGTACTCGTACGTTTCTCCCGTGGTTGATGGCTCCGCTTGCTTGTAATCGTGCGTCAGCCTTGTCTTTACATGTGTTAGAGAAAGATGGACAGGGCGGTTGCGAAGTGCAGAAGAATAATCATGCCACGCGTATTATGCGAGGCTTAGCAATAAATATTCCACACATGTATCGATATCGAAGTCCAGTTCTTTGCGACGTCTCTCGTTTATATATATGTATAGGATATCCCTGGTACGACTGCGAATCCTGGATGCTCGCACGCGCCGTCCCGGTACAGTCCAAGACCCCGATTCACTGTCGTTACTTTATTCCTCCTCCTATATCAGAATCGTTTATATAAATAGTTATCTTGGAATGTGAAGCAGAGGCAGCTAGTTGAAAAGCGGTTGTATAGAATTTTGGTAAAGTTATAAATGAAGTTATAAATGCATCGTGTAATTTAATGATTTTCGGGACGGCTTATCTTTAGGGAAAATCAGGGAGGGTATTATATCGTTCTCGAGCAGGGCACCAACTTCTACATACCAATATTTCATTAGAAAACGACACAATTACTGTAATAAATTTCGAATCGCGCATTTAAGATTATTTTTTCTATTATTATTTTATTATCATATATATTTTATATATTTTTATTATTATTGGGAGTACAAATAAGTCTCCGCCGTTTTTTGTTTAATAAAAAATTGGGCATTTATTGTGAAAGAACGGTACTTTGTGTTTTATTCAAAGTATTGTCCATCGTTAGCCACTACTTTTTGCCATCTTTCTGGCAGCATATGGATACCGCGTCGGAAGAACGCGTCATCTTTTGAGGCTATCCACAAATCGACCCAATTTTTGGTATCTTCATATGATGTGAAGTGCTGCTCAGACAGGCCGTGCGTCATCGATCGAAATAAATGATAGTCAGAGGGAGCAATGTCAGGTGAATACGGCGGGTGGGGTACAACTTCCGAATTGAGTGTCTCCAAGTAGGTTTTGACCGGCGCCGCAACATGTGGACGAGAATTATTATGCAGGAGAATAATTTTGTCGTGTCTGACGTAGTAGTGGGCGCGTTTTTCCTTGAGTGCTCGGCTCAATCTCATCAATTGTGTTCGGTAGACAGTCCCAGTAATGGTTTCGTTCGGTTTGAGCAACTCATAATACACGACACCAAGCTGATCCCACCAAATACACAGCATGAGTTTTTTTTTCCATGGATATTCGGCTTGGCTGTCGATGTTGAAGCATGGCTAGGTGGTCCCCATGATTTTCTCTTGTTTGGGTTATCGTAGTGGATCCATTTTTCATCACCAGTGACTATACGATGCAAAAAACCCTTTCGCTTATGCCTGGTAAGCAGCATTTCACATGTGCAAAATCGGCGTTCAACGTTTCTCGGCTTCAGTTCATGTGGAACCCAATTTCCTTGCTTTTGAATCATTCCCAACGATTTTAAACGATGTGAAATTGCTTGTCCATGTATGCATGTAAAGGGTGTCAAAAAATAACCTGACATTTTAAATTGCGCGCCTTTTTTTTGTGGCGAACATAGAGTACTAATCTTTGACAGCTGGCATCAGTAAGGTTTAGTCATGGAGAATTACACGATTAAGCATTGCATAGAAATGGTGAAAATGCAATGTGAAACAATGCAATTATTGCAGACAAAGTTTCATGGTCGTGTTATCACGCGCCGCGGCGATGTGAATTGGCCATCAAGATCGTGCGATTTGACGTCATTGGACTTCTTTCTTTGGGGTTTTCTGGAAGGAAAAGTATATGCCAATGATCCACAGACCATTCGAAACTCAAAGAAGCAAGTGTGGGCACCATTAACGAAATTAGTCCGTAATTATGCCAAAATGTTATTGAAAATTTCGTCAAAAGAGTGAACGTTTGCAAACAGGGACGAGTCGTTCATTTATCGGATATTGTGTTCCACACATAACCTCCATATTTGTACCTTACATTAAAATAAAAATATTCGTACTGTTCAAATAATTAATACGTTTTATTAATAAATTAAAATGTCAGGTCATTTTGAGACACCCTTTACTTAGTTGTGATTATCTTTCCTTATTTATACGAAAATGTCTGTTATTTTCTAGTGTAAAACGTCAAAGCTTTTATGTTACAAACTCGCATCAAATAAAAATTCTGGACGAAAATTTAAAAAAAGATTCAGTTGGCTCATTACTTCGTTACTACCAATCAAATCAAATTGGAAAACCATATATTAGCATAATAGAGGTACAGCTATAAAAAAAAACATCGTAAATTATGCACCGATCGCTATTTGCAAATGCTAAAGAGTTCCCGATACAGACTGTATTTCACTTCTACGTTATTCTCATTTATACGGTGTACTCCCTGAAAAACGTATAACTGAAGTTTCACTGTATATAAAAAAGAATGTTTCTCTGTTTGTCCCGTATGCGTTCCTATATCATTCATCCGATTGCGATGAAACTTTGGTGAATTGTTGTGCGCATGCCTGCGAAGGTTCCTGATATAGTACCATCAACGTACAATAGGTGACGCACAAGTCGTATCGGATAATTCTTCATCTTCCATGCGCTCGTGCATCGTTCATCCGATTGAGTTGGAACTTTGCAGTTGTTGTTGACACTTGCGCGAAAGTTTCTGACATAGTACCATTGACGTACAATAGGTGGTGGGCGAGTTGTATCAGATAATTGTTCGTCTTCTATGCGCTCGCGCATCGTTCGTCCGATTGAGTTGAACATTTTTATCATGTCTTCTAAACGCACCGCAAACGGTAGATCTATCACCGCAGTATGAAAGAAAAAGAAATTACGAGCTTCTCAAACAAGCGAGGAATGACAGGCAAGCATACATATATAGTATACTTACATAATTAAGTACTTACGTTACGAATCAAATGTGGAGTATGTTTTCACTTGAAGGAAATTAAGATATTCTAAATCACATGATTCATACGAAAATAAAAAAAAAAATCGGTGTTCAGTCTTTTCCTACGAGAAACGTGGGATTAGTAGAGCCCGATTCGTTGTTGTTTGTTTGATCGTGAAAGCGTGGATATTGAACTGTGGAACACGTCACGATGAATGCAAAAAAGGTTCACTATTATATATACACTACGTGCAACAATTAAAGGATCAAGAAGAAACAAAAATAATCCCTTAATAGGTTGGAAAGTATTATAAAGTATTATACACTATAATACTTTGTAATACTTTCCAACCTCTTAAGGGATTATTGATAAGTTTTTAATTTACAAAAATGTCAATAATTAATAAACGGTGTAGACGGATCATTTAATTTTTGGGTGATATGATTGTGATAATGTACTGGATGCTTTGACAGTTTTTCGTAACATTCTAACCATTGCTTCGCACTATTTCGTGCGTAAAACTGCCAATCAGTGATGCGTGTGGGTATCTCTCTATGTTAAAAATGTTTTTTTCAATTGTAAATTTTGTACCAATGGAATAGACGATCGATCTGAAATTTGAAGGGTGCATTCGGTATACGATAAAGAATCTACTGTATCAATTTGAATCAAATAGTAGTATTTCGCTACTTGTCCCGAAACTCATTAATTCTCGACGCAGTACAAAGTGTAGAGAGTGATCAGATTAGGATTTGAACGCAAAAAAATATATACTGGAGAATTGGAAGAACATGTGGCCGTCTATACTGTTACGGTTTTTCCACAGTTTCCCCGTACCCTCGGTAAATGCAGTATAGCGTAGCTTAAGGGGGTAAATACACGTAGACGACGAAAAATAGCGAATTATGATTTTTTTTTTTAAAGGAATAAAACGTTTTACTCCTATGAAACTTTAAATACAATTGATTTCCGATTAACATGTACCTTGATTTTAAGTAAATAAATCATTATTCTCATGAAAAAAAGGCCGAGAACTTATTTCTACACCTAATAGCATGAGTGTGTCCGCATAGACTTTTTTTTTATTTCCAGTAACTCTTTGAGTATAGACTCAATCAAAAGTTCGCATTACATAACTACACGGAGAGAATTAAAAAGTAATTTTTGTCGTGAATTTCACGGTAAAAATTACCGTGATATATTTCAATGTGGTGACAAGTGAGAAAAGCATAATAATTCGTATGCGACAAGTTTTTTTTAACTCACGTTACAGAAAATTTCATTTACGTAGCTAAAATTTTACTATACAAGAAGGGTAGCGCGCACGATAATTTTTATCGAGAGCAGAATACATTTTCCTATAACACTCATTAATTTTTATAATAAATCTTAAAATAACTGTTATAAAGACGATATTTTTTTATAGACATTTTTGAAAGGCATAAAATAATAAAATGCACAGTAAAATTTCGCTGATATTATATATTTTTTAAATTTAAGTTTTGCGTATTTTGTTACACATCAAAATTTACTAGAAAATCTGGTGAAATTTTCTATCTGAAGAAGAAATTTTATTTTATTTTCGTGAAAATCTGTGTTTTACTCAGTAATAATAAGCGAAGTTTCAGGGTTGTCATCTGGTTACCGTTACTGCACGGTAATTTTTAACATTTAATTCTCTCCGTGTACGAAATTTTTCCATTTTTTACCACGAGTTATGCGGAAAACTCCTCGACACTATTGTAGCAAGTGTCTACGTGAATTGCCAAAGTTGCCATAATTGTAAGAGATTCGTTCATCGGCTGCACCTTCCATTTATTACCTAAATGATCCCTTCTTTCATTGATCACTTACACACACTTGTTGAATAATTAAATGTTATCCGAGATCTCGAGCACGTTCGACAAAGATGGATGATAAAATTATCATTTTATTGTGGTAAGGTTCAAATGCTTTCGTTACCCGGCTACCGAATCATTGGTAATACGGTCCCAATCATTGGTACACGGCAGATATTTATATGTATGCAGCTGAAGAACTGGGGAACGTTAAAATCTTTCGAAGGTTGCACAAAATCGAAATGTCGTAAATAAAGAGCAGACGTTGAAATTTTTTCGACCAGGTGGGCTGATTTGTAGGCGTAGGGTCGCGTTCTGCCTACAGAACTACAGCAAATATCCGTCAGCAACGTGTAACCTCGGTGTCACCCACGTAGCTCGCTCTCCTGTTGGGAATGTTGTCTAGTTGGGAGTGCACGTAATAAGATTGAATAATAAAATTTGTCATTCGGGAATTAAGGTGTTACACCACCTTGGTGCTCGGAAAAATAGGTATAAAAATAACTTTTTTTTACGCGACTATTAAATATATAAAATAACTTTTATTTTTTATAAATACATTAAAGTTTCATGAATAAGTTAGGAAGAAAAAAAACATATAGAAAAATTGAAAAATGCCGAGATATAAGTCGTCTAGTAGGACACTCTTTTCAAACTGGTGGTCAAAATATCTCGAGATCTACTCAACCGATTTCGATGAAGTTTATACCACGTATTCTTTATAAAATGATCAAGGACGTAGCATAGGAATTTTTCGATTGGATGCCGCGTTCATTGTTTATTCATTTTTTAAACTCAAAATTTTCGTAAAAGTCACAGTTTTTTTCTCACATTGGTCATTTCTACAAAAAAATGGTTAATTTTTCCCGATGCTAGAATTTAGCTATTGCCTTTATTTACAATCATTTTTCTTTTATTTTTCAGACGATCACTGGCAGAGAAAAAAATTCTACGATCGGCAAGGATTTTCAAAAGAGCTTTCTACTAAACGACTATATCTCCGCCATTAAAAAAAATGTTTGATTCGGTTTTTTTTTAAATTTGTTCATAAAATTATAATGTATTTGGGAAAAATAAAAATTATGTATCTAGTATCTTTAACAGACGCGTCATTTTTTTATATTTTATTTTAAACCTATTTTTGCGAGCGTCAAGGTGGTGTAACGCTTTGAGGTAGTAGTCTCGCCACAGTCACGTTGAAACGTTTATTCTCCGCTCAATCGATGAAAGCGTCGAAATATTGCGAAATATCCTCATAATGTAGGTCTTACCGGGATGTAAAACCTTATAAAGTAATGATGAACACGTCTAATATAATGTTTACCTAACCCTCACTTTTGTATCAGACTATCCATTCCGACTACTAATACGTAGATACTCTGCGTATTCGGATATACACACACTACTGCAATCTAGTTCTAGTCTGCTCCAGTCGCTTCGTGGCGCTGCGTCGCTAGATATTGTGTAATTCAAATCGCTATATCTCTGAAACTAAACGGATAAAATTCATAATTTTTTCTTTACCCACTTCGTCGTAGAAAAATTTCGAAGTTATTGCATGAAATGTGAAATTTTCCACTGCTCCCTATAAGGAAACGTGTAAAATCGTGAAATTTTTTATTGCCAATATCTCGAAAACGGAACGGTGAATCCTTTTGAAAATTTGCAGGTAATTATTTAATAGCGTCCTGAATGGGTAGTCAAAATTAAAAAAAAAATCTATAGAAAAACGCCTTGGCGAGACTACTACCTTAAGGCAGTAATCATTCTTATATACTGATATATCGATCACAGATCGAGTCACTTTTTTTCGTCGTATTTTGCTCATTTTTATGTTCCCATTTCTTATGGTAGGCTCGACAGACACGTTGTCACTCTAGTGCTATATCAGTCATCAGTGATGATGAGAATAGCTCGTTATGGTTTACTAGAGTGCAAAGTTTATGCAAACTTTGTTAAAATCCTTCTGTAGTATGGCTCTGGAATGGTTACTCTTTGTCGTAAAACGCTGGCTGCATCGTGATTACTTTACAGTTGTATAGCCGCAAACAAATCGCCGTTTAACCAGAAAAGAAATGGTGACTTTGTGAAACCACAAACGAATGTTCCCCTTGATTAACTGGTCATTGAATGGACATCGTCAATGTGTAAGAAAGATAAAATGTAATGAGGAAAAAGAGGTCGTCGTGACGTTAAAGATACTCGACAATTAAATGTATGCTGTACACGCCTATACTAATGGTTGAAGGTATTCGGTATGATCAGTGTCAGAGGACACTTTCTTCGAAGGTACTTTGGTCCAAAATTCGTTTTGGACAAAAAAAATAACTAGGGCAACGAAACAGGGCAAAGGAGCTGCTCAAACCGAACGAAACCATCACGGGAGATTACTATCGACTACATTTGATGCTTGTTTGAGCTGAGCATTGAAGGAAAAACGACCGCTATACGAGAAGAGATACGGCAAAGTGATTTTTCAGGATGACAACGCTTCGGCTACATCTTGCAAAATCGGTGGAAACCTACTTGGAAACGCTTAAATGGGAAGTTCTACTCCACCCGCCGAATTAACCAGACATTGCCCCTTCCGATTATTACTTGTTCCTATCGATGGCATATGGCCTGGCTGAGCAGCACTTCCATTCTTATGGAGATGCCAAAAATCGGTCGACTCTTGGATACCCTCAAAAGACGTGTCATTTTGGCATTGAAAATGCTTTTAAAGATGTATATACAGGATCTGATTTAGCGAGATGTTACACGAAACTAACACTAGCCCCACTCCACTGCCGCTGTGTTGTAGCAGAGTGGGGGGAGCTTCGCTATGCTAAATGCCTGTGATTTGTTGATAAATGGTGCATTACATGTAGAGTCATTTGTGGTTACAAGTTGTGACTTTCAATTTTGATGTGTACATTACAATGTTGGTGGGTTTGTGTTTGTTTGGGCTTGGGTTTTTTGGGTTTAAGTTTGGGTTTGTTTGGGTTAAAGTTTGGGCTTGTTTGGGTTAGTTTGGGTATAAGTCTGTTTGGGTTTAAGTTTGGCTAACGTTTGGGTTTCTTTGGGTTGAAATTTCAGTTTGGGTTTGATGGATGGATAGATGGATGGATAATGAGAGAGTGAGAATGTGAGAATATGTGTGAGAGACCACGAGAGTGAGAATGTGAGAATATGTGTGAGAGACCACGAGAGTGAGAATGTGAGAAGAGGTGAGAGAGTGAGAGAGTTAGAGAGAGTGCAACTAATATTATTTGCATGTACCTTTTTTATCACCCGAGAAGTCTGATAACATTTTCAATGCCATGAAATAGTTGCACTTTGTGTAATATCTGTAGATTTTTTCGACGTGGAATTAAAATGCTGCCAGAAAGGTGGGAAAATGTAGTGACTAGCGATTGACAATACTTTCAGTGACATGTTTTAGCATTGAAAATGCTTTTAAAGTTGTATATAGGGGGTCTAATTTAGCGAGATGTCACACGAAACTTACGCGACCGCTCCACTGCCGCTGTGTTGTAGCAGAGTGGGCCGAGCTGTGACATGCTGAACAGAGTTGTCCAAAATCTGTATCGGGCGTTACGTTTTGCTCGATACAAATGTATCGAGTATCGAAAAACTTTTCGTTACTCGATACAAAAGTATCAAGCTATTGTTGGAGATCGCGACTTTTGTATCGAGTAGCGAACATTTATTCGATGGTCGATACTTTTATATCGAGTAACGAAAAGTTCTTCGACACTCGATACTTTTATAATATTGTTATTTGTTTAAATTTGTATAAAATTGTTTTTTTTTTGTTATTTGAAATGAAATTGTTAAGCTTTCCAAATGCATATAAATTTTTCAAGGATTTTTTCATCGTTTTGAATTTTTTTTTACAAATTTTGAAAAATTGGCCAAAGGCCGGAAATTCTTTACCTTCCCTCGAGTACAAGGGTTCTGTATCAACCGTGAGAAATTACAAAACTGCTAACAGAATAGCTTCGTATTTTGAGGCTTTGGAATGGCACAAGTACTAGTAAAGAAAAGCTTTTCGTTACTCGATACTTGTGTAACGAGTAACAAAAATTTATTCGATATTCAATACAAAAGTATCGAGTATTAAAGAATTTTTCGTTACTCGATACAAAAGTATCGATCGAATTCTTGTTGCTCGATACATTTGTATCGAGTATCTTTAATCGAATTCGATACTGAAGTAACTAGTTACTGCCAACTCTGATGCTGAATGCCTGTAATTGGTTGAAAAATACCGCATTACATGTCATTTATGGTTACAAATAGTAAGTTGCAATTTTGATGTGGTCCATTACAATGCTATCGGGATGATAATTATATTTACAGTTTGAGAGAGTGAGTGAGAGAGAGAGAGGGAGAGAGAATGTGAAAATGTAAAAATGTGATGGATGGATGGATGGACGGACGGACGGACGGATGGATGGATGGATGGAGAGTGAGAATGTGAGAGAGTGAGAATGTGAAAATGCGAAAATGTGATGGATAGATGGATCGACAGTGAGAGAGTGAGAATGTGAGCGAGAGCAACTCATATTATTTGCATGTACCTTTTTTTTTATCACCCGAAAAGTCTGATAACATTTTTAATGCCATAAAATAGTTGCACTTTGTGTGATATCTGTAGATTTTTTACCACTAAAAAATAAAAATAAAGCATTAATTTTCACGAAAAAACAGCGAAAACTTATTCAACATCCCAATAGATATGGTTAATTCAGTGCTATCACAAAATCGCAACACAAATATTATACTAATGCCATATACCCTACGTTAAGTTTTGTTCCCGTTAAATTTCTACTATTCTATTTATAGCATTAATATTCGTGCATCGATTTAATGATACCACCGAATTAACCATATCGATATTGTAAAGCCTTTTACAATAGTTAATAGTTATTTCGAGGATACTAGTCAAACACGCCACCAAAATTGTATGTTTAGATATACTTTTTGCTCATAGTTGTGTCAACCATATTATGATTGTGGTGTCAATACACTATAGGGAATTTGACAATACTCTCTTTAACCACGGGCGTTTTTTTTTGTTGTAAATACCTTGCACTTTTCTCTCAGTATAGAATGTCTTTTTTCATTTTGTTCGAAATTTTCAAGATCAGAATTTCGGTCGTAACTTTTATTTTATGTAAATGCATAACCCGTTTTCATTCACAACGCTGAACAATTTTTAATTTACGTGATTCGTAGAAGGGAAAAAAATAATTTCCTCTTCCTGATGATATTCCGAGGCTTGGAGCGTGATCGGTAAATCACGCGATGACAAAATATTAGCTTAGAAGCGAAATGGACATTAAGAATACTCGGGATGTAAAAAATTGGTTCTTGAGCTGTTCCGAGTCCCCTCTGGCGTCTCGTTCGAGCCTCCATGTGTCGAGATTAATGGCATGGTTAAACTGCGAAGTTAATAGCCACTAGGATCTCATAAATAATCAGCGTTTCGTAATCATGATACATAATACTTGTGTGCAGCACACCTATATACAGGGTGGACCACGCAACGTGTGCACCTCTTTTACGACCAAAATATGCGTTGCACAAAAAAATGTTTTATACAAAAGTTACATGGTTTATAAGGCTATACTGTGTGGTGCATTTATTTTTTTTATAGGTGGAGGCGCTTCGAAGATTTGAAGGTCAACTTTATTTTTTCAAATGGAATGCTATATTTTTTATAGCGTAATATGATAGAGTATCGAATTCTGAGTAAAAAAGTATAGACCTTTATTAGCCCTAGAGTTAATAGCTAACGAGTAATTTCACTTTATTACTTTAAAATTTTCTTCACGTAATATCAAGTTGGAGATTCAAATCTACTACAAATTTCTGAATGGCAGTGTTTACATCACAGTGTTTATCAATATGAACACATTTACCACATCACACACACACTTATCATGATTCACAATCTTCTCAATGATTGTAATCCAGTATTAAAGTATCCTTCGGTGATTGTGCGTGATTATTATCAGAAAGATAAAAGTGAAAATGAATGAATGAATCTCCAACTTGATATTACGTGAAGAAAATTTTAAAGTAATAAAGTGAAATTACTCGTTAGCTATTAACTCTAGGGCCAATAAAGGTCTATACTTTTTTACTCAGAATTCGATACTCTATCATATTACGCTATAAAAAATATAGCATTCCATTTGAAAAAATAAAGTTGACCTTCAAATCTTCGAAGCGCCTTCACCTATAAAAAAAATAAATGCACCACATAGTGTAGCCTTATAAACCATGTAACTTTTGTATAAAACATTTTTTTGTGCAACGCATATTTTGGTCGTAAAAGAGGTGCACACGTTGCGTGGTCCACCCTGTATAGGTGTGTGTGTATATGAAGTGACAGTGTTTTGCCACCGACACGATGCCAAATGTGAGGGGCTCGCCCTCACAATTAAGCTCACGGTATATGCTCAACGTTCACACTCAAGGAAAAAGAGGGCCCACATAAAACCAGATAGAAGAAAGCAGTAACTTTGGTCCGTGAACCCCCTACGTTTAATCGCTTGCATCTGCTATAATAGCAGCAGGAATACTGCTTAGAGAAGCAAAACGCCATTACAATAGTTTCATGTGTGCGGTGGAGTACCGATTTTCCGGATACAAGCTATAAACGGCGTTGTCTTTTTTGCGAGCCCTGGACAAGCGTATGTACAAGCCTACGTACATTGTGGCACTGTTCGGCTGTGAAGTACACCATGGTGTCTTACACGAATCCTATCGTCGCAATTAGTTTAGAACGTGTTGCAAGGGCCATTAATCATAATGTATAACACGAGAACTTGTCTGTACTCACTATATTATGGGCTATTACATATTATGCCAGCAGGTTATCGTAGCTAGGGCACTTCGCGCCCTCGTTTCATTGTCAGACAGATGCTGCGAAACTCCACGTTGCTGGGTGAATTGCATTTGCGTAGCCGGCATGTTTTTTTTCTGGGGGGGGGGGGGGGGGGGGGGGGGAGGGGGGCCTAGGAGGGCCCTGACAAAAACTGGTTTTGATCACAATCATCTTCTTTTTTTTTAAATAAAATTTACATAATAGTCGGTAATCACGCAACACCTGAAATGTAAAAGGTGCTTTAATCACACGTTCACGTTAACATTAATATCAAACTCTTGCAATACCTTTAAAAAAATCAACTATTTTTTCATCATTCTTTAATCCATTTGCAAGTCTTTAAACTTCACTTTCATTAGCTACTCGATCAAGGGGCTATTCTACTGAGATGGCTACAAAAATAAGCTATTTTATAATTTTTTTTTTCGAAAACTGTTGCATGTATTGGTATAAACTTTCTTTTTCGCTTAAAGGTACTTACAGAATAGAAAACAATTTTTTTGTTGTTGCACATAAATGTATATTTATTAATCGATTTATAATCGTGTAAAGGTATAACAAAAGTATGTCGCGGACGTTGATGATTTGCAATCTCCAGGTAGGCTAAAACAAAAAAAATTCGAAAAGATTCTTAATCTGTATGAGTGTTGCTATCGTCCGAACTAGAATTATTTTTAAAATATTAATTTTTACTTATACTTTCGCTCCAATTGTGGCGGAAAAAAAACGTGTTTTTCGAACATTTTTGCAAAAAAGGACGCCGTTTTGTTATTTTGCGATATAAAATAATCATTCTAGTTCGGGCGATAGCGACACTAATACAGATTAAGAATCTTTTTGAATTGTTTTTTTCGGATTACCTGGAGAGCGCTAATCATGAATGCCAGCAAAATACTTTTTTTCATGCCTTTACACGATTATCAATTGTTAAATAAATATACACTTATATGCAACAACATAAAATTGTTTTCCATTCTGTAAGAGTGTACCTTTAAACGAAAAAAAACTTTGTATAGATACATGCAACGGTTTTCCAAACAAAAAATGATTAAAAATAGCTTATTTTTTGAGCCATCACAGTAGAATAACCCCTTAAGGTATTACTGGATGGATATTAAAAAATCGCAAAAATTCTTGAAAATTCGAGGAATGATAGTTAAATTAAACTATCTTAAATTAATCTTTCTATTCAAAAATTGGGTTACTTTGCCTTTTTTAGTTTCATGAATGTCCAGAATGGAGCGACCAATGATGGTTGCAAGTAAAAAAAGCCACTCTTTCTTTATATTCGAAACAGAATTTAGATTCATTGATTCGGATTATTAGTTTTTTCGATTTTGTGATTTTATGTCACGTTTTTTTTACTTATGAAATCCGCAGTCATCACAAATTTGAGTGTGGTTTCAAGAGATCCAATGCTGAATTAGAGTGCAGACTCTCATAGAAATAGCAATAAATTCAATGCTTGTGCAAATCAACAAATATCCAAATTAAGGAAAGAAATACATGTAGATAACGAAAAAATAGCCAATTTTGATCTTTTTTTTTAAAGGCTGAAATTTTTTACGTTTATGAAACTTTAGGTAATTTATTACATAATTTAAGTGCTTAAATAATTTTTTTTCATTGAAAGTATGGCGTGATCTTCCAAGAGTTTTTAGTATTTTAATATACAAATGCTGAACTTACACCTAAGAAACATTTAAGGTATTACTGGATGGATATTGAAAACTCGCCAAAATTCTTGAAAATTTGAGAAACGATAGTTCTTGATAGAATAATGATAGAATACATGGATTATTTTAGAATTATTCAATAAATAATTTACTAGTTATAAACATATGAATTTAACACGGTTGTTTATGGGAAACCAGCTTCTGCAGACGTTAATGGTTGCAAAACGAACGGAACTAAATCGCCGTAAATTCTGAAAATATTATATCATCAAGATTCAGGATCAAGCGATTGATTATGCTATGTTTCAAACAAATCGACTGACAATGAGTAATTGTCGAGAAATTAATTAAAGTAATGAGGAGTATTGCCTTTTTTAAACTATGAATCAATAGCAATTATTGGAAAACTCAATATATAAAGAGTTTTTGGGTAATTATTGACAATAATAAGAGAATCTGAAAGTATTAGATGAAGTAAAAAGTTCTGAGCGTTTTTTCGCTTTATTTCGATGATGAAATTAACATAGTTAGGATTATCCGATTTAGATCAAATATGCGCCGTTTTGTTCGATAACTTTTGTCCATTTTGAAGGCAATTTCATAATTCCGCGATTGAAGAAGTCCTCATCCCTATTGGTAAAAAAACTCGACCAGCTCATTTTCACAAGCCTCTCTTGAGGCCAGTTTTGTACCATCAAGAAAATTTTGCAAATACTTGAAATGGTGATAATCGTTTGGTGCTAGGTCTGGACTATACGGCGGGTGCTATAGAACCTCCCATCCAAGCTCTCGGAGCTTCTGGCGCGTCGTTAAAGATGTGTGCGGCCTGGCGTTGTTTTGATGGAACACAACACCCTTCCTAGTGGCCAATTCTGGCCGCTTCTGGTCGATCGTCTGCTTCAATCTGGTCAGTTGTTGACAGTAGAGGTCCGAATTGAGTGTTTGGCCCGATGGGACCAGCTCATAGTGGGTGATTCCCTTCCAATCCCACCAAACACACAGCAAAACCTTCTTGGCTGTTAATCCGGGCTTGGCGATCGTTTGGGCCGGCTCACCGCGATTGGACCACGATCTTTTTCCGCTGTTGTTCTCGTATGTGACCCTTTTTTCAGCGTCACTCACCATCCGCTTCAAAAATGGGTCGATTTTGTTACGTTTCAGCAAAGAATCGCAGGCATCAATTCGGTCCAAAAGGTTCTTTTGCGTCAATACGTGTGGCACCCATACATCGAGCTTCTTCTTGAGACTAGCCTTATGCAAATGGTTCCAAACGGTTTTCTGGCTAATCTTCAGTTCCTGGGCAATGGAATAAGTGCGTACATGCCGGTCCGACTCGACGATTCCCATGATTTTATCGACATATTCGACGATTGGCCTACCAGAGCGTGCCCCATCTTCGACGTCTATATTACCAGAACGGAATCGTTGGAACCACCGCTTTGCTGTTACATTCGATACTGTATTGGGTCCATAAACAGCACAAATTTTTTTGGCCGCCTGCTCCGCCTTTTCACCTTGGTCGTAGTGGTACTGAAGAATGTATCAAATTTTCTCTTTTCTTACTTCCATTTTGGAACACTGTAACACACAACTGGCTTCACCAAACACAAAACTGTCAAAGAACTGTTTTGAAGCGTAACGTCACCTTTAAATCGTTAATTCATTATTAAATTAGCAATTTGTAAGGTCATACATGTACTACATGATCTAGACTTGTCCATCCACGATTCGCCCATTTCGGATCACCTTTTTGCCCGACGGTCCATCCAGTAATACCTTAAATAAGACTTACTTTTAGAAGTCATTCTTCATGTCCAGCAGTGACCTATGAGAGAATCGTTCCTGAAGCATTGTGCTTCTAAGCCACTGTTTTATTTTCCTCATGGCAGTAAAACTACTCTCACAGTCGACGGAATTCGCTGGGAGTACTATTGCTGCTTGGAAAAGTTTATTTAAGTTATGGCAGTACTCCTTGTTAATATGCTTTCTTAAATTTTTGAAAAGCTTATAAGGCTGACATATAAATTATTAAAATGGTTCTATAATTATTTATGAAAACCTCTCCGTTCTTTAAATTCTATTTGAAAAATGCATCAATTGCATGAGCTAACGGTAGATTCTCAAATCGGCGATTAAGATTTACAATGATATTGTCTACTACTTGTTACTAAATATTGATCTTCCAGTATTTTTCTGGTTGTGTAATGGCAAGGGTACGATTTCCGTGGCGCCACAATTTGCTGGTGAATTTTGGGTTATCAAGTCAAAATAAACACAATTTTCAAGAGTGGGAAAAGTTGATAATTTGATTATTTAACGTTAAAATTACAAGTTTTCGTTAGTTATTAAAAATGACGATTTTTGTTTTAATTTGCACATTTTGTCTTTGCTCATTGCGAAGATACCTTCATTTTATCACTAATAATGAAAATCAGGCAAGGTAACTTAGAAAATATATAGTTTAAGCCGTGTCTGAGAAGCGAAAAATATGTTTTATATATCACTCCCATGTTTTCCCCGGTTACAGGTGCGGCTGGACAGGGAGTAAAATAGTACTTTTAATCACTAGGAGCCCGAAGGGCGATTAAAAGTATACTGTTCATTCCTCTTCGAACTCATAAAGCTTCAAACTGACTCCTAAGCCTTACGAGTGGATTTTGTCTTTCAGTTCACAAGAAGAATCGTAAACCAAACTCCAAACAAAAGCGTTCATGTAATCATCATGTGAACTTCATGCAATTTTACTTAAAAGTAAAAGTTTATGTAAAATGTATCGTTTAGTAATTTTTTGTAGTAATGATATGTAACCATTTTTTTGATATAAATAAAGAATATAAATAAGCAAAGAATTATAATCTCGTACGTTTAGTGTCTCTGGGGGGGGGGGGGGGGGGGGCTGTGCCCCTCCACCCTCGCAAGAGGCTCTGCCGCTTGATCACTTTTTGCCCTTGCGGCAGTACTAAACAGATACTTTTTGAAGCTTGCCCGGTCGGTTTCCATTATTGGTGATGAAATAAAGATATTGTACTCGTGAGGCAAAAAAAAACGTTGAATTATGGCGTATTTCCAATTACCACTGAAAGCGCTTTTATTTTAAAGGAAGGCGAAACCGCAAACTTTTTATTCTTGAAATTCTCATTATGAGAATGACATTAATGAAATAATGACATTATTTCATTAAGGTAATTCTCATTAATTTTCGTAATGAAATAGTTACTTTTTATACAAATTATGAAATCGCCAAGAAGGTTCAAGTTTTATTAAATTATTTCTTTATGCTTGCTTGGATGAAAGTTAAATAAAATTAATCGATTAGTTGACTTTAATTATTTTGGATTGACTTTATTCTGTATGGGGGGGGGGGGGGGGTGAGACGCCCACAGCAGCCCCCTCCTGGTTACGCCAACGGTGAATTGCGAGTCTAATGAAGTGTATATTGTTATAAATTCGATAAAATTCTGGTGTACTGGTATAAATTTGCGATTGCACATGCGGAACTCTTTTAGGGATGCATAATTGGGATGACGCAATGTGCAGGGGTCCATTTTTCCTGCACGTCCCCCTTCTTTTTTTTAAGTGATTCTGATTTAAGATAGTAGTCTCGCCACAGTTATGTTGAAAAGTTTATTCTCCCCTCAATCGATGCAAGCTTCGAAATATTGCGAAATATCCTTATAAGGTAGGTTGTACATCTTATCGGGACGTAAAAACTTATAAAGTAATGATGAAAACGCCTAATATAATGTTTACCTAACCCTCACTTTTGTATCAGACTATCCATTCCGGCTACTAATACGTAGATACTCTGCGTATACGGATATGCACACATTACTGTAATCTAGTTCTAGGCTGCTCCAGTCCAGACTTGCCCAAAATCTGTATCGGGCGTTACGTTTTGCTCGATACAAATGTATCGAGTATCGAAAAACTTTTCGTTACTCGATACAAAAGTATCAAGCTATTGTTGAAGATCGCGACTTTTGTCTCGAGTTACGAACATTTATTCGATACTCGATACTTTTATATCGGGTAACAAATAGTTCATCGATACTCGATACTTTTATAATATTGTTATTTGTTTAATTTTGTATAAAATTGTTTTTTTTTGTTATTTGAAATGAAATTGTTAAATTTTCCGAATGCAAATAAATTTTTCAAGAATTTTTTCATCGTTTCGAAAATTTTTATACAAATTTTGAAAAATTGATAAAATGTCGGAAATTCTTTACCTTCCCTCGAGTACAAGGGTTCTGTATCAAACGTGAGAAATTACAAAACTGTTAACGGAATGGCTTCGTATTTTGAGGCTTTGGAATGGCACAAGTATCGAGTAACGAAAAGCTTTTCGTTACTCGATACTTGTGTAACGAGTAAGAAAAATTTATTCGATACTCAATACAAAAGTATCGAGTATCGCAAAACTTTTCGATACTCGATACAAAAGTATCGAGCGATTGTTGGAGATCGCTACTTCGGTAGCGAAATATCGATCGAGTTCTTGTTGCTCGATACATTTATATCGAGTATCTTTAATCGGATTCGATACTGAAGTAACTTGTTACTGCCAACTCTGCTCCAGTTGCTTTGTGGCGCTAGCGTCGTTAGACATCGCTTAATTTAAATCGCCATATCTCTGAAACTAAACGGTCAAAATTCATGATTTTTTTAACCCACTTCATCATATGTTCCTCTGTAATTGAGAGTTAAAAAAAAGCTGTACAAAAGTTTTGAAGTTATTGCGTGAAATGTGAAATTTTCCACTGCTTCTCATAAGAACACGTGTAAAACCATGAAATCTTTGATGGTCAATATCTCGAAAATGGAACGGTGAATCCTTTTGAAATTTCGCAGATAATCATTTAATAGTGTCCTGAATGAGACCTCAAAATTAAAAAAATCTATAGAAAAACGCCTTGGTGAGACTACTACCTTAATCATTGTTTTTGTCACGACGTCCATATGCTGCATTTTTTTCGAAACGTTTTATTCGATAAAGAACACGTTTGAAGAGACCAAGTTTTCTCTATGAAGAGGTATATGAAATCGAAAAAAGAGCGGGTGTAGGGGAGGAGAAGATATTTAGCGAGGATAATACGCGTTAAGTGTACATTCAATCTTCAACGACTCGACGATTAATCGTGCAACGTATGATCGGCCACTGTGAGTGCCAGCGTTATATAGAAAATAAATAAAATACCCATGAATTGGTATGCAGGAGAGAGTGTGCATTATCACGGCATACATTATATACAGCTTTACGGAGGCGCTCGCTTTATGGACGTTCATTTGCATACGTCGTAAGTAGACGAGCTGGGAGAAACAGAATCACTCTCACACACACACACACATACACACATACTATTTTTGTACAATATGTAATAACTTACGATGAAACATGGCTTTTTCAATAGGAACCTGTAACGAAGCGTCAATCCACGCATTGGAAGAGTCCCAGTTCACTGAGACAAAGGAAAGCACGGATGAGCAAGTCCAATTTCAAAGCAATAATTATCTTTTTTTTTATATTAGCCGTACAAATACGTTTTCGGCCTTTTTTATGAAAATAATTCTTTCTTTAGGATAGGGCGGGGCATGATGAGCAGTCGGGTAAGTTAGGTAATCGAAATATGTGGAAAGCTAAGCACCGCACGCGGGTGCATCAAATTGTGTAAATAGATGTATGGGGGAAGGGAACACATCACGCCATCGCCCGTTGCCGTTTCATTATTTTTGCACCCAAATTAAAAAAAAACGTGATTTAAACATTTTCTTCTACCATTGTATGAGAAAAAATATTTCAAAGTTCATTGCAATTAATGTTAATGCTTCAAAACCTAACTAATTAACAAGCAACTGTTGGTTTATTACTGCATTGTACTAAATCAAGTTGCATACGTCTGATATTTTTATGCAATTCTTAATTTGCCCAACTTACCTCATACTCATGCTCAACTTACCCTACTATCGGAGCAGGTTGAGCAAATATGGCGTTAGTCATTTGAGAGCGATTATCTATAAAACAATAAGGATAATAGGAATTTCGTCTACAGACTTTTTTCCCCAGATAAACTTCCTATTGACCAAAGTAGATTTCATTTTTATACGGCAGACTGTTAAGGAATTACAGGGTGATAATTTCAAACTTTCTCAACATTCCCCTCCCTACCCTACTTAAAAACAAGGTACATTTAAATCGGGAAAATAATCTTGGTTTGCCTCCACAGATTTCCCCCGCCTGTCAGGCGAATTCCTTGGCGGTAAAAAGATGGTGGCTTTGAGTCGATAAAGTCGTTGATGGAAATTTTCACTTCATCCTACGTTTCGAAGTGGCTATCAGCCAAATGATATTGGAGCGATCGGATAAAGTAAAAATTCAACGGAGCCAAGTCTGGTGAATATGCCGAGTGTGGATAAACTTACTAGTCCAACGAATCTAAAGCGTGTCTTGCCCTTTTTCCTGTCTGTGGTCTGGCAATTTCATGCAGCAATATAACCGACCTAGGTCCTCTGCCTGTGTAAGACTAATATCTACGGGATTATTATCTGATTGGGAACGTGGAGGTCAGACTGTTAACCAGAAGTATTATTGGGAGTACAAATAAGTCTCCGCCGTTTTTTTTAAATAAAAAATTGGACATTTATTGTGAAAGAACGGTACTTTATGTTTTATTCAAAGTATTGTCCATCGCTAGCCACTACTTTTTGCCATCTTTCTGGCAGCATATGGATACCGCGTCTGAAGAACGCTTCATCTTTCTGAGGCTATCCACAATTTGACCCAATTTTTGGTATCTTCACATGATGTGAAGTGCTGCTCAGACAGACCGTGCGTCATCGATCGAAATAAATGATAGTCAGAGGGAGCAATGTCTGGTGAATACGGCGGGTGGGGTAAAACTTCCCAATTGAGTATTTCCAAGTAGGTTTTGATCGGCGCCGCAAAATGTGGACGAGCATTATCATGCAGGAGAATAATTTTGTCGTGTCTGGAGTAGTAGTGGACGCGTTTTTCCTTGAATGCTCCGCTTAATCTCTTCAATTGTGTTCGGTAGAGAGCCCCAGTAATAGTTTCGTTTGGTTTGACGAACTCATAATACACGATACCAAGCTGATCCCACCAAATACACAACACGAGTTTTTTTCCATGAATATTCGGTTTGGCTGTCGATGTTGAAGCATGGCCAGGTGGTCCCCATGATTTCCTCTTCTTTGGGTTATCGTAGTGGATCCATTTTTCATCACCAGTGACTATACGATGCAAAAAACCCTTTCGCTTATGCCTGGCAAGCAGCATTTCACATGTGCAAAATCGGCGTTCAACGTTTCTCGGCTTCAGTTCATATGGATGTGAAATTACTTGTTGAGTCACTCCTAATATAAGTGCAAGTTCTTCTTGCGTTTGGCACGAATCTCCCTCCAATAATGCTTCCAATTCCTCGTCTTCGTACACTTTCGGCCTTCCGCTACGTTCTTTGTCTTCGATGTCAAACTCACCGTTCTTAAACGTTTGAAACCACTCACGACAACTTCTCTCACTCAAAGCAGTCTCACCATATGCTTCTACAAGCAATCGATGCGCCTCAGCTGCAGATTTCTTCAAATTAAAGAAGTAAATCAAAAGTTCCCGCAAATGACGCTTGTTCGGCTCAAAACTTGACATTTTCGCACGAAAAAAATTATATCATGCTGATACAAAATCGCTAATATTTCAAGGTTATGGTCTTGCCAGATGTCCAACCGTACGATATGACGTTTTACATCTGACAATTTCAACCATAACTTTCTGGTGGGGCCATCTTTTGTCAAACGGCGGAGACTTATTTGTACTCCCAATAATAATAATAAATTATAAAAACATAAGCAGTTTATGAGATATGAGGGAAACACACAAACGCACGTAAAATACATATACATCCTCTCTTCTTTTTTGGTAGTATTTTACTACCCTAAAAGGATAGTAACAATCCCTTTTACCCTTCTAGGGGTTGAATATCACAGATTCCTTTCTTAATGGGCGTTTACATCATAAAAGGAAACTACTGTCAACATTTTATGTTTCTATCTTCAGTGGTTTGGGCTGTGCGTTTATCTGTCAGTGAGTCAGGTCATGTCCTTTCATAGATATAGATAGATAGATGACACTCGGAGTGAAGACGCGTCGACTAACACCTCACTTCGCGAAGTACGTTAAGGGGTTTATGATATATGAAGGAAACGTACGTGAAATACATATAAATCCTTCGTTCTTTTTAGGTAGTCGGGTAAAAACGAAACATCGCGAGGTCTCAGTTCGGGGCGAACTACTAGTTATTTTACGATCACTCCTCACGGAGGTGCAGCCAGTTGAAACTGACCAAAAGACTATGAATGGTAAAGTGATCTGTTAATTTTGAACACCAGTGTATGAATATGCGTAAATGTGTGGGTGTATGAGGTTTACATTTATATACATATGCAGCCTTGGCTAATAATATTAGGCGTTCTGATTACAATTCCATTATCCCAAAGTATTCTGATAAAAAAAAACAACTGAGAGTATCAGGCTTTAAAATATATACTTTAAAATTATAAATATTTTGTGTCTTCGCTTCCCCGCAATTACTCAATCATTTTTTAACTCGTAACACATCTGAGTTTTTTATACTTTAGGTGAATGCTATACATACATATATGTATATGCGTGTCCTACATGGGTTAAAAGTAGCAGTAATCTATCCTCTATCGTATCTTAATGGAGTAAAGTACTCTTATCCTTAGCCGCTGTGACAGGCTAGCTATTAATTCGGCTCTTAACTCTGCGCCTGGAGTCTGACAATATTTCGCCGTGGACTATCCTATTTTCTAGCTGCATTGCTTTGTCATATTTCTAGCTTCGCTTTTCGACAGATATCCAATGCACGAAAATTGAAAATAAGAAAAAATACTTGCTATTTAACATTTAAAGACAATTTATTAATGTGTATCATTTCAATTTGATTCTTTTCACTTACATCGGTATCAGTAAATATCCTGTCACGGAGCTCCAACGGGAGGTAAGAATGCCGAGGTGCGCTCTGTAGTTATAATTATGGAGGATATCTTAGCGTTCTCACGTCACGATAGAGCTCTATGATAAAATATTTATTTTCCGTTAAGCTAAATGAACGAAAACACGAATAAAAAAAAGCCTTATTAAAATCATCTCCATATAGAAGATCCATTTTTTTAATTAACTAAAATTTTCGTAAAATCGATGTTTTTTTTTATTTGTCTCCCAGACCCATGTGTGCACGAATCGCTCGAAATTATAAAGTACATCTTTTCATTTTTCACTAATTCCATTTAAGAAGAATCCAACTTTCGGGCCTAACATTTTTATATGATGTTGACGAATACGTTATGCACCCTTTGGAAAAATTTGGGCTGTATTGACCGTTCAGTTTTTTCGTAATAAAATTGTAAAGTCGAGCACTTTCGAGCAAATTCGAACTGCACCGTGTAGTTCATGCACTACATTATTAAACGGTTTCAACTTCCGGTTGAATATTATCATAATGACGAAATAACACTCAGGATTCGCTGAGGTAATTCGGGGCTATTTAAATAAGATTCCTATAGATTTGGTGCAACGTTTTTTTAGTCCGTTTTTATGGTGAAACTGTCATTGTGAATATGACGGAGATTCCAGAGTCGTTGAGGATCTAATTTTTCAGTTTTTATTAGTAAATATGCAATAAATAAATATTTACCACAAATTTGGATTTACCACTTTGAGATCGACAATACGAATATTCAACATAAGTTAACATAAATCAGAACACCCGTGGGGTAACATAAATTTATTCTTTTTGCTGGACCTGAAGAACTACTCATACCTCCTTAGACCGATTTTGTTTTATCCATTACGTTGGCAGATGTAAGATTGGAACGATGGCCACAAGAGAAGAAAAATTTAAACGGAGTGTTAGAAGTACAGGCGAATAAACATGTCAACGAAAATGGAAGGGTATATAGAGTAAACAGGTAAGTGGTTGTTCGCCTTCGGTCAGAACGCGGGGTTACGAACCGGTGCCGCTTTTACCTTTGCAACTATATATTCCAGATAGTGTTGGAATGCAATTGCCGGTTTTGCCGTAGCAATGCATATTATATATATATTTATATATATATATAACATATATACAGGGTGGACCATTTAACGTGACCACCCCAAATATCTCCGTCGTCTTTAGAGTGACAGTGTTGAAAAATTCATTTTTGTCAAGGTCATAGTTTTTGCGTTCTCAAGGTCATCAATGGTTATTCAAATGGGAACATGGTTTTTTTTATGAAGACGTTGTAGCTGATATTCAGACGAATCCAACGACTTATGATATCATGACTTTGAAATGATTTTTCACCAAAATACACGTGTAAAAATGGGAAATCGAGATGGTATTGACAATAATAATATCCGAATAATGTAATTGAATTTTTTGTGCAGAAAATTTATGTTCGAAGTGATGGCCATTAACCTCGACACATTTTTGAAGACGTCGGATGAATGATTCTCTTGACCTTCGAATAGTTTCTGATGTGACAGCGGAGCAGGTTATCCAACGGATACAATAATGTCAATAGTCGGAGATGTTTCTGATGTTTTTAAATACTGGCATTGTAACGTAGTAAAACTGTAGTAGAGTGGAGAATGTTTACCATCTACCAATATTAGAATCAGTAGAAAAGTGTATCCATCCAAAGTAACATGTAATAACCGTATGGAAAATGGTATTGTACAGTCAAGCAGAAAAAGTGGAAACGATTCTGATTTATAGTGAGACCCGCAGAAACTCTGTGCAAGCGCAGGAACCTTATGCACAACGTTATCCTGACAGAAATCATCCTTCCCGTCGATGTTTCGATCGAATTGGCAGTGCCAAGATGTCTCGTTAGCACAGCGATGTCGAATGTGGTATCAACATGATGGCTGTCCAGCTCATTGGGCATTATAACTCGCGAAGTGTTAAACCAAAAATTTCCCGAATGCTGGATTGGGAGAGGTGCAGTAATTCCTTGGCCTGCTCGTTCGCCGGATTTAACGCCACTTGATTTCTTCCTATGGGGAGCTATAAAGGATCGTGTTTATCATGATGGTCCGACGACGGCGGCGAACATGCGAGAACGAATTACAAGAGCCTGCGCCGCTATCACACCAGAAACTATTCGAACGTCAAGAGAATCCTTCATCCGATGTTTTCAAAAATGTGTCGAAGTTAATGGCCATCACTTCGAACATTTGTTACAATAAATTTTCTGCACAAAAAATTCAATTACATTATTCGGATATTCTTATTGTCAATACCATCACGATTTCCCGTTTTTACTCGTGTATTTTGGTGAAAAATCATTTCAAGGTCATGATATCATAGGTCGTTGGATTCGTCTGAATATCAGCTACAACGTCTTAATAAAAAAAAACATGTTCCTATTTGAAAAACCATTGATGACCTTGAGAATGCAAAAACGATGACCTTGACAAAAATGAATTTTTCACCACTGTATCAGCTTTTCGAAATCAATCAAATTACCTTATGACATTTTTTTCGTCACTCTAAAGGCAACGGAGATATTTGGGGTGGTCACGTTGAGTGGTCCACCCTGTATATATATATATACAGTAAACGCAAGAAGAGTGGGGGGATAAGTTTTCGCTCGTCGGACTCAAAGACTAGCCGACCGATAACGAATGATCCAGACAAGCTCTTTCGCGTTCGATAGATGCGCGATGCGTGACGAACTATTCGAATATAGCAGACAACCTATTGCACTTTAGCAGCAGGCGTTGGTACGAGATGCAACACGAGAAAGACTCAAGTGGGTCATACCAGCTTTCCCATTACGTTCCCATTATAACTTGGCTATACTTTTCCAATCAAAATCTCGATTCAACGTTATTACGGTCTCTCGAATCCGTCCGGCTATATCTGAAGGTTTTCGAGAATATCGCTCAATGACCAGGAAGAAAGTGCACTGCGTATTATTAAAGGTGTTGTGCATAAGCTGTTGATCCTCGATTAAAAAAAAAAGTCAATAATTTCATCGCCGTTTCTTCGATGATGGAGACTAATTGTTTCTTGGACACACGCCCAGAGAATATTACAATGGAAAAGATGGAGAAACGTTTAATTTTCATAGTTTTAATTAATTTTTGTTTTCTAATTTGTTTTTTAAGCATCATGTATGGAATGGATTGTAAGCAAAAGAAAAGGTTGTACGTCTTCGTAAGCGAATCAAACTCAAGCTCGACAAACCATACTGTAATTACTGTTGACTGTGAATTTAATTTTTACGACATTTTTTAAAAGAAATATGACCACTGTGCAGTACCGTGGTTTGGGGCTACTATTATTCCTGGGGTTACTCTGATAAAAACTTTGTTTTGTTTTCAAATTCAAATTACGAAGTTCCTGAAGGCGACCGAAAGTTTTTTTTTTTACTGTTGGCAAGCCTGAATGTCTCTTTATGACTCAGACGCAGCACGAACGAACAGGTTTAAGGGGTGAGGGCTACTTGTAACGCCGAAAAAACGCTTTTTTTCGGGATTTTTTTACAGGTTTTATTATGTAGTGAAAAATGTTTTCCGATATGAATGATCAATATTTCTAGTAGTACAGTAAAATTTTCATTGAAAAATAATGATAAATAAGCGAGATGCAGTCAGTCTGCGAGGGGTCCAGAAAAAAGGTGTTTCGCGGTGATCATTGCTGCTCATCACTGGATCATCTGAAACCAAAAAAATTAACGGGTATCATTAGTAAATCATATTGGGCCCAGGATGGACGAAGGATTAATGAAAATTTCGAATTTTTACAAAATGGTGGATGTTCAAAGTAAAAACTTGTTTTTCGACCAAAATTTCACTCATATTTTCAGTTATAAAAAAAACTATTCACCGCCGATAAAAATCCTTCGTACATCCGAGGGACAATTGTGTACGGAATAAGTGATACAAATTTGAAAACGATCGGTCAAGCCGTTCTGGAGTTACAGTGATCACCGAATTTGAAAACGTGCTTTCGAGAAAAACGCGTTTAAAGTTTTAAGTACAATTTACATGCAAATAAAAAAATTATTTTTGGACTTACATTGAATCATCTATTCCGGCACCATAAAGTGACCCTTTCTTCGCCTTAGCAGTCGCAGTAGAAGCGATTTTGAGCACAGTAGAAGTAACTTTGAGCACAGTAGAAGCAACTTTGAACAAAGTTGCTCAAAGTTGCTCAACTGCTCGAAGTTGTATATCTTCATGAATAATGCTCCGACTTGTCGGAAATTTTCAGAGAAATTTTTGAAATGCTGTACTTTAAGAAAATGTAAAAAAACAACGATTTTTTGAACATGCTAATTAGCCCTCACCCCTTAAGTGACCGCGAAAATATAAAAAACGTAAGTAATGTATTAAAATTATTCTTCATGCTCGAATAATTTAAAAAATAATAAGGACAGTGTTGCAATTACATGTTTTTGGTAAAAATTACCTTGTCAGATGTTTATTAAACTACACCATTATGCTTTGTTGTGTGGTATAACTTTAAAAACATATTTTATGGGCGGCAGTTCTTTCGTTGGGTTGTCTTTGATCGCTTCGACGGCGTAACATTGATCATTGATCCATTTCACCCCACGTATTATCTTTATTGCTAGTCTCGGAGTATTCTCATTATTCTCAGTCGTGACAAAAAAAAAACGTACACGTACGTTTGCCAAATAATGGAATTAGACCCTTTACTAGTGAATGGTTTCAAATCAGCTGGAAGTAAAACAAGATTCAAGAGAATTAAAGGAGATATATCTGAAATCGATAACATTGATATAGTATCATTCTTACCGAAACCTATCGATAAAAATGATTATGTTGAATTCCCATTTGATATTAATATTGCGGAATTGAAGGTTAAGAAATGTTCCTAATGAACAATTTGATTTCTTTTTGTAATTTAGATTACCTAGGTCGACATAAGTTTGTTACCTACCTTATAACTTGTTTTTTCTAGGTTTTTAATGTTTCGAAGTTTATGGATGTGTTATGGCATAAATTATTAGAAAATACCAGTGCTTTATTAATAAATTTGATTTAAAAAAGTAAAGGTGTAATATTTTTGTTCGATCAAAGTAACCCCAAAACAATGAAAATCGTTGTAACTTTCGATCCCGTTGATAAATAAAGTAAAATAAAGTGAATAAAGTAAAATAAAAGAAGAAGGAGCATTTATTCACTTTATTTTACTTCCGATTCTCATTAAGAAAAAGGCGGGTATCAAAGTAACCTCACGCTCACTATAACTACGATCACGACTAAATTTTTTTTCTCTTTTATTTCAAAATATTTTAAATTGTAATTTGGAAGATAAAAAGACTAATAAAAGTTGATGTTTCCATTTTCAACAATTTTTTTTAAGCTATTATTTAAAGAGATATATTGTTTTTCATTTCAAAATTCATCAAAGTAACCTCAATCCGAGGTACGGTCGAATTTCTCATACGAGGATTAATGATAATTATTTCGACATCCGATTTTCGAGACTCAAGCTACAAAGTAGGAAAATTCTGTAATTATGATGAGGTTGTAATTGCATTCGAAGTTGAATGAGATTATACTGCCTAGATATCGCCTGAGAAATAGGGTGTACATAAATCGATTTCAAATTTCCGCATTGTATGTCGAAACTCAAGACGTTTTTCACATATAACCGATTTATTGCTAGCTCCCGTTCAATCATCACTAAGCACGTGATTTCATCAGCTTCGCGGAAAGGTATAAGAAAATAGCCCATACGTGCGTATGTATAGAGGGTGTCTCAGATAAAGTATTACAAGCCTATACCGCAAAAAGTACGCTTCATAATTAAAATAGTTTAAAACGAAAGTTGTTCCGTTTCAAGAGAGTAAAAAGATGGAATGATCTATTTGATCTTCGATATAATCGTCAAGGACCTTTGTAGGCCAACTATTAAATTTTTCATTCGAACCCTTATTTTTTATTGAATATTCTCATAGCTTGTCGAAAGCTAACCCCAAGGTATCGGCATTACCTTGGGCAATGTTTATACCGGCAGTATTGTAACTTTCATATATCATAACTGAATGAATGTTTGATAAAAAATACTTATCCACAGTGTTCTTGAAAGCCCTCGAGGTAAGCTAGAAGAATCTATATATTATATATAAAAGCAAAGGCCTGACTGACTGACTCACCATCGCCCAACCTAAACCGCCAAAGGTAGAAACGTGAAATTTGGAGAGGGCGTTGATTTTATATTGGAGGCATCGTTTAAGAAGGGATTTCTCGAAATTTAACCCCTAAAGGGGTGAAAGGAAGTGGCAAAGTTTGTATGGGAAATTGTATTCCTTGTGTGTATCAATTTGAAACTTGAAATATATATTCCTTAGAAGGTGTAGAAATGCACTAAGAAAGGATTTTTCGAAAATTCACTCTTAAGGCATTCTAGAGGCAAAAAAGGGCATATTTTGTCATTTTTTTTTCAGCGAAATCATAAAATAAATCGGAATTACAAAGCAGGGGTTCTATTATACACGTAATTGACTATACAAAATTATTTTTTCACAGTGATACATGTCAAAATGGCGATTGTGCAGCATTTTTCCGATGACGCCTTTATTTCTGGAAGGTCAACGACCGGACCAACAGCTCCTATAATTTTTGAGTTACTATGAGACACTAAAGTTTTTTCGATTATATACAGGGTGTCCGATGGCAGATTTCAAACTTTAAAAATTCGTAAAAAAATGAATAAACAAAGTAATTAAAAAATATTTATTCAAATGAAAAGAAATCAAATGCGAATTTCAATTTTTGAGTTGACCGTCACCGTCTGGCCACGATTATTTTCAAAAAAATAGGGCCCGATGATTCCGTTCCGTTTCTAAAACAAAAAGTATGAAATGTCATGAGAAAATCGTCAGAAAATTGTTTATAAAAAAGGAACTATGCAATATAACAAAAAAAATCCTACGTAGTGCCTCAGAAAATGTAATTCTAAATGTACAGTTAAAATTTCGAGTGAATTGGTTGAAATTTGTTTGAGTTATGACGCCGGCCGACTTGAAACATCTAGTTTTTCGATAAACGCGTTTAAGGCAGAACACCACTGTGACCCCCTGTTTTTTTGCCATTTTTCAAGAATTTTTTTTGTGGGAAAAAAAAGAGATATTCGAAATTTTTTTTTGTTTTTTTTTCGTTGTTTATTGAAGATACATAAAAAAAAAATGTCAAATTTTTCACGCCCCATGGTGACGCTGGGGAAGCTCCCGCGTCAGGTACTGTTGCCTCTGCAGTGGTTCGCGGCATGCAGCAGAACTCTCTTCAAAGTCGATCTGAAAAAAAATACCGAGTGTTTTCGTTAATAATATGATATTTTGAAGAGAAGTACACAGGGATTTGAAAAAAATATTGATTTTTAAAAAATAGGCACGCTTTTGAAATTAAAGGACGATTTTCGAGCAAAATTTCTCGTCGAAAATAGGCTATAACTTTTTTTATTATTGAGATATCGAAAAAATCCTATGTACTTCTTTAGATAATCTAGTTTTATTGATGCAGTCCAAATTTGAAGTCGATCGGATAAAAATTGCTCGAGTTCTGCTGCGTGCCGCACTCAAAAAAGTGGTTTTGAGAAAAACGCGTTCAAAGTTTTAGGTTTGTTAATTTATGCGATAAATTGGAAAAAATTTTTTTTACCTTTAATCAGCGATGCCGGCACCATATAGCTGGCCTTCAAGAAGCAAATGATTGTCCCTAGCATCTTTTCTCGAACTTGTAGAGGCTCTTCTTGCCTCTTTTGCAGCGTCTGTGAGCGAGCGCTCCGCCAGCTCGATCCGCGCTGCGTCGGTTTCAACGCAAAAATTGAAACAATTTGGGCCGATAGTTATCCCCAACGTCTCCAAAACTTTCATGAGGCTTCTCAGGCCATCATTGAATAATAATACCGCGATATCAGCTGCAATATCGACGATTTTTTTGCTCCCGGACTGACACTTGGGGGCTATTGCCCAAATTGATTTGTTGTAGCTTTCGTTGTTGTTTTGCGTGAAGCCGCCCAAACAACGCTGCAGCAAATCGTCTCTGCTCAAATTTTCGAAGACTGGCATAATTGCCGGGACCCCGAGCGTCACGGAGCGCTGCACCGCTCCACAAAATATTCAATATCTCCGAAAATAATTATTTTTTCGACCTGGGTCCAACGGCATCTTAATCTTAAATGTATTTTAGATTTTTCTAGATGGTTTTCAAAAAATCGATTTTTTGAAGCCGTCACAGTGGTGTTGTCCCTTAAAGTTAGTAGAAAGTCACGACATGAATCAAGAGGGATTGCGCTAGAATTCGAAAATCGAGTACTTAGAGATTTTTCACACCCGTAATCTTTTGGAATATAATTTTATAGGTACTAAGGTACATTTTTAACAAAAAAAAATCGATTTTTGGAAAATGCTAGAATGGGCTAAGGCCTTAAAGGGGCGAAATGGGGTGTACAAGTTTGTATGGGAAATGATATTCCTTGCGTGTATCGACTTGAAACTTGGAACATAAGAACCTTAGAAGGTATAGAAGTGTACTAAAAAAGGGTTTTTCGAAAATCATTTCCTATAGGAAATGATTTTCGAAAAACCCCCCCCCATTTCACCCCCTTATAAGGGGGTGAAATGGGGTGTAAAAGTTTGTATGGAAAACTTTCCTTGCGTGCATCAACTTGAAACTCGGTATAAATATTCTTCAAAACAAATAATAAAACGCATATTTTAGGATTCTTTAAAACTTCTAATGCGGGTTTCTACTTCTAATGAAGTTTCTATGGGCCAAATACTACGCGGGTGAAGCCGCGTAGAATTTAAAGCTAGCATACAATAAAAATTGAAGGTTCTAATTAAGAATTTCAATATTGACGTACATATGACCTCGGTGTTTATACGCAAGGTTAAATTGACATTTCCATATTTTGCCCTCTTAAGGAAGTTCCGCTCAAACTTGACAAAAGCGGGAAAGCCTTGAAATTTTAATAGCACTCGTGCAAAGGCACTTACATCTGCAAAACTTTAACAAGATTTACCACCTACTTATCAAGATAAAAAATACCTCCGAATTACATGGGGTCTTACGGTGAATACTGTCATGACGTAAGAAACAATTCGATATCAGTTACTTAAGGGATAATATCTGTTTGAAGCGTAAAAAAAGGGAAGTTTCTGGATTCTTTTTTGACGATACTATGACCATTTTTTTCAAGGTACCAATCGGCATGCAGTAGAAGTGAGGAACATCGGCATCTTGAAGAAAATGATTTTTTTTATTATCAACATGAGTTTTGTCCCAGAAGTACACAGCGATATTAAAAAATATTATTTTTTTCTGAATTTGGCATTAGTTTGAAAAAAATTAAATTTTCACCGATAAAATCGATCGTAATTTGATTATAAGAACTGTAATTGTTAATTAACTATAAAAACCGTGTGGACAATGTATCTGAGAAGCTGCAGTTAAAATTTCAAGTCAATCTCATAAAAATTGTTTGAGCTCTACTGCGTGCCAATTTCAAAAACAAGATTTCGAGAAAAACGCGCTTCTTTTACGCGTTACATAATTATTTTTCCTTCCCTTTTTGTTCATATAAACTTTATCACTCATTTTTCAAATCATAACACCAATGAAAATAAACAGAAAACTGTTTACAAATAGCGAATGCGCAAACAGTGGCACGTGCTCGCAATGAGAAGCCGAATTTATCATTTCTCCGATATCAGAAGTGTATCGAAATTCAGCTTATACAAGTGCTTAAAACAAAAATTTCGTCAAGAAATGTTAATGAATGTTATTCTTGAGATGTTTTTACGTCATTTAAGCCAATAAAAAGAAAAAAAAAAGTTCAAATAGATATTATCCCTTAAAAGAGTGGTGGCTTATTAAAAAATCTATGAGGTATAGATTGATCTATAACAGAGGTGTAATAAAAAAATGGGCCCGATTGACCATGCACCCCTGTCATGATTTATAGCTAATAAATAAAAGCGAAATACCACTGACTGGCTGATTAATTACGAAATCTTAGAAACTATAAAGCCTACAAACTTAAAATTTGGCAGGTAAGTTTTTTATAGGGTGTACGCATCCTCTAAAAAAGATTTTTACGAAAGGGGGAAATTAAGGGGGTGAGGAGGGGGCCGGTGAAACTTTGTTTGAAAGTCCTATGTTTTCGAACCTAGAGACACGAGAATCTGTATTTGGGTTAATTATTTCATTTCAATCTTCTATATTATATATATATATATATATATATATATTGGGAGTACAAATAAGTCTCCGCCGTTTTTTATCAAAAATTGGGCATTTATTGTGAAAGAACGGTACTTTATGTTTTATTCGAAGTATTGTCCATCGCTAGCCACTACTTTTTGCCATCTTTCTGGCAGCATATGGATACCGCGTCGAAAGAACGCTTCATCTTTTGAGGCTATCCACAAATCGACTCAATTTTTGGTATCTTCATATGATGTGAAGTGCTGCTCAGACAGGCCGTGCGTCATCGATCGAAATAAATGATAGTCAGAGGGAGCAATGTCTGGTGAATACGGCGGGTAGGGTAAAACTTCCCAATTGAGTGTTTCCAAGTAGGTTGTGACCGGCGCCGCAACATGTGGACGAGCATCATCATGCAGGAGAATAATTTTGTCGTGTCTGAAGTAGTAGTGGGTGCGTTTTTCCTTGAGTGCTCGGCTCAATCTCATCAATTGTGTTCGGTAGAGAGGCCCAGTAATGGTTTCGTTCGGTTTGAGCAACTCATAATACACGACACCAAGCTGATCTCACCAAATACACAACATGAGTTTTTTTTCCATGAATATTCGGCTTAGCTGTCGATGTTGAAGCATGGCCAGGTGGTCCCCATGATTTCCTCTTCTTTGGGTTATCGTAGTGGATCCATTTTTCATCACCAGTGACTATACGATGCAAAAAACCCTTTCGCTTATGCCTGGCAAGCAGCATTTCACATGTGCAAAATCGGCGTTTAACGTTTCTCGGCTTCAGTTCATATGGAAACCAATTTCCTTGCTTTTGAATAATTCCCAACGATTTTAAACGATGTGAAATTGCTTGTTGAGTCACTTTTCTTTAAGGTAGTAGTCTTCCCACAGTCACGTTGAAACGTTTATTCTCCGTTCAATCGATGAAAGCTGCGGAATATTGCGAAATATCCTTATAATGTAAGTTGTACATCTTATCGGGATGTAAAAACTTTTAAAGTAATGATGAAAACGCCTAATATAATGTTTACCTAACCCTCACTTGTGTATCAGACTATCCATTTCGGCTACAAATACGTAAGTACTCTGCGTATACGGATATGCACACACTACTGTAATCTAGTTCTAGTCAGCTCCAGTCGCTTCGTGGCGCTAGCGTCGCTAGACATTGCTTCATTTAAATCGCTATATCTCTGAAACTATGAGGTCAAAATTCATGATTTTTTTTTACCCACTTTGTCATATGTTCCTCTGTAATTGAGAATTAAAAAAAAATCTGTAGAAAAGTTACGAAGTTATTGCGTGAAATGTGAAATTTTCCTCTGCTATATAGATAAGCCGTATCCTTTACCATAAGAACACGTGTAAAACCGTGCAATCTTTGATTGCCTATATCTCAAATAACCAACGGTGAATCCTTTTGAAATTTTGCAGGTAATCACTTAATAGTATTCTGAATGGATCCTCAAAATAAAAAAAAATCTATAGAAAAATACCTTCACAAGACTACTACCTAAATGCGTTTCATTGAACGTATAGTAGGCCCACGGCGATTAGTGATATTCAAACACGCGCGCCATGTAGCCCTCATGCGATGTTGCTACATTTCGCCTCTACGTTTCCGTTGGTGGGAGAAAAACGGATTCTCATTAAGAAAAATGTCAATAATTAATAAATAGTGTAGACGAATCATTTGGTTTTCAGGTGACACATTTGTCATACTATACTGAATGGTTTAACAGTTTTCTATAACATTCTTATCATTTTTTTACACTATTTCATGCGTAAAACTACCGATCAGCGATGAGTACAGGCATCTCCCTATGTTGGGAAGTGTTTTTTCCATTGTAAATTTTATAGAAACGGTGTAGATGATCGATCTAATATTTAGAGGGTGCATTCAGTATGTGACAACCTATGTACTGTATAAATTTGAATCAAATGTTAACATTTCGTCACTTGTCCCGAAACTCCTTAAACGAACATTTTTTCGTTAAGCACAGCCTCATTGACGAACGTTCCCTTCCAGAAAAATCAATTTTCGGAGACTAATTCCTAATTTAAAAAAAATGGATGCTCCAGAGATAACATAAATACGATGTAAATACAGCAAAATTGCTGCCAACTGCCACTGTGAGCGCGCGAGCATATAACTTCTGCAACATTGCCAAGTTTCACGCTGCGAATGATGCATTGCAAATAAATAGTTCAGTAATCATTAAAACTTTTAGAATGCTCCATAGAGTAAAATAGTACGATTTTATTCATTTAGAAGTAGTAATATCGATTTATATCGTTTTTTATGCTACGTGATATTATTCTTTTTCATCGCAAAGTCAGATTGGTACCAATGCGTTTGCCCTGTGTATAAGCATAGGGATTTTCTCCATTCTGCGCATCCTTCAAAGTGCGAGCAGAACTTTCTAAAGGGATTATCACAGTGTAAAATTTTCAAAAAATCGATTTTTTTTGCATTATCCGATAGTATAGATGGTTATAAACATGCTGTTCAATTTTGGGGCGAAATTTGAATACTTTCGGTCGCTCCAGTCTTTCTTAGAAAAAGGGATTCGACCAGCTGCGTGAGACTTGGCGCTGGTGAACGAAGTTTTTCTCGAAACGTCGTTTTTCAAAACTGTGTACACTCTCAAAGGAAGAGTTTTCAAGCTATCCGTCTCAAATTTTGACAAAACATTCTTCACGCCATTCCTTATCTTGCTATGGAAGGATTTTTTGTGTTTATATTTTTTTTTAAAGAAAAACTATCGAAAAAATACGCTAAATTCGAGACTTTTTTTCAAACTACCGCCATTTTTTCAATTCTAATTTTAAAAAACCTTCATAGCAAGATTGCGGCTTTCATACTGATTAATAATCTTTTTACAAATTTTGTTTCAGATAATATTTACGGCCACAACCGTGTACACCGTGAGGACTCCTTTTTTCGAAGACTTTTTCAATCATTAAAAAAATGCAAAAAAATAAAAATAAACGTTTAAAAATTAATGTTCTTTTATTCATGAGTGCTTCGATTTGAAATAAAAAAATCAGACTGATTAGCGTATTTAAATCACCGAAAAAAAATCGCGAAAATCAGCTATTTTGCGCCCTGTTACACTGTGATGATCCTTTGAAACGAAGCAACTTTTGACTAAAATGCTTTTTACCATAACCCGTAATTTCTGTGATTCGAGCTTGTAACACTTTATCTGAGACACCCTGTAAACATACACATTGTATGTATACGATGTGTATGTAGGTATACGTACACACGTATGCATAATTTCACGCGCACACACCCGAAAAATCCACATACACGTATACGAAGAAAAAATATCCGATCCCAGGTCTCATGGTATTTCGATTATACTGGTTCGATGATCGAAATTAAAAGTTCCGCAACCCACAGCGATGAAATATTCGATCTTCACTCCGAAGCGACGAAAATATTGATTAATGCGTCAGTGAAATCGTTGAAATTATGAATGTATCCGTGCAATTTGAATATAATCAAGCTAGAAACTGCCAGCAAGGAGAGCGAAAACTTAAGAGCAAGAGCATCCTGATCGGTTCGAGTATACGCCGAAGTATTTTCCTCTGCCGACGTTGAATCGATTACCAATTGCCATGGCTAATCAATCTTTACAATATCCAATGGCACATTCACTTGAAACTCATGAAGATCGGTTTATCTTTCATTATTCATTTTCTCGTTTCAAATCTGTTTCACGGGCCAGCGCTTCGATCAGTTCATGCATGGTTGTCCAGGAGGTCGTTCGATCATTGCATCAAGCTTATAAGAGTATCGGGGAATGAGAGCCATTATTATGCGATATTGCATATGTAGATACGTGAACAAAATCGTTGAACTTTAATGAAAAAAAGTTTAACCAGAACTGATTGTGTTGCGCAACGGCAAATGGCCAAAGGAGTCTTGTCTCGTACGTGATTGTACGGACTTTCTCGATTGATCTTAATGTTAACAATAAAAATAGTCGTAATCGGTGAATTAGTTCATTTATATGATTACGTGCAAATCGATCGTTCGTCCAAATTTGTTTAGGATACTTTTCCTCACAATAACACGCTTCAATGTTGAGAATTTATTGATAACCGTGTTGCAGCATGTTGTTGTGGAAAAATGTGAATTGTGGAAAATAAATAAATACAAAATGACTAGGATAAAGGATTTTTTCGATCGTCAATGCTTCATTGATTGATGCCCGTGCACAAATTTGTTGGGGAGTACCAAGATGCGCCTACATCTCGATAGGGATTCGTTAGGGACACAGGAAGTCCTCATTAGGATCCAATTGGATTCTGCACTGTACCCCAATGAACGCCGTTTGAGAATTCTTAGCCCGTTCGAATCGAAAATACAGTAGAACCTCGATTATCAGAAATTGAAATTAATACACTAATTATTAAGTATATATGAGGCATTCCACGCCATTTCACCTAGCCCGTCACTCCGACCATTTTTTTTTGTAAAATTGTACCCCATCAAAGGAATATCCACACCAATTTTAAGATTTTTATCTTTTTTCTTTTAGGAGTTATAATTTTCCAAAAAATGTCGATTTTGGAAATGTTTAAACGCTGATAACTCCTGAACTAATTGAGATATCGACAAATGTCAATATATCTATTTTTTAATTTTGACGCATACTTTGATGAAAAAATATGAAAAAAATTATCATTTATACTGGACCACGTATTTTTTGCTTCGTAGGTGGATACTATTTTTTTTAAAGATGATTGCTATTTTTAATTTTTTTTAAGTGTCTAAAATAGCGTGATCTATTTGATGATTTTTAAGGGTAGTTTCATCGTGGGCCTATTTTTCCTTCTATTTTTTTCGAAGTAATCATATTTGTTTTTAGAAGACTTTTATCATTTTAATCTGGAAATAATTTTCTCTCTTAATAATTCGACATTAAAAATGAAATTAAAAGAATTATAAGAGAAAATAATAATTTCTCCTTTAATAATTCGAAAAAACAGAAGGAAAAATGGGCCTACGATGAGACTAGTCTTAAAAATCATAGAATGGGTCACTCTATTTTGAAGAATTTTTTGAAAAAAATAACATATGGCAATCATCTCTAGAAAAAATAGTTTTCACTTTGAAAGCAAAAAATACGTGGTCCAGTATAATTAATAATTTTTTTCATATTTTTTCATGAAAGTATTTTTCAAAATGAAAAAAATGTATATATATATATTGACATTTGTCGATATTTCAATTAGTTCAAGAGTTATCAGCGTTTCAACGTTTCCAAAACTTCCGAAATCGACATTTTTTGGAAATTTATAACTCCTAAAAGAAAGAAGATAAAAATCTAAAAATTGGTGTGGATATTCATTTCATGGGGTACAATTTTACAAAAAAAATCAGGAAAATAAAAAAATGGTTGGAGTCACGGCCTAGGTGAAATGGCTTGGAATGCCTCACATATACTCGAGTAGAATTTGTGCTAGCCTGTCTGACTTACGGGCCAGTAACTGGCTAGTTCAATTGAGCTCATACGAACTGGCTGATGGCTGCTTCGCTATGAGCTAGTAATATTCTAAATGTTTTGTTAACCATCCTTTGTCTATTCATTACTCAATCGATTTTCACTATAGATGTCGCTGCGTTATAATAAAAATGCTATCCAGTAACTAGGCCGTACTGGAGTAGCCAACCATGTTTACAAATAACAAAAGTGAGGTTATGTGACTACACGTACTACTTGAGTTTCAGATGGCGTTGAGGAAAAATAAAATTTTCAAGTCGGCATCTTGCCACAACCTAGCCAACAACCCAAACAACCAGCTCTGTATCGAGTGGGATTGAAAAGGAATCGTCTATTATGGACTACTACCACCCAACAAAACGATTGATTCGAACAAGTACTGCGCACAACTGGCGAAATTAAAGTGTGCAATCGATCAGAAGCGGCTCGAATTTGCGAACAGAAAAGGCGTAGTGTTCCATCAGGCCAACGCTAGACCACATGTTTCTCTGATGACCCGGCAAAAGTTGTCGTGGCTTGGGTAGGATGTTTTGGTGCACTTACCGTATATGCCGAATCTTGCACCTTCAGACTATCACTTGTTCCAGGCGCTACAGAACAGTTTGAAAAAAAACCTTCGGTTTCTTGGACTTTTTAAGAAAATACTTGGATGACTTCTTTGCCTAAGATCTCAGAACTTCTATGAAAGAGGGATAATGAAGCTCGTGGGGAGATGACCGAAAGTCTTTAAACAGAATGGAACATATTCAGTTGATTAAAATCGCTTTTTTTGGTAAATATTTTGCGTTTGAAATTTACTCGATTTTCGCTACGGAATTATGCATAGACCCAATATTATGTGTTTTTTTAAGGCCTTAGGCCACTCTAGGATGTTCTAAAAAAAATTTTTTTTTTAAATGTACCTTAGTACCTATAAAATTATATTCCAAAAGATTATGGGTGTGAAAAAACTCTAAGTACTCGTTTGTCGAATTCTAGCGCAACCCCGCTTGATTCATGTCACGACTTTCTACTAACTTTAAACGCGTTTATCTTAAAACTACATTTTTCAAGTCGGCCGGACTCATAACTCAAACAAATTTCAACCGATTCGCTTGGAATTTTAACTGTATATTTATAATTATATTTTCTGAGGCACTCCGTAAGATTTTTTAAATTATATTGCATAGTTCCTTTTTTATAAACAATTTTCTAACGATTTTCCCATGGAATTTTTTACTTTTTGTTTTAGAAATGAACCATTTTGACAAAAAACAATATATAAAAAAAATCCTACGTACTTCTATAGCTATTCTTATATATATAAGAAAAAAACTTTAGTGTCTCATCATAACTCAAAAATTATAGGAGCTGTTGGTCCGGCCGCGCCGTTGAGCTTCCAGAAATAAAGGCGTCGTCGGAAAAATGCTGCACAGTCGCCATTTTGACATGTGTCGCTGTAAAAAAATAATTTTGTATAATCAATTACGTGTATAATAAAACCCTATTTTGTAATTTCGATTTATTTTATGGTTTCGCTGAAAAAAAAATCACAAAATATGCCCTTTTTTGGCCTAAGGCCTTAATTTATTAAAATCTGCCGTAAAGTCGACGATTTTTTAATTTTTACTTTGTTGAGTTATAAAGGATTAAGTGCTTTATACTTTTTAAGATAAGATTTAAACCTTTTTACGATCCCCATTTTGCATATCTATATAAACAGTACTGGACAAAAAAAAGTACGCACTAGTCGAAATTTCTTGCCGCACTAAAATTTACATAGTGGACTCAAAAATAAAGGTAATTGAATTTCCCAAGTGGCGAAATTTAAAGATAACAAGTTTACCTTTATTTTGCTTTTTTAGAAAATTCTCTACAATTTTTTTTTGCCCCGGTGTGCACTTTTGAACGTGGCCATTTTTCGGCTATATTTTGGCCGTCGAAAATTAAGTGCAAAGTTTGTAGAAAAATTTTTCCTCAGTTTTTTCCATAGTAAACTTAAAAAGGATTTCAAAACCTACATTTTAATTTTTTTAAAGATCTCGTACGATTTTTTTTTGACCCAGTATTGCATTTTTAGCTAAAAAAGACATGTTTCAGAAAAAAAGGCGTCATCGAAGAACTATATGGTTTCAGAGGAAATGTTAAGAGGGTAAAAAGTTGCATGGGTTCACACTGGAGTGGCTCGAATTTTTTCAGAATTTTTTTTTGACATTTTTTTTATTACCATTTTTGGTTGGAACTTTGATGAGTGGAGAGGCTCCACTTGGGAATTATGGGGTCTAGGGTAATATATTAAGAAAGGAAATTTGTTTACATATTCATTTTTAATTAACAACTATTTTTTAGAATTTTCTTTCATATTCATTTTTTTATTTCAATTTTCAAAAATAAAAAAAAACATCTAGAAAAATTGTAGTTAATTAAAAATGAAAAAGTAAACTAATTTCCTTTCTTAATTGTCCTAGACCCCATAATTCCCAAGTGGAGCCTCTCCACTCATCAAAGTTCCAACCAAAAATGGCAAAAAAAAATGTTCAACAAAAATTCTGAAAAAATTCTAGCCACTTCAGTGTGAAACCATGTAACTTTTTACCCTCTTGACAATTTCGCTGAAACCCTATAGTTCTTCGATGACGCCTTTCTTTCTACAACATGTCTTTTTTAGCTAAAAATGCAATACTAGGGCGAAAAAAATCGTACGAGACTTCCTAAAAAATAAAAATGTTGGTTTTGATATTCTTTTTAAGTTTCCCATGGAAAAAATCGAGGAAAACATTTTCCACAAACTTTGTAGTTAATTTTCGACGGCCAAAAATGAGCCGAAAAATGGCCACGTTTAAAAGTGCGCACCGGGGCGAGAAAAAATCGTAGAGAATTTTCTAAAAAAGCAAAATAAAGGTAAACTTGTCCTCTTCAAAACTCCAATTGGGAAATTCAATTACCTTTATTTTTGAGCCCGCTATGTAAATTTTAGTGCGGTAAGAAATTTCGACTAGTGCGTACTTTTTTTTGTCCAGTACTGTATATTGTTTAGCAAATTGAGCATACAGAAGGCGATGGGATTCGTCAAGAATCGTATTGGATTCTGTTTGATAATGTGGGATTCCTTGAGGATTCAAATTGGATTCGTACACGGGACTCGAATGGGGAATCCCGATTAGAATCGTATGTACGAGCATGACGTTTCAGTATAGGAATACAATGCGATTGGATAATCCAAAAATTACCCATTGGATCGCTATCAGGAAGTAGGGACAAGTTTGGGAATCCAATTGGATGCGTACGATAATTTCTGCATGGGTGACGCAACTTCTAACAATCGCAATGAGCCTCTGCCCACGGAAAATAAATAAATATTTATTTACAAAGCGTTTTTTTTACGCGTTTTTTTTTTTACAAAGCTAAGTTGCAGGGTATAGCATCGGGGAAACAAAATGAAGAGTATTTTACCTATCATCACGCAATATTAAAAATATTGAATTGATCATGTAGTAGCTGACGTATATTCGAAATTTATTTTGACTCCCAATTGCGCTATTTACATCGTAAGTCTTATTTACGCTGAGATGTATTTTCCGCGTAGAATCTATCGCCATGATTGCCCGTCGACTGTGCAAGAGGAAATAAAATTCGTGGCATAATGTATGCCGGCAATCCTTTCTCAAGTATTCGCGTGTCTGGTGCACGCCGGGCAAGAAGACATGCTGAGAACAAGCGATGATTAATTAATAATCGATACGTGGCGCTCAGCTCGTGTATGGGTAATCAGTTTTGCCAAGTCATTCATCGCTCCTAAAAATGTATGTTGCAAGTACATGCTTGTATGTACGAAGCACATGGAAAATGTGCTTCGTAGCTGGTTAGACTACGTCTAGTAGTTCAACGGGCTACGAAGTAACCGTGGGACTGGAAAAGTAACTGAAAAAATCCCCTTACGTACTCCGATGTGAAATTTTGCTATGGAGCTCAAGAAAATTCAATTCAATTCAAGTAAATCAGTGAAGAATTGGCGATGTAATGCTGCCGGCTGCAGGACACTTACAAAAAAAGGTGACTCGGTTCATCCAGCTTCAGTGCCGCCATTAGTTACAAAATCTTGTGAACAAATTTGTAACGATACTTGAATATATGTTGAATAAAGGTTACTAAACGGAATATTCATACCATCAACTGGGTATCCATAAAAATGGTCGAATTTCATCGTTTCTCCGGGCTTTAGACTGATATCCTTTAAAGGGGCACACCCGAGTAGAGGGCGGAAAAAATAGGTGAATTTTGGAAATTATTATCTCAAAAACTATTTGTCCGATTTCATCCAAGTGTGTTTTATTTGAATGTATAAGTATTGAGGTATATTGACTAATTTTTTTTATAAATATACATTGACTGGGAGCGCTGTCATTGTGGCCGGCGTAAAACATGTCCCTCGCTGGCGGTTCCTATGATCCCATGCAGTCGGTTGATCTGAAACAAAAATTTCGAAAAGATTCTTAAAATGTAATGTATAAAGCCCTGCGCATCGTGGGATATTCTTTCTCACTCAATTATTTTTTTTCTATCAAGCCAAAAAGGTTGAAAATTTAGGTTGAAAAATTACTGTAAATTTCAATCAGTCGCCATTGTGTGATTTTTTTTATCCTACGAGGCGGAGGGCTTCAAACATTACATTTTAAGAATGTTTTCGAAATTTTTGTTTCAGATCAACCGACAGCATGCAATCATCAGGGCCGCAGTCCGTGCCAACGAGGGGCTTGTTTTACGCCCCTATTTAAGGCAGTATTCTAGTCTAGAGGCCTAAATTTCGAGCACTTTTTCGAGCTTCATAAAAAAAAACAAAAAATATTTTTAGTATCCGTTTATTGTAGTCCTTTTATTGATGTTTCAAGAATAAACAAAAATTAAAATTGGGTAAAAAAATTAAAATTGAACATAGTTATGTATATATAGATATTAGTTATCTATATTTTATAAAATCGTCATTATTTTATTTCTTTATCTAAATAAATCTTTATCTATCCATTATCATAAAATCTCCATTTTATAATAATAATTTTATATATACTTTATAAAAAGTATATATAAATATTTGTTATCTAAATATGGCCGTGAAAAAAAAGTGTTGAGGCGGTTGACATGATTCCAAAGCTCCCATTCATGTGAGACGGAAATAAAATTATTTTTTTTATCAATAAGAATGTCATTGGGGCAGGTACCAAAGAGAAAAAAAATTAATAGCAACTGTCTAAAAAAAAGTTCATTTTTCGCCCTATTTTTTTAAAGTAACATTTTTTTCTAATATTATTAATAATAATTTCGCAATGCCCGAGGTAGGGACGATAGAAGGATATATACTGAAGGTCCATACCAAATTCGAAGTCAATCGGTGAAATAGAAGTCGAAATTTTATGTCGACCAGGTGGAAAGGAGTGGCTTCGAGAAAAACGTGTTAAAATTTTTTAGTACAATTACAGACAACTGTAACTATCTAAGTGGTATAATGGCATGTTATACTGACGTTATATTAATCGCCCATTCCTGCCTTGTGAAGTGTGCCATCCTCCACCTCGAAATGATGATTTTCCGACGCCCATTCTTCCCTGCGAGCAGTTCTAGCTTCGTTAGAAGCTTCTGAATTCGGTGCGGCCTCTCAACCCGGCCGCATTCAAATCGCTATAACGTTGTAAATATAGAGAATTTAGAAATCTCCATTTGACGACATATTCTTAAGAGTAAATGTCAAAAATAACCTTTATTCCACTCAGCACGATAATGGACGTTTTATGGAAACCTCGCGTGCGTAAAAACCTCATTTTTACACCTCGTAAAATCAAGTTTCGTATGATACTCGACGACGAAACTTTTTCTAATCTCGTGTGATTGCAAGACTCGCCTTCGACTCGTGCTGCAAACTCACAGTGGTTGGAAAAAATTTTTTTGTCCTCGTGTCATAACTCGAGTAGAATCTTTGCTACGGGGCTGACTAGAGCCGGATCCGGCATGCCGTATCCCGTACAGGCAGCCGGATCAGGGCTTTATCAGGCGTGTAACGCTTTTTTGCATCCGACCCCGATCCGACTGCCGGGTACGGTCTTGATCCGGCTGCCGTATCTGAAATGAGAAAAAATAAATAAGTCAATAAATTATGAATAAAGAAATGCTGGTAGTATTTTTTTGTTTTCATATGCTTTATTTATGTTTCTGCATACAGGGTGACTTTTATAATGTGGCCATCCTTTTTTTAAGGGTCTTGCGCGAGGATTTTGGGCACGGAAAAAATATGATTCTTAATGGTTTTTCAAGCCCTCTTCGAAAAAAAATATGGCAGATGTTTCTCTTCAATAATGTGTGCCAGAAAAAATAAGGCATTCCGAAAAGAAAGGGAAAATGCATTCCGAGCACATGAAAATGAAGTTTTTTAAATTCCAAAAACAAAACACCCCCGAAAAACTTAAATTGTGCCAGCCATCACGGTGAAAAAAATTATCAAAGATACGACTACCCAAATAGGGTTTTACAATCGGGACAGTAACGTACCACTACTGGTTGCCAGAGATAAAATGATGGCGCGGTAATGGCTATGTAAACGGATCAGATCTGCACCATGCATGGTTGTTAATGGTAAACCATTGATGGTTGCTGGGACTGGGCCAAACATCAAACGCCCATATTGGCCCAGCACAGATTTCCCTTATGGGCCCAGTAATGATGATTGATATTATGGCCCTGACTCTGGAGCCCAGTATTGGTTCCCTTTGATGGCCCAACATCGATCTATGATAGGGAAAATATGACTGGTTTGCGATATTGGGCCACGGGATGTGTACAAATATCGGCCGTAAAATTTGAATCAGTAATATTAACTCTCAAATTATTTCCAATGAGGTTTCCAAACAAAAATAATTTTTTACGAAAATGTATTTCTCTAAAAATGTTACAATTTTACATATATTTAACTAAAATATACTTTTCCGTTTCATTAAATCTGTTTTCTTATTTCGCAAATATTTTTTAAGTAGGACATAACATAATACACACGCCCAGTTTTACATAGATTATAAAATATCAGATATAGTTAAGGAACACAGTCTTAAACACTTTAATATGTTAGAAGTCTTTTTTTTATATGCCATTGAGGAATTATGATTCCTTCAGTCTTTTTTTCCTTAGAGATATCCATCTCTATTTTGTGTTCACCTTGTCGATTATTGGCGCATGAAAAACGAACATTATTATTTTACTTTTTTGTAATATTTTCTAGTTCAATATTATAGCAATATATTTATAAAATATTTTTCGATATAGCAACATTCGTAAAGTCAGGAACAAAGTTTAACATTTTCAGGAACATAACATAGCTTTAAAACTTTTCTATATTTAAGTTTTTGTTTCGAGTATTTGCAGCTGAGTGGTTTTTTTAGTCTTTTTTTTTATCATTTCCGCTTCGGATCTGGCGTCCTCCTTCCCTGTCATTAGCACCGGACAACCAACGACCCACTTTACCTGGAAGGCTTTTCACATCCTCACAGTTGCCAAACCGTTCTATTATGACTTCTAAAGAAAATAGAAATAAATCAATCAATTTATACAACAATATATACAACAAATGTATAAATCGATTGTAATCGATAAATAAAAAAAACCAATAGGGTTTATTTTTTCTAAGGTCTACCTAACAATATACCTTTCATACAATCGAAAACTTGAGTTTTGCTGAAATCTTTTTTGCCGATGCCATGTATTTTTTTTCCAGTGCCAGAATATTGAAGCTCCACAGCTTTGGTTAGGGTGCCGCCCATTATTTTTGCGATGCAATTCTTCACTGATTTTTCTCCGTAAGTAATAACACGGAAGAGGGTAACCTAAAAAATTACCCGAGGTATTATTGAAGAATTATGACATTGTCATTGATAAAAAATCGTATAGATTATGAAAACTTACCATTGCATTTCGTTTTTCCGCAGAATCGATAAGTGATTTGTCGAATGCTATGAATTCTTCTGCCGATGAAATCGGAAACGCGATACCCAACGTCGTTTTCGCATTCGATAGATCATTTTTTTTAGGGACTTCAATTGCACTTGCAATAATTGTATGTTTGACCTCATTTATCCGTTCCTTCAAATCGTATTGGAAGCTTCGTCGCAAAGATGACATTTCATTGCGTAACTCCATCACGACGAATTTCAAATGTGCATCGAAGTACTCTTTCATCAGTGCTGAAAGTGAATAAGGAAATATATCATGTTATAACTTCACTACCGATAAGCTACACATGTGATTATATGTGAACTATTTTTGTTCAACTTACATACAAACGGGTCGACTTGACGTTGTATTTCCCCGGACAGCTCGTTCAGTTGTAGCTCTAGATTCAAACAACATTAAGCAAATATTTAATAAAAACATAACCGTATTGGTTTAAGAAGTGGCATTATGCAAGACGGCTCAATCATTTTTCCAATTGTACCGAAAATTCAATTTTCTTCAAAATCTCCCGCCCCGGCTATTGAAAAATATGAAGTTTCAGTATTATCAATGGAATCATCTCCTTGAAACTACTCGACCACGTCAATTTTCGAAATTACGGGATTTCGTGAAATTCGGCTACGTAACTTTTTTTCAACAATTGCTAATCGCGGCTCATATTGATATTTGCATAAGAAATTAACCTAAATCTCGTTGCGTCTGACTTTTGCCGAATCCTTGTCGTTCTAAATTGTCCTCTCTGCGTGTCATATCTCCATTAATCTCTTGCATTCTTGGAACATCCTGATTCACTGCGTCTTCGTCTTGCCTGGCTTCACTCCTCTCTCTTAGTGGCTGAACAAGATCCTGGCGAGTTGCAGAGTGTGCTGAGTCGATAGAATCTTCATCGTCGTCGAAAATTGCTGACATGGGTTTCAGCTGTCTTAGACCTTCCTTCAATGATATTTTGGATCTCCCAGCTGAATCTGAGGGGCGAGTCAGAGGACGATTGTTTTCTTCATCGGTGCTTCGAACTTCGAAAGACATATACGACCGTTTCAATCGACGCTGACCCTCTTCCAGACTCCCTAAATCGTTTTTATTTGTAGCCGCAAGGTATTTCGTGCCAAAATCATGTTTATGAAAATCAAAATCATACTTACGGGCGTAAATCAAAATTTCAACGGGATAGGATCTCCATTCCTTTGCCGGTGGCTCAAGACGCGACACCATTGCCGGTATTTTTTTATAACTGGTAGGGCCAGGGTAACGACATTGCGTATGTCCTTTCTCCTCGCAAATCCAAGAAGACGGCACAAGGTCTACATCGTCCGTACCGTCGTCTCTTTTTGGGAGAAAAAGAATAACCGCATAAGGTTTTTCTTTCCTCTCTTTATTAGCCATCTGTCAGGGTAAAAAAAAAAAAACATTAGTTAATTGGAACGCGTCCCAAAATTTCTTCACCTATCACTTCACGTAGAAATCAGAGATGAAGACAATAACAAATTTAACCTCAATGTTTTCCTATAATTTTTCTGTGGATGCGAAGTACATTTAAAATCATAGACTGTAATTATCTTGGATAAAGTGAATAAAAAAAAGTAAGAACTGAATCCTCCAATTAATAAATAACCTATAAACACGAACGTTGATACGACCGAATAACGCGTAAAAGATGTAAACTTGTGTCATTCGATTTCTAAAATGCTGATGCAATAATTACCACTTCACGGAAAAATCAAATACGACAATAAAAAAAACTAACCTCAATGCTTTCGTATAATTTTCCTGTGGATTCGAAGTAGATTTAAAATCATAGATTGTAATTGTCTTGGATAAAGTGCCGTTTTTCAGACAGTAAGAACTGAATAATCCAGGTAATAAATAACCTACAAACGCGAACTATGATACGACCGAATAACGCGTAAAATACGTAAACTTGTGTCATTCAAATTCTAATTATTGATGCAATAATTGCAGTTTACTTACATCACACACAACACTTTTAATGTCACCTTACGTCCAGTCTTTTTTTCCAAAGATGGAATAATTTTCAAATGTACTGTAACGTTGCACACCACATACGTTTTTAACGTTAGCTAAAAAAGCATCACGAGGACAGCTTGATTCGTTAACGCAACGCCGGTTACGTTATAAACATGTATGAGGTGCCCTTCCTTACACGAAGCGCTTCACCGCTCGACAGTATATACATATATCCGGCCTAATACATCGGCTTGCCCAGAATACGGGTCCTGACGCGCCTCGATTGTTTTTCTCGCACAAACGCACACAGTCACTATGGACCTGGAACTGACACATGGACGTGGATTCATCCGGCGACATTAGGCGTCTCGAGCAGCGAGTGCTAGAGCGTAAGAGGGTCGGTCGTCCCAACCTTTGGTTGCGTTCGAAACTATACACGGACGCGAACTTCTTTACTTCGCGGGTAAACAAAGAGCGTTCGAATAAGGCGCGAATATATGAAACTGATCAATTACATCGGACTCTCACTTTACACACTGAACTTATACACGTTGCCGTTGAGATTCTCTAAGATTATGCGGACAATTTTATCGAACGTTTACGTTGTATCCAGAATTTATAATGAGTGTTCGAGTTATTTTATCGATGAGACTGGGTTTTTTCGTTGTTTTCACGCCAAAACGTTATGAATGTAGCAGTGATATCGCGTAATATTTGTTACGAATATTTAACAAAACACACTTTGACCTAATGATATCCACGGGCACGATGTCTTCATTCTGCGAGAACTCAGTGCCTTCAAAAACCCCAACATCGATCGACGAAGTCGGATAATTGAATGCTTCCCTTACAGATAGCATTTTGCGTCCCACAATAAAAACGCGACCATTTATTTCAGGTTCTAGTGGATAATTTTTTTTCAACTTCCATATTTTACTAATGGCAAATATTTCACCATTTTTTAATCGCACTATGTTGTCAGGGGCATTTGTTTTTACGGTGGAATTATTAATATTTATACTCGTTAGAGTGATATATTTTTGTCCTTTATATTCGTCTATCTTTGGACGCTCGTCGACGATGACCGCACTGAAAACACTTTTCCTGCGTACTCGCAACCGATTCTCTTGTTGAAGTTCTGATAATCGGTTCACAATTTGTGTGAGCGGTTTATTAGGGGATTTAACTAATTTTTTGAATATTGCGATGAAATTCTCACCCCAAAAAGCGGATAATTCACTTAGAGGAAGCTTCAAGTTCTCCACGTCGCCGCTTAAATGAATTAGGTTATGCCACCCCAAAACTTGACATGTTTCACCGTAAATTGCGGGCGATAGCTCAAAGAATGTTCTTAACAATTCGTTAGCATAGTCGTTGTATTTCAGCATTAGCTTTTCATCGTGTAGGATGCGACAGGCTACAAATAACAACAAAAAATGCTTGTAAGTTTCTTTCGGTAAAACGTCTTTCAATACAACGGGTCCGCAATATAAAAGAAAAAATCTATACTGTGTCGCTTTCCATTGCGGCAATAAATGCAAACTGAAATTTTTTCTTTGAAAATCGCTCGGTACATCCGGTTTTATAAACAACATAGTTTGTTGAAGATCATTAACGTCCCGTCGCTTCAAGCGTGAAATGTTTTTTTTTAAACACCAATTTTCCAGCAATTTCTTCATGATTCCGATGTATAATAAATGCATGGAATCGAGCACGACTGACTTAACGGGATCAAAATTTGGCAACTCAAGAAGTGGGCTACTTATATTGTCCTTGTGATGTTCAGGTTGTTCCACTCGCTCAAAAGATTGTTTTGACCGAATTGGGCAATTCATCTCCGGATAAATACGCCTCAGTGCTCGATTTTCTCCCACTGTAATGCCTTTTGTAGTACACCTTTCGCATGCATAAAACGCACCCGGATACTTTATGCACTTGATGTATGCCCTTGCTGGAGCATCGGCAATAAGGGCTATGATTCTAAAGGAGTATTTCTTCCCGTTTAGAATAATGCCATGATTAATCAGGTTTTTTGATTCTTCGATAAAATCCCTCATAAACTCTGATACATTTTTGGGTTTTCCATCACCGCAGTAAACTGCTACAACAAAAGGCTTGCAGATGTAATTTCGATGAAAAACCTTCATTGTTATAGGCCAAACCTGCATTTCGGAACTCTTGTAGATTTGCATTCCATCAATGTGGATGAATGCAGCAATTTCACTCTCGACATATACATTGGGGTCGATGAGCTTCTGTACGCTATTTTTTATTCCGATATATGCATACTGACCAGCCGTGCCTTTACTTGATATGATTGTTTGCAGAACTCGACGGTGTTCAGTGCCCAATAGGGCTTGTGCGGTTTTTGGTAGATATGGGTGCCCGCTGTTTCTTAATATTGCTAATAAATCCGTTATAACATTCAGCCTCAAAGTATCCAAGTTCTTCAAAGCCCATTGAATAAGATCTTCTTTAAATTTACAATCGCTGGTTCGTTCTTCAAACGATGAGCTATTGTCATCTGTATGAGTAGCGTTATTTTTTTCATGAATGTCCTGAACGGCTGTTTCTGTATCTTGTCGAGATTCTGTAGTATTAGCATTTACTAACACTTGTTCATCTGCATTAGCTCCATAAGATGTTGTGGCAATATTGTAATCATGCAAGGAATCCTTTTCCAATATACAAGATGTAGTAATCTTATGCTTGTTACGACACTCAGATGCTTCCTTGCGAAGTTGCCTCCATTTTTTCACTCGGTATGAATTCCGGGACATCTTTTAGGAGGTTAAAATTCTAAACAACACAATATACCGCACTCACTATGTAAACTATTTAAGGGACACGAATATTAAAAAGGACTATTCAGCCCACACGCATGTTTATGCGCGTACTCGCAGAAGATGAGGTTATGTGAAATACCAGCACATCGGCTGACCAATTCAGTTTTACTGACAATGAAGGCAACTGTCTCTCGAAAGTACAATGCTAGCCTGCGATCCACGGCTCGGAACACCTTTCAAAAAAATGTCATTATTCGCGAAAAAAATCCGGACGAATGCCGGCACATTTTTAGTTACCAGTTGTGCTCTTTGGTATCGGCCAGGGATATGACACTGCTGGCATATTGTGTCCTTCTTATTGCCCTCTCCACGAGGGGCGCTAGTCGTCACCCGCGGCCAGAGGTGTTATGTGGCAAAGCAGTACGATGCGCTTCTTCGCCGTTGTCGAGAAAATCGGCATTAAAATATTCTGTTGCATTCAAATACTTTCTACGTAAACAAAATTTCAAAGGGCGCGTGGTGTATCGAACAAGCATTCTGCTTTATAAAACGTCATCCGAGGTTCGAATCTCGCTGCTGGCAACGTTTTTTTTTTTTATCCAAATGTGTATACAGATAATTCCCGACAATCAGTTTCAACAATTATGCATATAAGAAGTTTTTTAAATGCCGTTTTTTGTGCAAAAACCGACGCTTTCGAATTTCATTATGTTGTTCGTAAACAAAGTTATATTTTATAGTTGTTTCATGAAAATAACACTAGAAATAAAACACAATATCACAAATAACATTCAAGTGGGCACAATTTATTGAAAAGCCCCTGGTTCAGGTCGCGCTAGATGTCGCAATTCGCGCCGCTGGTTGCAGTCGCTAAAGCGATGATTTCATGACCGAGGGGTAACAATTTTGGTGGAATAATCGTCCAGATTCGCTACGCGTCCGCTAAAGTCACTATTGGCCTAGACGTGATAATTTATAACGGGCCATCGTTTGCTTTGATATGAAGACAATATTGGTGCAATAATAGTGGCGGAGTATTGGCACAATATTGGTACATGACGGTATTATTCGTTCTTGGTGAATATATATAGGTTAAAATCTGGGCCACTACCTACCGCCATATTAACGGTTTGACGACATTGGTACACGAACAAACCATTAATGACCCAGTATAGGTCGACGTATTGGTAGCCGATTATCATGAAACCATTCCGCGACTGGCGATTGGCTTTCTACAAAATGATAAGAAAAGAATCACCATTCGCCAAAAAATACTAGCTCAATATTGGCCCGTCGCCAGCTACCAATTATGCAAATTGATAGCGAGATAACAGTATTGACGAATTAATGGCTCAAATTCGGTACCCATTCATAAGGATCACTTATGGCATAACCGCGTTGATCCATAACGGGCCATCGTTCACCATCTTGAAATAAAGTCAATATTGGCGAACCAGTAATGCTAGATAATTGGCATACTATGGGTATATGCCGACATTATCCGTCCTTGGCAAACATATATAGGTTAAACATTGGGCCATTACTTGCCGCCATATTATTGGTTCGATGGCATTGGCCAAAAAACAAACCATCAATGGCTGGCATAGATTTGGCAAGCCGTTCATCTGCCTACGATACCCCAATACTGGTCGACACATTATTGGCCGATTATCATCGAACCGTTTAACGGCTGAGCCCTGGCTTTTTTGCGACGACGGGCGACCCTATATGGGCAGGCGCATTTGTTAACAAACAAAGGTAAAAGCAATGATTATGAAGGTTTTGGGTGATTCGTGGGGACATTCCTGATACGACGGCAAGGAGGTTTTCTCTGCTTTTACCTTACTTTCGGTCATTTTGCGTCAATATCTATCACAGCGCTCGGAGGACGATTGCAGGCGCATTTGTTAACAAACAAAGGTAAAAGCAATGATTATGAAGGTTTTGGGTGATTCGTGGGGACATTCCTGATATGGCGGCTCTGAGGTTTTCTCTGCTTTTACCTTACAGTCAGTCATTTTGCGTCAAGATCTATCACGCCGCTCGGCGGACGATTATAGGCGCATTTGTTAACAAACAAAGATAAAAGCAATGATGATGAAGGTTTTGGGGGATTCGATGGGACATTCCTGATATGACGGCACGGAGGTTTCCTCTGCTTGTACCTTACTTTCGGTCATTTTGCGTGAAAATCTATCACAACGCTCGGAGGACGATTGCAGGCGGATTTGTTTACAAACAAAAGTAAAAGCAATGTTTACGAAGGTTTTGGGGGATACGATGGGACATTCCTGATACGACGGCACGGAGGTTTCCTCTGCTTTTACCTTACTTTCGGTCATTTTGCGTCAATATCTATCACGACGCTCGGAGGACGATTGCAGGCGCATTTGTTAACAAACAAAGGTAAAAGCAATGATTATGAAGGTTTTGGGTGATTCGTTGGGACAGTCCTGATATGACGGCTCCGATGTTTTCTCTGCTTTTACCTTACTTTTGGCCATTTTGCGTCAAGATCTATCACGACGCTCGGAGGACGATTGCAGGCGCATTTGTTAACAAACATAGGTAAAAGCAATGATTATGAAGGTTTTTGGTGATTCGTGGGGACATTCCTGATACGACGGCTCCGAGGTTTTCTCTGCTTTTACTTTACTGTCAGTCATTTTACGTCAAGATCTATCACGACGCTCGGAGGACGATTATAGGCGCATTTGTTAATAAACAAAGGTAAAAGCAATGCTGATGAAGGTTTTGGGGGATTCGATGGGACATTCCTGATACGACGGCACGGAGGTTTCCTCTGCTTTTACCTTACTTTCGGTCATTTTGCGTCAATATCTATCACGACGCTCGGAGGACGATGACAGGCGCATTTGTTAACAAACAAAGGTAAAAGCAACGATTATGAAGGTTTTGGGTGATACGTTGGCACATTCCTGATATGACGGCTCCGAGGTTTTCTCTGCTTTTACCTTACTTTTGGTCATTTTGCGTCAAGATCTATCGCGACGCTCGTAGGACGATTATAGGCGCATTTGTTAATAAACAAAGGTAAAAGCAATGATGATGAAGGTTTTGGGGGATTCGTTGGGACATTCCTGATATGACGGCTCCGAGGTTTTCTTTGCTTTTACCTTACTTTCGGTCATTTTGCGTCAAGATCTATCACGACGCTCGGAGGACGATTATAGGCGCATTTGTTAACAAACAAAGATAAAAGCAATGATGATGAAGGTTTTGGGGGATTCGATGGGACATTCCTGATAGGACGGCACGGAGGTTTCCGCTGCTTTTACCTTACTTTCGGTCATTTTGCGTCAATATCTATCACGACGCTCGGAGAACGATCACAGGCGCATTTGTTAACAAACAAAGGTAAAAGCAATGATTATGAAGGTTATCTGTTTATTTTTTTTATTTTAATTTTAATTTATTTTAAATTATTTTAATTTATTTTATTTTATTTTTTTTAATTTTTTTTTTTTTTTTTTTTAAATGGTACAAATACCATAGCATTCTACCCAAAAAGTACCTAGAACTAACGCCTATCCATCAGCAGATCACACTTGCATAGTTAAGATGCCGATAAAATTTTTTTACAATTATTTGACAACAGTTAGGAGCCAGAACCCTTTTCGTATACATCAAATAATACAAATACCATAGCATTCTACCCAGAAAGTACCTAGAACTAACGCCTATCCATCAGCAGATCACACTTGCATAGTTAAGATGCCGATACATTTTTTTTACAATTATTTGACAACAGCTAGGAGCCAGAACTCTTTTCGTATACATCAAACAATACAAATACCATAGCATTCTACCCAGAAAGTACCTAGAACTAACGCCTATCCATCAGCAGATCACACTTGTATAGTTAAGATGCCGATAAAATTTTTTTACAATTATTTGACAACCGCTAGGAGCCAGAACTCTTTTCGAACACATCAAATAATACAAATACCATAGCATTCTACCCAAAAAGTACCTATAACTAACGCCTATCCATCAGCAGATCACACTTGCATAGTTAAGATGCCGATAAAATTTTTTTACAATTATTTGACAACAGTTAGGAGCCAGAACTCTTTTCGTATACATCAAACAATACAAATACCATAGCATTCTACCCAGAAAGTACCTAGAACTAACGCCTATCCATCAGCAGATCACACTGGCATAGTTAAGATGCCGATAAATTTTGTTTACAATCATTTGACAACAGTTAGGAGCCAGAACTCATTTCGTATACATCAAACAATACAAATACCATAGCATTCTACCCAGAAAGTACCTAGAACGAACGCCTATCCATCAGCAGATCACACTTGTATAGTTAAGATGCCGATAAATTTTTTTTACAATTATTTGACAACAGCTAGGACCCAGAACTCTTTTCGTATACATCAAACAATACAAATACCATAGCATTCTACCCAGAAAGTACCTAGAACTAACGCCTATCCATCAGCAGATCACACTTGTATAGTTAAGATGCCGATAAATTTTTTTTACAATTATTTGACAACAGCTAGAAGCCAGAACTCTTTTCGACAACATCAAATAATACAAATACCATAGCATTCTACCCAAAAAGTACCTAGAACTAACGCCTATCCATCAGCAGATCACACTTGCATAGTTAAGATGCCGATAAATTTTTTTTACAATTATTTGACAACAGTTAGGAGCCAGAACTCTTTTCGTATACATCAAACAATACAAATACCATAGCATTCTACCCAGAAAGTACCTAGAACTAACGCCTATCCATCAGCAGATCACACTTGCATAGTTAAGATGCCGATAAATTTTTTTTACAATTATTTGACAACAGCTAGGAGCCAGAACTCTTTTCGTATACATCAAACAATACAAATACCATAGCATTCTACCCAGAAAGTACCTAGAACTAACGCCTATCCATCAGCAGATCACACTTGCATAGTTAAGATGCCGATAAAATTTTTTTACAATTATTTGACAACAGTTAGGAGCCAGAACACTTTTCGCATACATCAAACACTACAAATACCATAGCATTGTACCCAGAAAGTACCTAGAACTAACGCCTATCCATCAGCAGATCACACTTGTCTGGTTAAGATGCCGATAAAATTTTGTTACAATTATTTGACAACAGCTAGGCGCCAGAACTCTTTTCGAACACATCAAATAATACAAATACCATAGCATTCTACCCAAAAAGTACCTAGAACTAACGCTTATCCATCAGCAGATCACACTTGCATAGTTAAGATGCCGATAAAATTTTTTTACAATTATTTGACAACAGTTAGGAGCCAGAACTCATTTCGTATACATCAAACAATACAAATACCATAGCATTCTACCCAGAAAGTGCCTAGAACTAACGCCTATCCATCAGCAGATCACACTTGTATAGTTAAGATGCCGATAAATTTTTTTTACAATTATTTGACAACAGCTAGGACCCAGAACTCTTTTCGTATACATCAAACAATACAAATACCATAGCATTCTACCCAGAAAGTACCTAGAACTAACGCCTATCCATCAGCAGATCACACTTGTATAGTTAAGATGCCGATAAAATTTTTTTACAATTATTTGACAACAGCTAGAAGCCAGAACTCTTTTCGACAACATCAAATAATACAAATACCATAGCATTCTACCCAAAAAGTACCTAGAACTAACGCCTATCCATCAGCAGATCACACTTGCATAGTTAAGATGCCGATAAATTTTTTTTACAATTATTTGACAACAGTTAGGAGCCAGAACTCTTTTCGTATACATCAAACAATACAAATACCATAGCATTCTACCCAGAAAGTACCTAGAACTAACGCCTATCCATTAGCAGATCACACTTGCATAGTTAAGATGCCGATAAATTTTTTTTACAATTATTTGACAACAGCTAGGAGCCAGAACTCTTTTCGTATACATCAAACAATATAAATACCATAGCATTCTACCCAGAAAGTACCTAAAACTAACGCCTATCCATCAGCAGATCACACTTGTGTAGTTAAGATGCCGATAAATTTTTTTTACAATTATGTGACAACAGCTAGGAGCCAGAACTCTTTTCGAACACATCAAATAATACAAATACCATAGCATTCTACCCAAAAAGTACCAAGCACTAACGCTTATCCATCAGCAGATCACACTTGCATAGTTAAGATGCCGATAACATTTTTTTACAATTATTTGACAACAGTTAGGAGCCAGAACTCTTTTCGTATACATCAAACAATACAAATACCATAGCATTCTACCCAGAACGTACCTGGAACTAACGCCTATCCATCAGCAGATCACACTTGCATAGTTAAGATGCCGATAATTTTTTTTTACAATTATTTGACAACAGCTAGGCGCCAGAACTCTTTTCGTATACATCAAACAATACAAATGCCATAGCATTCTACCCAGAAAGTACCTAGAACTAACGCCTATCCATCAGCAGATCACACTTGTATAGTTAAGATGCCGATAAAATTTTTTTATAATTATTTGACAACAGCTAGGAGCCAGAACTCTTTTCGAACACATCAAATAATACAAATACCATAGCATTCTACCCAAAAAGTACCTAGAACTAACGCCTATCCATCAGCAGATCACACTTGCATAGTTAAGATGCCGATAAATTTTTTTTACAATTATTTGACAACAGTTAGGAGCCAGAACTCTTTTCGTATACATCAAACAATACAAATACCATGGCATTCTACCCAAAAAGTACCTAGAACTAACGCCTATCCATCAGCAGATCACACTTGCATAGTTAAGATGCCGATAAAATTTATTTACAATTATTTAACAACAGTTAGGAGCCAGAACTCTATTCGTATACATCAAACAATACAAATACCATAGCATTCTACCCAGAAAGTACCTAGAACTAACGCCTATCCATCAGCAGATCACACTTGTATAGTTAAGATGCCGATAAATTTTTTTTACAATTATTTGACAACAGCTAGGAGCCAGAACTCTTTTCGTGAACATCAAACAATACAAATACCATAGCATTCTACCCAGAAAGTACCTAGAACTAACGCCTATCCATCAGCAGATCACACTTGTATAGTTAAGATGCCGATAAAATTTTTTTACAATTATTTGACAACAGCTAGGAGCCAGAACTCTTTTCGAACACATCAAATAATACAAATACCATAGCATTCTACCCAAAAAGTACCTAGAACTAACGCTTATCCATCAGCAGATCAAACTTGCAGAGTTAAGATGCCGATAAAATTTTTTTACAATTATTTGACAACAGTTAGGAGCCAGAACCCTTTTCGTATACATCAAATAATACAAATACCATAGCATTCTACCCAGAAAGTACCTAGAACTAACGCTTATCCATCAGCAGATCACACTTGCATAGTTAAGATGCCGATACATTTTTTTTACAATTATTTGACAACAGCTAGGAGCCAGAACTCTTTTCGTATACATCAAACAATACAAATACCACAGCATTCTACCCAGAAAGTACCTAGAACTAACGCCTACCCATCAGCAGGTCACACTTGCACAGTTAAGATGCCGATAAAATTTTTTTACAATTATTTGACAACAGTTAGGAGCCAGAACTCTTTTCGTATACATCAAACAATACAAATACCATAGCATTCTACCCAGAAAGTACCTAAAACTAACGCCTATCCATCAGCAGATCACACTTGCATAGTTAAGATGCCGATAAATTTTGTTTACAATTATTTGACAACAGTTAGGAGCCAGAACTCATTTCGTATACATCAAACAATACAAATACCATAGCATTCTACCCAGAAAGTACCTAGAACTAACGCCTATCCATCAGCAGATGACACTTGCATAGTTAAGATGCCGATAAAATTTTTTTACAATTATTTGACAACAGTTAGGGGCCAGAACTCTTTTCGTATACATCAAAAAATACAAATACCATAGCATTCTACCCAGAAAGTACCTAGAACTAACGCCTATCCATCAGCAGATCACACTTGCATAGTTAAGATGCCGATAAATTTTTTTTACAATTATTTGACAACAGCTAGGACCCAGAACTCTTTTCGTATACATCAAACAATACAAATACCATAGCATTCTACCCAGAAAGTACCTAAAACTAACGCCTATCCATCAGCAGATCACACTTGTATAGTTAAGATGCCGATAAAATTTTTTTACAATTATTTGACAACAGCTAGGAGCCAGAACTCTTTTCGACAACATCAAATAATACAAATACCATAGCATTCTACCCAAAAAGTACCTAGAACTAACGCCTATCCATCAGCAGATCACACTTGCATAGTTAAGATGCCGATAAAATTTTTTTACAATTATTTGACAACAGTTAGGAGCCAGAACTCTTTTCGTATACACCAAACAATACAAATACCATAGCATTCTACCCAGAAAGTATCTAGAACTAACGCGTATCCATCAGCAGATCACACTTGCATAGTTAAGATGCCGATAAATTTTTTTTTACAATTATTTGACAACAGCTAGGAGCCAGAACTCTTTTCGTATACATCAAACAATACAAATACCATAGCATTCTACCCAGAAAGTACCTAGAACTAACGCCTATCCATCAGCAGATCACACTTGTATAGTTAAGATGCCGATAAAATTTTTTTACAATTATTTGACAACAGCTAGGAGCCAGAACTCTTTTCGAACACATCAAATAATACAAATACCATAGCATTCTACCCAAAAATTACCAAGAACTAACGCTTATCCATCAGCAGATCACACTTGCATAGTTAAGATGCCGATACATTTTTTTTACAATTATTTGACAACAGTTAGGAGCCAGAACTCTTTTCGTATACACCAAACAATACAAATACCATAGCATTCTACCCAGAAAGTACCTAGAACTAACGCCTATCCATGAGCAGATCACACTTGCATAGTTAAGATGCCGATAAATTTTTTTTACAATTATTTGACAATAGTTAGGAGCCAGAACTCTTTTCGTATACATCAAACAATACAAATGCCATAGCATTCTACCCAGAAAGTACCTAGAACTAACGCCTATCCATCAGCAGATCACACTTGTATAGTTAAGATGCCGATAAAATTTTTTTATAATTATTTGACAACAGCTAGGAGCCAGAACTCTTATCGAACACATCAAATAATACAAATACCATAGCATTCTACCCAAAAAGTACCTAGAACTAACGCCTATCCATCAGCAGATCACACTTGCATAGTTAAGATGCCGATAAATTTTTTTTACAATTATTTGACAACAGTTAGGAGCCAGAACTCTTTTCGTATACATCAAACAATACAAATACCATGGCATTCTACCCAAAAAGTACCTAGAACTAACGCCTATCCATCAGCAGATCACACTTGCATAGTTAAGATGCCGATAAAATTTATTTACAATTATTTGACAACAGTTAGGAGCCAGAACTCTATTCGTATACATCAAACAATACAAATACCATAGCATTCTACCCAGAAAGTACCTAGAACTAACGCCTATCCATCAGCAGATCACACTTGTATAGTTACGATGCCGATAAATTTTTTTTACAATTATTTGACAACAGCTAGGAGCCAGAACTCTTTTCGTGAACATCAAACAATACAAATACCATAGCATTCTACCCAGAAAGTACCTAGAACTAACGCCTATCCATCAGCAGATCACACTTGTATAGTTAAGATGCCAATAAAATTTTTTTACAATTATTTGACAACCGCTAGGAGCCAGAACTCGTTTCGAACACATCAAATAATACAAATACCATAGCATTCTACCCAAAAAGTACCTATAACTAACGCCTATCCATCAGCAGATCACACTTGCATAGTTAAGATGCCGATAAAATTTTTTTACAATTATTTGACAACAGTTAGGAGCCAGAACTCTTTTCGTATACATCAAACAATACAAATACCATAGCATTCTACCCAGAAAGTACCTAGAACTAACGCCTATCCATCAGCAGATCACACTTGCATAGTTAAGATGCCGATAAATTTTGTTTACAGTCATTTGACAACAGTTAGGAGCCAGAACTCATTTCGTATACATCAAACAATACAAATACCATAGCATTCTACCCAGAAAGTACCTAGAACTAACGCCTATCCATCAGCAGATCACACTTGTATAGTTAAGATGCCGATAAATTTTTTTTACAATTATTTGACAACAGCTAGGACCCAGAACTCTTTTCGTATACATCAAACAATACAAATACCATAGCATTCTACCCAGAAAGTACCTAGAACTAACGCCTATCCATCAGCAGATCACACTTGTATAGTTAAGATGCCGATAAAATTTTTTTACAATTATTTGACAACAGCTAGAAGCCAGAACTCTTTTCGACAACATCAAATAATACAAATACCATAGCATTCTACCCAAAAAGTACCTAGAACTAACGCCTATCCATCAGCAGATCACACTTGCATAGTTAAGATGCCGATAAATTTTTTTTACAATTATTTGACAACAGTTAGGAGCCAGAACTCTTTTCGTATACATCAAACAATACAAATACCATAGCATTCTACCCAGAAAGTACCTAGAACTAACGCCTATCCATCAGCAGATCACACTTGCATAGTTAAGATGCCGATAATTTTTTTTTACAATTATTTGACAACAGCTAGGAGCCAGAACTCTTTTCATATACATTAAACAATACAAATACCATAGCATTCTACCCAGAAAGTACCTAGAACTAACGCCTATCCATCAGCAGATCACACTTGCATAGTTAAGATGCCGATAAAATTTTTTTACAATTATTTGACAACAGTTAGGAGCCAGAACACTTTTCGCATACATCAAACACTACAAATACCATAGCATTGTACCCAGAAAGTACCTAGAACTAACGCCTATCCATCAGCAGATCACACTTGTCTGGTTAAGATGCCGATAAAATTTTTTTACAATTATTTGACAACAGCTAGGCGCCAGAACTCTTTTCGAACACATCAAATAATACAAATACCATAGCATTCTACCCAAAAAGTACCTAGAACTATCGCTTATCCATCAGCAGATCACACTTGCATAGTTAAGATGCCGATAAAATTTTTTTACAATTATTTGACAACAGCTAGGAGCTAGAACTCTTTTCGTATACATCAAACAATACAAATACCATAGCATTCTACCCAGAAAGTACCTAGAACTAACGCCTATCCATCAGCAGATCACACTTGTATAGTTAAGATGCCGATAAATTTTTTTTACAATTATTGGACAACAGCTAGGAGCCAGAACTCTTTTCGAACACATCAAATAATACAAATACCATAGCATTCTACCCAAAAAGTACCTAGAACTAACGCCTATCCATCAGCAGATCACACTTGCATAGTTAAGATGCCGATAAAATTTTTTTACAATTATTTGACAACAGTTAGGAGCCAGAACTCTTTTCGTATACATAAAACAATACAAATACCATAGCATTCTACCCAGAAAGTACCTAGAACTAACGCCTATCCATCAGCAGATCACACTTGCATAGTTAAGATGCCGATAAATTTTTTTTACAATTATTTGACAACAGCTAGGAGCCAGAACTCTTTTCGTATACATCAAACAATATAAATACCATAGCATTCTACCCAGAAAGTACCTAGAACTAACGCCTATCCATCAGCAGATCACACTTGTGTAGTTAAGATGCCGATAAATTTTTTTTACAATTATGTGACAACAGCTAGGAGCCAGAACTCTTTTCGAACACATCAAATAATACAAATACCATAGCATTCTACCCAAAAAGTACCAAGCACTAACGCTTATCCATCAGCAGATCACACTTGCATAGTTAAGATGCCGATAACATTTTTTTACAATTATTTGACAACAGTTAGGAGCCAGAACTCTTTTCGTATACATCAAACAATACAAATACCATAGCATTCTACCCAGAAAGTACCTGGAACTAACGCCTATCCATCAGCAGATCACACTTGCATAGTTAAGATGCCGATAAATTTTTTTTACAATTATTTGACAACAGCTAGGAGCCAGAACTCTTTTCGTATACATCAAACAATACAAATGCCATAGCATTCTACCCAGAAAGTACCTAGAACTAACGCCTATCCATCAGCAGATCACACTTGCATAGTTAAGATGCCGATAAATTTTGTTTACAGTCATTTGACAACAGTTAGGAGCCAGAACTCTTTTCGAACACATCAAATAATACAAATACCATAGCATTCTACCCAAAAAGTACCAAGCACTAACGCTTATCCATCAGCAGATCACACTTGCATAGTTAAGATGCCGATAACATTTTTTTACAATTATTTGACAACAGTTAGGAGCCAGAACTCTTTTCGTATACATCAAACAATACAAATACCATAGCATTCTACCCAGAAAGTACCTGGAACTAACGCCTATCCATCAGCAGATCACACTTGCATAGTTAAGATGCCGATAAATTTTTTTTACAATTATTTGACAACAGCTAGGAGCCAGAACTCTTTTCGTATACATCAAACAATACAAATGCCATAGCATTCTACCCAGAAAGTACCTAGAACTAACGCCTATCCATCAGCAGATCACACTTGTATAGTTAAGATGCCGATAAAATTTTTTTATAATTATTTGACAACAGCTAGGAGCCAGAACTCTTTTCGAACACATCAAATAATACAAATACCATAGCATTCTACCCAAAAAGTACCTAGAACTAACGCCTATCCATCAGCAGATCACATTTGCATAGTTAAGATGCCGATAAATTTTTTTTACAATTATTTGACAACAGTTAGGAGCCAGAACTCTTTTCGTATACATCAAACAATACAAATACCATGGCATTCTACCCAAAAAGTACCTAGAACTAACGCCTATCCATCAGCAGATCACACTTGCATAGTTAAGATGCCGATAAAATTTATTTACAATTATTTGACAACAGTTAGGAGCCAGAACTCTATTCGTATACATCAAACAATACAAATACCATAGCATTCTACCCAGAAAGTACCTAGAACTAACGCCTATCCATCAGCAGATCACACTTGTATAGTTAAGATGCCGATAAATTTTTTTTACAATTATTTGACAACAGCTAGGAGCCAGAACTCTTTTCGTGAACATCAAACAATACAAATACCATAGCATTCTACCCAGAAAGTACCTAGAACTAACGCTTATCCATCAGCAGATCAAACTTGCATAGTTAAGATGCCGATAAAATTTTTTTACAATTATTTGACAACAGTTAGGAGCCAGAACCCTTTTCGTATACATCAAATAATACAAATACCATAGCATTCTACCCAGAAAGTACCTAGAACTAACGCCTATCCATCAGCAGATCACACTTGCATAGTTAAGATGCCGATACATTTTTTTTACAATTATTTGACAACAGCTAGGAGCCAGAACTCTTTTCGTATACATCAAACAATACAAATACCATAGCATTCTACCCAGAAAGTACCTAGAACTAACGCCTATCCATCAGCAGGTCACACTTGCACAGTTAAGATGCCGATAAAATTTTTTTCCAATTATTTGACAACAGTTAGGAGCCAGAACTCTTTTCGTATACATCAAACAATACAAATACCATAGCATTCTACCCAGAAAGTACCTAAAACTAACGCCTATCCATCAGCAGATCACACTTGCATAGTTAAGATGCCGATAAATTTTGTTTACAATTATTTGACAACAGTTAGGAGCCAGAACTCATTTCGTATACATCAAACAATACAAATACCATAGCATTCTACCCAGAAAGTACCTAGAACTAACGCCTATCCATCAGCAGATGACACTTGCATAGTTAAGATGCCGATAAAATTTTTTTACAATTATTTGACAACAGTTAGGGGCCAGAACTCTTTTCGTATACATCAAAAAATACAAATACCATAGCATTCTACCCAGAAAGTACCTAGAACTAACGCCTATCCATCAGCAGATCACACTTGCATAGTTAAGATGCCGATAAATTTTTTTTACAATTATTTGACAACAGCTAGGACCCAGAACTCTTTTCGTATACATCAAACAATACAAATACCATAGCATTCTACCCAGAAAGTACCTAAAACTAACGCCTATCCATCAGCAGATCACACTTGTATAGTTAAGATGCCGATAAAATTTTTTTACAATTATTTGACAACAGCTAGGAGCCAGAACTCTTTTCGACAACATCAAATAATACAAATACCATAGCATTCTACCCAAAAAGTACCTAGAACTAACGCCTATCCATCAGCAGATCACACTTGCATAGTTAAGATGCCGATAAAATTTTTTTACAATTATTTGACAACAGTTAGGAGCCAGAACTCTTTTCGTATACACCAAACAATACAAATACCATAGCATTCTACCCAGAAAGTATCTAGAACTAACGCGTATCCATCAGCAGATCACACTTGCATAGTTAAGATGCCGATAAATTTTTTTTTACAATTATTTGACAACAGCTAGGAGCCAGAACTCTTTTCGTATACATCAAACAATACAAATACCATAGCATTCTACCCAGAAAGTACCTAGAACTAACGCCTATCCATCAGCAGATCACACTTGTATAGTTAAGATGCCGATAAAATTTTTTTACAATTATTTGACAACAGCTAGGAGCCAGAACTCTTTTCGAACACATCAAATAATACAAATACCATAGCATTCTACCCAAAAATTACCAAGAACTAACGCTTATCCATCAGCAGATCACACTTGCATAGTTAAGATGCCGATACATTTTTTTTACAATTATTTGACAACAGTTAGGAGCCAGAACTCTTTTCGTATACACCAAACAATACAAATACCATAGCATTCTACCCAGAAAGTACCTAGAACTAACGCCTATCCATGAGCAGATCACACTTGCATAGTTAAGATGCCGATAAATTTTTTTTACAATTATTTGACAATAGTTAGGAGCCAGAACTCTTTTCGTATACATCAAACAATACAAATGCCATAGCATTCTACCCAGAAAGTACCTAGAACTAACGCCTATCCATCAGCAGATCACACTTGTATAGTTAAGATGCCGATAAAATTTTTTTATAATTATTTGACAACAGCTAGGAGCCAGAACTCTTATCGAACACATCAAATAATACAAATACCATAGCATTCTACCCAAAAAGTACCTAGAACTAACGCCTATCCATCAGCAGATCACACTTGCATAGTTAAGATGCCGATAAATTTTTTTTACAATTATTTGACAACAGTTAGGAGCCAGAACTCTTTTCGTATACATCAAACAATACAAATACCATGGCATTCTACCCAAAAAGTACCTAGAACTAACGCCTATCCATCAGCAGATCACACTTGCATAGTTAAGATGCCGATAAAATTTATTTACAATTATTTGACAACAGTTAGGAGCCAGAACTCTATTCGTATACATCAAACAATACAAATACCATAGCATTCTACCCAGAAAGTACCTAGAACTAACGCCTATCCATCAGCAGATCACACTTGTATAGTTACGATGCCGATAAATTTTTTTTACAATTATTTGACAACAGCTAGGAGCCAGAACTCTTTTCGTGAACATCAAACAATACAAATACCATAGCATTCTACCCAGAAAGTACCTAGAACTAACGCCTATCCATCAGCAGATCACACTTGTATAGTTAAGATGCCAATAAAATTTTTTTACAATTATTTGACAACCGCTAGGAGCCAGAACTCGTTTCGAACACATCAAATAATACAAATACCATAGCATTCTACCCAAAAAGTACCTATAACTAACGCCTATCCATCAGCAGATCACACTTGCATAGTTAAGATGCCGATAAAATTTTTTTACAATTATTTGACAACAGTTAGGAGCCAGAACTCTTTTCGTATACATCAAACAATACAAATACCATAGCATTCTACCCAGAAAGTACCTAGAACTAACGCCTATCCATCAGCAGATCACACTTGCATAGTTAAGATGCCGATAAATTTTGTTTACAGTCATTTGACAACAGTTAGGAGCCAGAACTCATTTCGTATACATCAAACAATACAAATACCATAGCATTCTACCCAGAAAGTACCTAGAACTAACGCCTATCCATCAGCAGATCACACTTGTATAGTTAAGATGCCGATAAATTTTTTTTACAATTATTTGACAACAGCTAGGACCCAGAACTCTTTTCGTATACATCAAACAATACAAATACCATAGCATTCTACCCAGAAAGTACCTAGAACTAACGCCTATCCATCAGCAGATCACACTTGTATAGTTAAGATGCCGATAAAATTTTTTTACAATTATTTGACAACAGCTAGAAGCCAGAACTCTTTTCGACAACATCAAATAATACAAATACCATAGCATTCTACCCAAAAAGTACCTAGAACTAACGCCTATCCATCAGCAGATCACACTTGCATAGTTAAGATGCCGATAAATTTTTTTTACAATTATTTGACAACAGTTAGGAGCCAGAACTCTTTTCGTATACATCAAACAATACAAATACCATAGCATTCTACCCAGAAAGTACCTAGAACTAACGCCTATCCATCAGCAGATCACACTTGCATAGTTAAGATGCCGATAATTTTTTTTTACAATTATTTGACAACAGCTAGGAGCCAGAACTCTTTTCATATACATTAAACAATACAAATACCATAGCATTCTATCCAGAAAGTACCTAGAACTAACGCCTATCCATCAGCAGATCACACTTGCATAGTTAAGATGCCGATAAAATTTTTTTACAATTATTTGACAACAGTTAGGAGCCAGAACACTTTTCGCATACATCAAACACTACAAATACCATAGCATTGTACCCAGAAAGTACCTAGAACTAACGCCTATCCATCAGCAGATCACACTTGTCTGGTTAAGATGCCGATAAAATTTTTTTACAATTATTTGACAACAGCTAGGCGCCAGAACTCTTTTCGAACACATCAAATAATACAAATACCATAGCATTCTACCCAAAAAGTACCTAGAACTATCGCTTATCCATCAGCAGATCACACTTGCATAGTTAAGATGCCGATAAAATTTTTTTACAATTATTTGACAACAGCTAGGAGCCAGAACTCTTTTCGTATACATCAAACAATACAAATACCATAGCATTCTACCCAGAAAGTACCTAGAACTAACGCCTATCCATCAGCAGATCACACTTGTATAGTTAAGATGCCGATAAATTTTTTTTACAATTATTGGACAACAGCTAGGAGCCAGAACTCTTTTCGAACACATCAAATAATACAAATACCATAGCATTCTACCCAAAAAGTACCTAGAACTAACGCCTATCCATCAGCAGATCACACTTGCATAGTTAAGATGCCGATAAAATTTTTTTACAATTATTTGACAACAGTTAGGAGCCAGAACTCTTTTCGTATACATAAAACAATACAAATACCATAGCATTCTACCCAGAAAGTACCTAGAACTAACGCCTATCCATCAGCAGATCACACTTGCATAGTTAAGATGCCGATAAATTTTTTTTACAATTATTTGACAACAGCTAGGAGCCAGAACTCTTTTCGTATACATCAAACAATATAAATACCATAGCATTCTACCCAGAAAGTACCTAGAACTAACGCCTATCCATCAGCAGATCACACTTGTGTAGTTAAGATGCCGATAAATTTTTTTTACAATTATGTGACAACAGCTAGGAGCCAGAACTCTTTTCGAACACATCAAATAATACAAATACCATAGCATTCTACCCAAAAAGTACCAAGCACTAACGCTTATCCATCAGCAGATCACACTTGCATAGTTAAGATGCCGATAACATTTTTTTACAATTATTTGACAACAGTTAGGAGCCAGAACTCTTTTCGTATACATCAAACAATACAAATACCATAGCATTCTACCCAGAAAGTACCTGGAACTAACGCCTATCCATCAGCAGATCACACTTGCATAGTTAAGATGCCGATAAATTTTTTTTACAATTATTTGACAACAGCTAGGAGCCAGAACTCTTTTCGTATACATCAAACAATACAAATGCCATAGCATTCTACCCAGAAAGTACCTAGAACTAACGCCTATCCATCAGCAGATCACACTTGTATAGTTAAGATGCCGATAAAATTTTTTTATAATTATTTGACAACAGCTAGGAGCCAGAACTCTTTTCGAACACATCAAATAATACAAATACCATAGCATTCTACCCAAAAAGTACCTAGAACTAACGCCTATCCATCAGCAGATCACATTTGCATAGTTAAGATGCCGATAAATTTTTTTTACAATTATTTGACAACAGTTAGGAGCCAGAACTCTTTTCGTATACATCAAACAATACAAATACCATGGCATTCTACCCAAAAAGTACCTAGAACTAACGCCTATCCATCAGCAGATCACACTTGCATAGTTAAGATGCCGATAAAATTTATTTACAATTATTTGACAACAGTTAGGAGCCAGAACTCTATTCGTATACATCAAACAATACAAATACCATAGCATTCTACCCAGAAAGTACCTAGAACTAACGCCTATCCATCAGCAGATCACACTTGTATAGTTAAGATGCCGATAAATTTTTTTTACAATTATTTGACAACAGCTAGGAGCCAGAACTCTTTTCGTGAACATCAAACAATACAAATACCATAGCATTCTACCCAGAAAGTACCTAGAACTAACGCTTATCCATCAGCAGATCAAACTTGCATAGTTAAGATGCCGATAAAATTTTTTTACAATTATTTGACAACAGTTAGGAGCCAGAACCCTTTTCGTATACATCAAATAATACAAATACCATAGCATTCTACCCAGAAAGTACCTAGAACTAACGCCTATCCATCAGCAGATCACACTTGCATAGTTAAGATGCCGATACATTTTTTTTACAATTATTTGACAACAGCTAGGAGCCAGAACTCTTTTCGTATACATCAAACAATACAAATACCATAGCATTCTACCCAGAAAGTACCTAGAACTAACGCCTATCCATCAGCAGGTCACACTTGCACAGTTAAGATGCCGATAAAATTTTTTTCCAATTATTTGACAACAGTTAGGAGCCAGAACTCTTTTCGTATACATCAAACAATACAAATACCATAGCATTATACCCAGAAAGTACCTAAAACTAACGCCTATCCATCAGCAGATCACACTTGCATAGTTAAGATGCCGATAAATTTTGTTTACAATTATTTGACAACAGTTAGGAGCCAGAACTCATTTCGTATACATCAAACAATACAAATACCATAGCATTCTACCCAGAAAGTACCTAGAACTAACGCCTATCCATCAGCAGATCACACTTGCATAGTTAAGATGCCGATAAAATTTTTTTACAATTATTTGACAACAGCTAGGACCCAGAACTCTTTTCGTATACATCAAACAATACAAATACCATAGCATTCTACCCAGAAAGTACCTAAAACTAACGCCTATCCATCAGCAGATCACACTTGTATAGTTAAGATGCCGATAAAATTTTTTTACAATTATTTGACAACAGCTAGGAGCCAGAACTCTTTTCGACAACATCAAATAATACAAATACCATAGCATTCTACCCAAAAAGTACCTAGAACTAACGCCTATCCATCAGCAGATCACACTTGCATAGTTAAGATGCCGATAAAATTTTTTTACAATTATTTGACAACAGTTAGGAGCCAGAACTCTTTTCGTATACACCAAACAATACAAATACCATAGCATTCTACCCAGAAAGTATCTAGAACTAACGCCTATCCATCAGCAGATCACACTTGCATAGTTAAGATGCCGATAAATTTTTTTTACAATTATTTGACAACAGCTAGGAGCCAGAACTCTTTTCGTATACATCAAACAATACAAATACCATAGCATTCTACCCAGAAAGTATCTAGAACTAACGCCTATCCATCAGCAGATCACACTTGTATAGTTAAGATGCCGATAAAATTTTTTTACAATTATTTGACAACAGCTAGGAGCCAGAACTCTTTTCGAACACATCAAATAATACAAATACCATAGCATTCTACCCAAAAAGTACCAAGAACTAACGCTTATCCATCAGCAGATCACACTTGCATAGTTAAGATGCCGATACATTTTTTTTACAATTATTTGACAACAGTTAGGAGCCAGAACTCTTTTCGTATACATCAAAGAATACAAATACCATAGCATTCTACCCAGAAAGTACCTAGAACTAACGCCTATCCATGAGCAGATCACACTTGCATAGTTAAGATGCCGATAAATTTTTTTTACAATTATTTGACAACAGTTAGGAGCCAGAACTCTTTTCGTATACATCAAACAATACAAATGCCATAGCATTCTACCCAGAAAGTACCTAGAACTAACGCCTATCCATCAGCAGATCACACTTGTATAGTTAAGATGCCGATAAAATTTTTTTATAATTATTTGACAACAGCTAGGAGCCAGAACTCTTTTCGAACACATCAAATAATACAAATACCATAGCATTCTACCCAAAAAGTACCTAGAACTAACGCCTATCCATCAGCAGATCACACTTGCATAGTTAAGATGCCGATAAAATTTATTTACAATTATTTGACAACAGTTAGGAGCCAGAACTCTATTCGTATACATCAAACAATACAAATACCATAGCATTCTACCCAGAAAGTACCTAGAACTAACGCCTATCCATCAGCAGATCACACTTGTATAGTTACGATGCCGATAAATTTTTTTTACAATTATTTGACAACAGCTAGGAGCCAGAACTCTTTTCGTGAACATCAAACAATACAAATACCATAGCATTCTACCCAGAAAGTACCTAGAACTAACGCCTATCCATCAGCACATCACACTTGTATAGTTAAGATGCCGATAAAATTTTTTTACAATTATTTGACAACAGCTAGGAGCCAGAACTCTTTTCGAACACATCAAATAATACAAATATCATAGCATTCTACCCAAAAAGTACCTAGAACTAACGCTTATCCATCAGCAGATCAAACTTGCATAGTTAAGATGCCGATAAAATTTTTTTACAATTATTTGACAACAGTTAGGAGCCAGAACCCTTTTTGTATACATTAAATAATACAAATACCATAGCATTCTACCCAGAAAGTACCTAGAACTAACGCCTATCCATCAGCAGATCACACTTGCATAGTTAAGATGCCGATACATTTTTTTTACAATTATTTGACAACAGCTAGGAGCCAGAACTCTTTTCGTATACATCAAACAATACAAATACCATAGCATTCTACCCAGAAAGTACCTAGAACTAACGCCTATCCATCAGCAGGTCACACTTGCACAGTTAAGATGCCGATAAAATTTTTTTACAATTATTTGACAACAGTTAGGAGCCAGAACTCTTTTCGTATACATCAAACAATACAAATACCATAGCATTCTACCCAGAAAGTACCTAAAACTAACGCCTATCCATCAGCAGATCACACTTGCATAGTTAAGATGCCGATAAATTTTGTTTATAATTAGATTAAAACGTGTTCTGCCTCATGAAAGTTTTTATCCTAACACCTCGGGTTTCGAACCTAACGTCTTCTAATTCTAGAGCTGAGCGGGCTGCCTATTTAGCCATCCTAACACTTGTGTAAATTTCCTTTTTACCGGTCCTTATTCTTATCATTAAAAAAAAAATTGTTAATAAGTTGGCAAACGTTGAAGTTTGCATCGTTGCAATGCAACGAAAATCATTTTTTTTTGACTGCTGATTTTTTTTTGTCTATTAAGGCAGTAAAAATAACTCACACGTTTTTACATATTCTTATTAGAGTTTTACTATTTCAATTTGCAAAAAATGCTTTGGATGATGATAAAAATAAACGAATGACAAATGAAAAAAAAAAATCGTTGCGTTCCACCGATGCAAACTTCAACGTTATTTTAATTCTCTTTTTCATTACTTTTTTCTTTGAAACAACTTTAAAAAAGGGGATTTTTCTTCTTATATTAACGCATAATAATTTCGATAACAATAATAAATTGACTTGTATTGTTATTTTTATATTATTTAGATGAGATTTACAGTAAGGTGTATGGGTCGGCTCGATTATGTTTTATATCCGTTGTTCACTAGTTTATGCTCGGAGGTTAGCAACAAAGTACCGTAATCCTGTGGTCTTTTCGAAAATTTCCGAGGTTAATACTTTGTACACCGAACGGTATTTTTTTCCACTAAAACTGTTTATCTATAAAACATGAATCCATGTTTCTTACCGCCAGGCAGAGTGAAGATTATTCGAATTCACGTCGTTTATATCGCAGATGTCACTGAAACCTAACCTCAAAATCCCGATACGCGATCTTTTGGCAAAATAGTAACGTAAGCGAAGAGGATGACATTTTTCAAAAAAAGTAAAAAGGCATACAATGTCGTTAGACACATAATTTTTTATTGTTTAGTACTTTAAGTACAGCACTTAAAAAAAAAATAGCCTCAACACGGGGCAGATCAGGCTGCGGTCCGCAGTAAGGCACGCCTGATCTGTGCCGTATATTCACCGGATCAGACCAACCACGTGTCGTATGTACGGTTCTACTTATCCAGTCGACATCCGGCACGGATCCAGCGTGCCGTAACACGGCGTCCATGGACGCTATGTTACGGCGGCGCACAGGCTACCTTACTTCGGCCTGTTCAGGGTGCCTTTTTACGCCCGTACTACGGTTCTACTGATCCAGTCCACAGGCGGTATTGATCAGGCGTGCCGTACTACGGCAATCCGGACCGCAGCTTGATAGGGGCCTGATCAGTCATCAGGCTGCCGGATCAAAATTTCTACTCGGGAATCTACTATTTTCTTTTTCAAATTTTTAGACTAGAATACGGTCTTAAATGCTCTTTATTGTTCGAAAATTATAGACGTTTGTTAGCCTCATCATGTCATTTAACCCTTTAACGGCTAGTGGGACACATACGTACCACCTACTTTGAAAAATCGTAACTTCCAGAAAAATGAACATATCGACATCGTTAAGGTTGCATTTTGAAGATGAAGAATGCAACTAATCATGAAAAATTCGGAAAACGCAAGGGTTGCACCCCTTCAGTTTCACACCCTGTCAAAAAGTGCGAAAATCGCGAAAAAATGAGAAATGAGCATAACTTTCAGGCAAAATTTTTTTTAGAGTCGCGATCTCAAGTGTGTGCTTTGAAATAACGTCGAAAATTTGTAGCAAAAAGGTCCGGACCAAAAACCACCCATAATAGTAATAAAATATCGATAACCACCGCTAGCAATTGTGATACGCCCAATAATGCACTTTCATTGATGTTCGGTTCATATAAATTTTTGAAAACACATGAAAAATTTGTTGCAAGAAAATCTGACTCGAAAACTACCCCCAACAGTAACAAAACATCAAATTATCCGTAAGTCCTTTAGAATATGCTTATGTGTTCTCGAACATTCATATTTCGATTCAGATCAGGATAAAATAACAGAAAATGAGATAATAACATTTTATCCATTGCGAGTGAATTTTTCTCAATTGAGGTGTAGTTTATAAGGGTTGATTGATCCGTAAGTTCTTCAGAATCCCGCTACGTGTTCTGGAATGACTTTTCCCCAATTTCTGGCAGAAATGAACGATGGGAAATGAAATTAAGATGTTTTCAAGCGATTGGGGTGGTCTTTTCATTGGGGGGTAGTTTCTGAGGGTAGAAAAATTCTCGACTAATTTTTTTTCTCACATTGGGTACTCATGAATTCAGATTCACCATGTACCAACTTTGCTAAACGCTCCAAAAAAACTCAGCTGTTAAAGGGTTAAACAATGAGAGCTATAAGAATTCGAGGCGGTGAATTTATAGAGTACGATTCGAATTATTTGAAAATAATGAATGTCGCAATATTTTCACTTCTATTTGTACAATTAGCAATAATGATGCCGTCACAGTAAATTTACGTGTGTAAAAAGACTTTATTTCCTAGTTATTATTGGAAAAATGTTTAGCCTGACGACTTCCGGGTTCGTGCGGGACTTCAACGACGTTAATCTTGTTACTTCGTTACCGAAACATCGCCTGCGGAGTATTATACGTCTCTCTGCTGGATCCTGAATCCAGTCGATCCGAGCGATCGACGAACGGCTGCGATCGCGTATTCAGTCTATCGACTTGTCTTCTTCCGTACGTTCCTTGTAATTTGTTTTCAATCAACCAGCACGTGTTCCCGCGCACCTTTCGATGTACACAGCGCTCCGTCGTCGCCCACGCGCGAGCTCCACGTTTTCAGAAGATTCGCGAGACGCTCGGGGCATTAATCAGTCTTTCTATTTATTCTTGGAGAAGTCCGTTAATCATCACTCCATTTATCGATTCCCTCGACTTCCCGTGCACGACGGGACACGTCACAGGCATCAATCCGCTCTTGTATACTTTACTAAATTTTCTTTATCTTTTTCCTTTAGTCGGTTTTATACAAACTCGAACATCGAATTCGCAACGCTACCGAATTGTTCCTTCTTTTTTTGCTAATTCATTTAAAAAGTGAAGCTACTTTAGCTCTTAAAAAAAGGTAATATAATGATTTTTTTAACGAGTACAAAGAAAAAGTGGTACAAATTCGAATTGGGAAACTACATAGTTTTGAGTGTACAAAAATTGTGGTTTTGCAATTTTTCAATTGGCAATGGGGACTCCAGAGTCCAAGACCACTAGCCCAGTCGGGCTAGAGAAAAAAAGGCTGAAATTGCAAAAACTCCCATAAAAAATGTTCTTGCTCTATCCTTTAGAATGGCATTTTTTTTATTTGTTAGGAATTTGAATTTTAAATTTAGATTATACTGGTAATCTAAATTCAAAATAGCGACCAAATTCCGCCGTTGCGTTAGCCGCTATTTTGAATTTAAGAGGGAATCGTTTTCACTCAATAACTCAGTTATTGTCAACTTTTGGGAAAAAATTATTAAAACTAAAGTTATTGAAAATTGAATTTTCTACAACTTTGGTCTTCAAAATTTTTACCGTATGATCGATATTTTTTCAATGAAACGTAAAAAAGCGTCAAGTTACAATTATCGCATTTTCTCGTTTGTTATCAACTTTATGATAATAATGAACATAAACAAAGTTATAAAGAATAAAATGCTCAACAATTTTGATCGTTATAATTTTTTTCCCACGTCCAATATTTATGGTCCTATGCGTATGCAAACCCTAATGGGACTCGACCTACCAGCATGGAGAGACGTGCGATAATGCGTTGCTGAAATGCAAATTATAAAATACCTTTTTTTTATAAGGTAATGCAGGCTTGAATGAAAACTTTTATTTGTGAGCAAAAAATCACATGAATCATTGTTTATAAAAAAAAAGGTAATAACCAATCGTAAATTCCGTACGTAGTTCTACGAAGAATGCTTCTGATAAGATACTTTCGAAATTTCAAGTGAATCGCGGTATATTTGGATGAGTTACTTTGCCAGCCATTTAAAAAAACATGGTCTCGAGCAAAACGCGTTTAAAATTTGAACTAACTTTCAGCAATAGAAATATTCGATATACCTTTTATCTGCAGTTTCAGTACCATACATTTGGCCTTACAAATTAACATTGGCTTTTTATAAAATGCTGCATGTTTGAAAATAAAAAAACTAAATTGTTTTCGCTAAAAACAGATCGACGAAAAGAATTTTTTCGACAAAAGTTTTCAACGTATCAAAAATCACCTACACACTTCGATATAAAGTATTATAAGTTAAAAAAATTCAAGAAAATCAGTGAAGAATTGACGATGTAGTTACCGGTCGCAGAATACTATCAGACAAAGGTGACTCGGTTCATCCAGCTTGAGCGCTGCCATTTTGTTACAAAATTTTGTGAAAATTTTGATGAAAATACTTGAAGATATGGAGAATAAATGCCCCTAAACGGAATTTTTATTCTATCAAATAAGTATGCATAAAAAATTGTCAAAATTAATATTTCTTGGGGCTTTAGACTGGCAGTCTCCCTTAAATCGAATTTTTCTTTTACGTAAAATGTTAGTTACATGTTATATCTCAAGTATATGGTTCTGGAATCCCTGATTAGCCGGTAAATCACTGAAATTATTGCGTTTTCCTAATTTGAAGCTCTAAACACGCTTATCTCAAAACTACATTTTTGAAGTTTGTGGGAAACATAACTTTAAAACACGTTGACCGATCGTGCTAAAAATGTATACACAATTTAACAACTATATCACTTAGAACTCATACCTACTCGTTTATAAAAATCATTTTTGAAATCTACTTTTTTATCGCAAAAAATAAGGAAAATTTTCTGTAAAATTTCAATTTTTTTTTTCTGAAGTGACTCATTTTTTGAATTCTCACCTTTTTAAATGTTTCGTAGGTATAAGTTTGGCAATTGTATGTTAAAATACTAAAAATTCTTGGCTCATATTTTTCCGATCAATACTGAAGTCGTTGGATGTCCCACAAACGGACAATTGCCGCCAAAATCTTTCTGGAAGACCACGCCATGTCATTGTTATTTTGCGACATTTTTTAAACAAAAAATGAATTAGAACAGTGTCATTATGTAATAAATTGTACCTTAAGTTTCAAAAATGTAAAACGTTTTGTTCCTTTCAAAAAAAAAAAAAAATCGTCATTAGCTATTTTTCCGTCGTTTACGTGTCCCCCCTCCCCTTAATCGTAAAGGGTCAAGATCACTCGACAAATTGGTAAAGAGAAAATTGACGTTTCAGCCCGAATCCACCATTTAGTTTCCCCTGAGCATTCTTGGGTGTCAGTATTATAAAAAGTTCTGTGCAAATCAAATTTAGGCAGAGTTTCATAAATATGATTGATTCCATTATAGTTATTGCGCAAAAAAAAAATGAGACAAAATGAGTTTCTGTTTCGTTTGTTATACATGTATATTGTAGTAACATTATGGTCGATCGGTCCCCATAAAGGATACCAAATAACCTCGCGTACAAGACTTTGGAATTCCGGTACTATCTTTGTCTCCAAGGATCCACGGCAGGATCGCAGCCTTGGTCCAGACAACGGTGTGTCGCCGCGGAGGCGGCTCGGCATTCTCAGCTCGTGACCTCAGCGTCGGCTTTTAATTGCTTCTCGCATGTAGTTGCTCGTACGTAGTATACTGTTTCGTATACCCGGTGTACGAACCAGCACCCACAATAAGGCAGCAAAAACGACAATAGAAAGAGCCAGGACGAGTCTGGATAGGCAAGCACACACTTGTAGCGTGATGTCTTTCTTCATCTTATCCTCACTATGGTACTCATATTTTTTTCTGTCTCTCGTTAGATCCTCTTAGATAAGCACTTGAAGACAAAATCTTTGAATAAATCCATTCATCCCTTCTTCATGTCCGAAGACTCAGGAACCTCTCCAACGTCATTTTTCCTACTAAAAATTGACATTTTGGGTGCGGATATACGCGAGCTTTTTGTTTTCGAGTAATATTGCAATGAAGGATCTATTTGTGGGCATTATCAAATCAAAGAAATCTAAAAAAAAAATTCATAGTCGTTTGTTCGTGCACCATCCGAAGAATCCATGTTTATTCCTTTCGCGGATGGCCGTAATTTGTGGGGGCGTAACCGGGGCCATTTTTTAATCATTAGTAGTAATTTAATCATTTTTTAATCATTTTAATCATTAGCGCTTAAGGGGCTATTCCACTGGGAAGGCTAAAAAATAAGCATTTTTTTAATAATTTTTTTTTAACTGTTGCATGTATCGGTACAAACTTTTTTTTTCGCTTAAAGGTACACTCTTACAGAATGGAAAACAACTTTTTTATGTTGCGTATAAATGTATATTTATTTAACAATTTATAATCGTGTACAGGCATGGAAAACGAAATGTCGCTGGCGTTGATGATTTGCGCACTCCAGGTAATCTGAAATAAAAAAATTCAAAAAAATTCTCAATCTGTATGAGTGTCGCTATCGCCCGATCTAGAATTATTAAAAAATATTAATTTTTACTTATACTTTCGCCCGAATTATGACGAAAAAAACGTGTTTTTCGAACACTTTGGCAAAATACGACGCCATTTTATTATTTTGCAATATAAAATAATTATTCTAGTTCGGGCAATAGCAATACTCATACAGGTTAAGGGATAAAACCATTCTAAGATTTCGGAAAAATCGTTTTTTTTGGATTTAAAAATACTTTGGGGTCATAAAAACAATATGCAATTGGTCCTGTAGCAATTTTTTTTTTTTTAATGTTCAATTATCGATTTTGCCGCAGCGCATCGGAGCGCGCGCTGAATGCTCGTACAACTTTAAACGCGTTTTTCTCGAAACCACTTTTTTCAAACTGGGAGGACGGATTACTCGAACACCTTTGCATGGATCGATTTGAAATTTTGATAGTAGCTTCACAATTACATTCTCTATGGGAGTACGTAGCCGTTTTTTGATTACATGGAAACTTTTTTTTTAAACAATTAACTGCTCATTTTTTAGGCAAAAAATCGATTTATTTCTTTCAAAGAGCGCCATTGTGTCAAAATTTGATTTAAAAAAATCCCTACGTAGTCCCATAGCTATTGATATATAGATTATAATTTTTTTTTTGGTTTTTGTTGCAGGTCTTATACTTTACGAGAAAACCGTCCTCCCGTGAAGCTATTTGTAAAAAACACGTTTTTCAAGATGGGCTCTGTCACCGCCATTTTGTATGAAAATTATAATAATTTTTTTTTAAATACTTTAATATGTGTTAAATAAACCCTTTCAAAAGAAAACCTATTCCTTTTTTCATATTCTCTAAATAAATTGTCAAAGTTAGGCCTTTTTTCTGCCGCCAGAGTGGTCTTATCCCTCAAGGGCGGGGTAAGGTTAATTCTGTGAAAAAAGGCATATTTTCAAGAATTTTTTTAGACGATACAGTTAATGCTGGTTTATTTAATTAATTTCCATATAATAATACAACATCTGAACTATATTTTCCTAAATTTTTATTGCAAAATATTGATAATTAAGCCGTTGGCGGCAAATCTCCGCAGGCGCCTCGAAAAAAAGTTGTTTTGCGGTGTACGCTATGACTCGTCACTGGATCATCTGAAACAAAAAAATCAAAATGCGTTTATTAGGTGAGATGTTTCTCGAGGTAATGCTGCCGAGTGTTTTTTAATTGATTTTTTCATTTTTGGTAGCACTTGGAAGTCAAAAACGCGATTTTCGCTAAAAAAAATCGGCAAATTTGTTATTGTAAGATAAAAAGTAATTATAAAAAAAAACATCTCACCTAATAAACACATTTTGATTTTTTTGTTTCAGATGATCCAGTGACGAGTTATAGCGTACACCGCAAAACAAGTTATTTTCGAGGCGCCTGCGGAGATTTGCTGCCAACGTCTTTGCTGCCTGGAGAACGCAAATCATCAACGGCAGCGACATACTTTTTTCATGCCTTTACACGATTATCAATTGTTAAATAAATATACATTTATATGCGATAAAAAATCATTGTTTTCTATTCTGCAAGAGTGTACCTTTAAGCGAAAAAATAGTTTGTACCGAAACATGCAACAGTTTTCGAAAAAAATGATTAAAAATAGCTTATTGTTTGAGCCACCACAGTAGAATAGCCCCTTAATAAAAATAAGTTACAATCAATCATTATAACCAACGATGAACTGGAACGAAACACTTTTGGATGTTCTCTGAAAAGTTACGTTTACGAAAAGTCTTCTGCTAGTCACATTCTTCTAAGTTTCATCATTAATATTTTCTTTAAACATTGAGTGTTCCCCTGTTTTTATTGTTTTTACGGAATCTTCTGAATTTTTGACATTCTTAGCTCAGTACTTAGCTCAGTACAGACATCTAGACTCATTTAGTATATAAATTATTAGATAGGCATGTGGCGAGCATGTCATTTCCATAAAGTGCTGCATAAATTAGACGATTTTTAAAATCGTAATTTTTTGTTAAAAGCTCGGTCACATGGCTCGAAATTTTACCAATACATTGGGATGTATTTTTTTTTACTTCATTGCAGACAAAAATCAGTTAATTGTTAAATATTCGAAATCGTGAAAGGAATAATTCAACTAATATGTAGTTATTATTATTGTATGCAAATTAGTATGCAATCAATGATTGCACGACGATCATTGATTGCATACCAATTCATTCAATAATCCGCAATCATAATGTCCTAATCGTTTAGAGGCGATTAAGAGGAGGCCGGGAGGAGAGGGGCTTTGTTTAATGGAGGATTTTTAAAATTAAGGGGTGAGGGCTAGTCAGCATTTAAAAAAAATCGTGTTTTTTGCATTTTCTCAAAGTACAGCATTTCAAAAGTATTCTCTAAAAATTTTAGACAAATCGGAGCATTATTCATGAAGATATACAACTTTGAGCATAGCCGCCTCGAGCGGGTAAAAGCGCCTTTGAGCGACGGCGACTCAAAGGCGCTAAAAGACTTATTCTGGCATACTAAAAGCTGCTTCGTATGGAAAAACTGTTGTAACGAAAAAAGAATGCGTTGGTCATGTTCAGAAACGAATCGGTACGCGTCTACGTGGGTGTAAAAAGAATAACAAAGGACTCGGCGGCAAAGGAAAACTTACTGGCAAAATGATTGATAAATTGTCAGAGTATATTGGTAAGGCTATTCGTGATAATTGTGATTCTGTTGAAAAAAATGAAAAATGCCATTTGGGCCACGTTCTATCACTCTAGTTCAACTGACGCAAACCTGCTTCATCACAAATGTCCAGCAGGTGCTCACTCCTGGTGTAAGTATCAGCGTGCAAAAGCAGAGAAGAAGTTATGCTCTTTCAAACACGATTACAATGCCTTGCCAACGAATGTATTAGCTGCAATAAAGCCTATTTACGAAGATCTTACAAAAGATGAATTACTACAAAGATCTATAGGAGGATTTACGCAAAATAGTAATGAAAGTTTTAACCAGAGCGTTTTTTCGGCGTTACAAGTAGCCCTCACCCCTTAAGCATATTCTGAAGGACTTACGGATAATTCGATGTTTTGTTACTGTTGGGGGTAGTTTTCGAGTCAGATTTTCTTGCTACAAATTATTTATGTGTTTTCAAAAATTTATATGAACTGAACATCAATAAAAGTGCATTTTCAGGCGCACCACCACTGCTACCCGACTAGAAATTTTCATAGGGACAACCCTATACGGCATAAGGACCTTTTCAGGTGAACCCTAAATAGGGAATGCCTCTCAAGGTCCTGATAAAGATAGTATTGGGACAACCCTGCGATGGGAAGTACCGATAACGTCCTTATAACGTTTTAACAGGGTTATCCCATCTGGGGTTTGGATAAGGTAATGATGTAAGGTCCAACAATGTTTATTTAGGGGTAACCACATGAGTCATAGGTGAACATATAAACCTTATACTTCGCAATAATAAATAGATATACAAATACATTTTTGATAGATACTGCAATAATAAGTGGATCTTATGAGATTTTTTTTTTCAGTGTAGAACTTTTCTTATTTTTTTATTCGGAATTTTTTTCATTTTTATTCGGAACTTAATTTTTCATTTTATTTTATTGTGCGGTATTTTTTTTAAAAAGTAAACAATACCTTAAAATTTTATCTTACCTATCTGTGGATTGGAGGAGGTGGGGACGAAAACTTGAAACGGCATATATATAGAGGAAGAGAGAGAATCGGTGTACGCATAAAATGTTGAGAGCCAGGCAAAGCAAAGAATTAACTCGATTACGAGTAAGAAAACATCGTGCCCTTCGCGGTTTATCAGCAAAAAACAATCGCTTATCAATTGAAACGTCTAATTGGGAGACTGAAGAACAGTCGAATGATGAAAGACCGGAAGATTTTGGGGCTAGGCACAGTGACAATGATTTTGAGGTTAGGCACAGTGACAGTGATTTTGAGGTTAGGCACAGTGACAATGAACAAACCGAAGAACAGCCAAGAGAGGAATTTAATCGTGTAGTAGTGGAAAACAATGATGAAGATAACTTTTTCGACGATGATAATGTTGGGCATCATGAAGATGATAACGATGAAGAAGCAGCGAGTCAAAATGGAGAATTCGACACACTCGAAAATATAAAAAAATGGGCTCTGCGAACCCCAGCAATCCCCCACTCGCGCTTACAACTGTTGCTCAATATTTTAAGAAAACAGGACTATCCGAATGTACCGAAGAGTGTAAAAACATTCCTAGGTACGAATAAAACGAACCGCGTCATCGAACAACTCGGCGTCGACGGAAGGGGTGAATTTGTATATTTTGGCATCAGAGAAAATCTTATAAAGTGCGTGAACACGACTTTACATGCAACAAATTTTTATAACGTTCTAAAAAATTCCCAACCCAAATCCATGCAACGCTACTGATTTCAGTGGGTTAATGGTAGGACCGGTTAGGGTAGCCCGATAAGAACCCAACAAAAAATTGGGCTTACCCGAGGCAAAACCTGACAGAACCCAAAGAAAACCCTAGAAGATCGTTACACACCCTATAAGAACCTGATAGGGAAGCCCGATAATGACCCAACAAGAAATTGGGTTGACCCAGCAATGAACTGTACAAAAACCCAACGTCAATTTCTAGTCGGGTAGGGGCGGTTTTCGATGTTTCGTTACTGTTAGGGGTAGTTTTCCATTCGGATATTCTTGCTACAAATTTTTCATGTGTTTTCAAAAATATATATAAACTGAACATCAATGAAAGTGCATTATTGGGCGTATCACAATTGCTAGGGGTGGTTATCGATATTTTACTACTGTTATGGATGGTTTTTGGTCCGGACCTTTTTGCTACAAATTTTCGATGTTATTTTAAAGCACACACTTGAGATCGTGAATCTAAAAAAATGTTTGCCTGAAAGTTATGCTCATTTCTCATTTTTTTGCAATTTTCGCACTTTTTGACAGGGTGTGAAACTGAAGGGGTGCAACCCTTGCGTTTGCCGAATTTTTCATGATTTGATGAATCCTTCATCTTCAAAATGCGACCTTAATGATGTCGATATGTTTATTTTTCTGGAAGTTGGGACTGGCTGGTGGGACGTATGTGTTCCACCAGCCGTTAAATGGTTAATAGAAAAATATAATAATTGTTTAACGGGGAGCGAGGAACAACTGCAATATCTTATACAAGTAGTACGAGACCATCGTCGACATTTTCCGGATTGTACCAAAATAAACTTGAATATCAGGTTTTTTCATAATTTGTATATTCAAAATAAAAAAATGTATTGTCGTAGAAACAATTATAAATAAGCGAAAAAAATACCCATGGGTTTTATGATTTTGATCAACAGTAAACATTAAAGGGTCTTTTTTTAAAATTGGCGTCCTTTTATTTATATTTTTGTATAATACAACATTTAATTTCATGGAAATAGCAACTTGACTTAAAAAAAAATGAATTTGTCAAGTTGTTAACTCTTAAACTATTCAGTTTTTAAATTATTAAACTACATGATTTTACATAAAATGAAAGGATCTACAAAAAAGGTCCTATAACATTTTGTGATCAGTCTGATAATTTCGCCGGAAAAGTGAAAAAAATTTGGAATTTATTTTTTAATTCAACTTTGACCTTTAATAACTTTTGACAGATTATATTTATCATAAAACTATAAGATACCTCTTTTATAGAGCGTTCAATTCCCTACAAAAAATATATTGGGCATTGTTTTACGTTTACCCGTTACCGAGTTATAAAATTCGAAAGTATCATGCAAGGGTTTCTCCCATGTTATCAGCATGGCAAATAGAAAACCGCGATGAGGAACCTCTAAATATTAATATTAAGGGTTCAGACTATAACAGGCATCTTGTATAAACTTATTATTAACTTAAAAAGGATATCCAACCTACATTTTTGTTTTTTAGAAAGTCTCGTAAGATTTTTTTCCACCCCAGTATTGCATTTTTAGGTAAAAAATACATGTTTCAGAAAAAAAGGCGTCATCAAAGAACCATAGGGTTTTAGAGGAAATGTCAAAAGGGTAAAAAGTTGCATGGGTTCACACTGGAGTAGCTAGAATTTCTTCAGAATTTTTTTTTACATTTTTTTTCACCATTTTTGGTTGGAACTTTGATGAGTGGAGAGGCTCCACTTGGGAATTTTGGGGTCTAGCACAATATATCGAGAAAGGAAATTTGTTTACATATTCATTTTTAATTACCAACAATTTTTTTAGAATTTTTTTCATTTTAATTTTTTTATTTTAATTTTCAAAAATAAAAAAAAATATCTAGAAAAATTGTAGTTAATTAAAAATGAAAATGTAAACAAATTTCCTTTCTTAATTGTCCTAGACTCCATAATTCCCAAGTGGAGCCTCTCCACTCATCAAAGTTCCAACCAAAAATGGTAAAAAAAAATGTCCAAGAAAAATTCTGAAAAAATTCTAGCCACTCCAGTGTGAACCCATGCAACTTTTTACTCTCTTGACAGTTCCCCTGAAACCCTATAGTTCTTCGATGACGCCTTTTTTTCTAAAACATGTCTTTTTTGCTAAAAATGCAATACTAGGGCGAAAGAAAATCGTACGAGACTTTCTAAAAAATAAAAATGCCGGTTCTGATATTCTTTTTAAGTTTCCCATGGAAAAAATCGAGGAAAAAATTTTCCACGAACTTTGCAGTGAATTTTCGACGGCCAAAAAATAGCCGAAAAATGGCCACGTTCAAAAGTGCGCACTGGGGCGAAAAAAAATCGTAGACAATTTTCTAAAAAAGCAAAATAAAGGTAAACTTGCCCTCTTTAAAACGCCACTTAGGAAATTCAATTACCTTTATTTTTGAGTCCGCTATGGAAATTTTAGTGCGGTAAGAAATTTCGACCAGTGCGTACTTTTTTTGTCCAGTACTGTATATAGTACTGCAGCCGAATGCACAACTATATACGATAATTAATAATCAAAGATTGATATTGGTAAATGTAACAAGATTCTAGTGAATTCCAGATAAAGTGGTTAATATTCGTATGAAAAAAATACATCAAAGGATATTCAATTTGACAGTTTCCACTTCGTTCCGACTTCTGGAATTTGAAAGTATGGAGATCCTGAATAAATTGACGCTACTGCATTTCACAGGTGATGAAAAGCTACGTAGAACCAACAATTGATAGCCTGTATACTATTTGAACTTTCTTTTGACAAAGTTAAGGACCATATATAATTCAGAAAGCTAGAAGAAAATCCTCGACCAATTTCGTGAGATCCGGAAACAACAGTGGGAGGCATTCATTTGGGTTGCGATCATTGAACGTGAAGTGCATTTATTTCTGCAACCGAGAATCGAGTAAATATTTGATTTGCCGTCGTATTAAAAGAGAAATTGATTCGTCATTGCTAACAACTGGATATACACACCGATCAAGAGAAATTCAAATTGCTCGGTCAAAGTGCTTTAAGTTTGCTTTGAGAAATTAAATATATGGGTGCGCGTACATACGTACACGCGATTTGGTTGAATTCAGTATTGTGAGATTCGATAAGGGGGAAAACACGCTTGAATGCGATATTATTAGTGCTGCTACAGTCAGCGGTTTTCTAGAAAAAATACAAGATTTTCAATAGAACCATATTGATATCTTCGCATAACAATGCATTTTTCTCAGCATGGAGTAAAAAATAAGTTTAGCTCGATACAAACAGGGACGATTTGAACGCTATCAACGAATTGAAAATAGACATAAGGTTAGATTTATGCAAACATTTTCATGCATACTTTACTTACAGTCGGACGCACGGATGCTTTCTGTTTTTACAGCACTACAGCTGACATACTCTCATGAGGAATATCACTTTGGTATTCGCCTTCGATTTTATTGAAACTCATGTATATGGTAGTGCATCAGAAACTATTAAATATTATACGTTTTTATTAACTGGTGGAAAACATTTTCACCAGGTGAAGCCACCCCTTAAAGTGAAACATGTCAAGGATTGATTTTGCAGTTTCACCCGCAAGCAGCTCACCAATTTCAGTGAAACAGAAACGAAAATTCTTCTAATGCAAAACGATGAGAAATGCATTATGACCTTCTCTTTATTTTTCTCACCTGATATTTAATAGAGTTGCATTAAATTGAAAATAACGGGTAACACTTTGAAGGGGGAACAAAATTAAAGTTTACGTATTTTTTTGGTTTTTTTTTCAGATGACAAACTTAAGGGCGTAAACCACATTCCATACATTTTTTACGATTTTTAATGGAAATAAAGGTTTTTGGAGCAAATGAATGGTGAATCCGTACTCAGGGGTTGAACGTACATCGATATTGACTTGTAGAATAAATATTTAAAATACAAACTTTTTTGCATCTCGACCTCAAATAAGTGGCTTTACTAAAACGTCGATAATTTCTGTTCTCTTTCGATATCGAATGTCATTCTGGACTCATTCTCTTCGTTATCGTTTGCTCTTTAGAATGCCACTTGATTTATTGAGGTCCGATTGATTTTTTATTTTTTGCAGAATTTCAAAGACGGACCATCGATTTTTATCAATTATTCCTGTACCCCTGTGCTTCTCTTTCGCCCATTTTTCAAGAGGATTCCGGAAAAACTAATTGTGATAACGAGGTGGATCAAATGGCATTCTCTACCAAAATCATTTTCAAAGCTCCTCATTAAGTTTATGTCTCTCAAATAAGACCGACGCTATGGCTATTTGAAATTTTGTAATTTTTACGATTTTGGAAAATGGGCTTCAATGAGTCGAAAATTTTAGCATTGAAAATGCTTTTAAAGATGTATATAGGGGGTCTGATTTAGCGAGATGTCACACGAAACCCACGCTACCTCCATTCCACTGCCGCTGTGTTGTAGCTGGGTGGGGGGAGCTGCGACATGCTAAATGCCTGTAATTTGTTGAAAAATGCTGCATTACATGTAGGGTCATGTGCGTTTACAAGTTGTAAGTTACAATTTTGGTGTGTACATTACAATGTTGGTGGGTTTGTCGAGTTTTGTCGAGGTTTATCGGGGTTTGTCGAAGTTTGTCGGCGTTTGTGGAGGTTTGTCGGGGTTTGTCGGGGTTGTCGAGTTTGTCGGGGTTTGTCGAGGCTTGTCGAGGTTTGCGGAGGTTTGTCGAGGTTTGTTGGGACTTGTCGGGGTTGTCGAGGTTTGTCGGAGTTTGGCGAGGTTTGTAGGGGTTTGTGGGGGTTTGTCGAGGTTTGTCGGGTTTTGTCGAGGTTTATCGGAGTTTGTCCGGGTTTGTCGAGGTTTATCGAGGTTTGTCGGGGTTTTGTCGAGGTTTATCGGGGTTTGTCGGGGTTTGTTGAGGTTTGTCGGGGTTTGCGAGGTTCTTCGGGGTATGTCGGGTTTTGTCGAGGTTTATCGGGGTTTGTCGGCGTTTGTGGAGGTTTGTCGGGGTTTGTCGGGGTTGTCGAGTTTTTCGGGGTTTGTCGAGGTTTGTGGAGGTTTGTCGGGGTTTGTCGGGGTTTATTGGGATTGTCGAGGTTTTTCGGGGTTTGTCGGGTTTTGTCGAGGTTTATCGGGGTTTGTCGAGGTTTGTCGGCGTTTGTGGAGGTTTGTCGGGGTTGTCGAGTTTGTCGGGGTTTGTCGAGGTTTGTCGAGGTTTGTGGAGGTTTGTCGGGGTTTGTTGGGACTTGTCGGGGTTGTCGAGATTTGTCGGAGTTTGGCGAGGTTTGTAGGGGTTTATCGGGGTTTGTCGAGGTTTGTCGGGTTTTGTCGAGGTTTATCGGAGTTTGTCGGGGTTTGTCGAGGTTTATCGAGGTTTGTCGGGATTTTGTCGACATTTATCGCGGTTTGTCGGGGTTTGTCGAGGTTTTTCGGGGTTTGTCGGGGCTTGCGAGATTTTTCGGGGTTTGTCAGGTTTTGTCGAAGTTTATCGGGGTTTGTCGAGGTTTGTCGGCGTTTGTGGAGGTTTGTCGGGGTTTGTCGGGGTTGTCGAGTTTGTCGGGGTTTGTCGAGAATTGTCGAGGTTTGTTGGGGTTTGTCGGGGTTTGGCGGGGTTTGGCGGGGTTTGTCGGGGTTTGTCGGGGTTTGTCCGGGTTGTCGTGGTTTGTCGGGGTTTGTCGGAGTTTGTCGAGGTTTATCGGGGTTTGTCGGGAAAATGAATAGGGAATTCGTATTCAGGGGATAAAAAAATAGATATCTATTCGGAAAAAAAATATTAAATATTGAATTTTGTCGCCGATTATACATGTCACTGAGTTTTTGTCGAAAGCTCAAAAATGTTCCACACTTTTGACGATTTTTTAAATCAAAATTGGGGGTTTTGGGGAAAATGAATGGTGAATTCGTATTAAGGGGATGAAAGTATATCGATATGTGTTCTGAAAAAAATTATTCAAAATCCAAATTTTTTCTCGCACTATGACCAGAAAAAAAGTTTCTTCACTCAATCGCCGCTCATTTATTTTTCATTTCGATTTCAAGCTTCGCACTGCGCGCATCTTCTCCGCAATCGTTTGCTCTAAAAATTGCCGCCTGATTCATCGTGCTCCGATTATTTTTCGATTTTTGACATAATTTCAAAGTTGGACCATCGATTGTCGCGATTTTTTTCATGTTCTAAACAATTTTGAGTTTGTAGAAATATTTTGAACCAGCATACACATTTTATATACAGAAAAAAACAACTGCGATAAGGAATTTTAAGTAAGGGGTGGTTTACGCCCTTAAGATTGCTATCCGGTAAAAATACGTGAACTATAAGTTTATCCCCCTTCAAAGTGTTACCCGTTTCGTTCAACTCAATGTATCCCTTTTAAATGTGGGGTGAGAGAGAGAGAGAGAGAGAGAGAGAGAGAGAGAGAGAGAGAGAGAGAGAGAGAGAGAGAGAGAGAGAGAGAGAGAGAGAGAGAGAGAGAGAGAGAGAGAGAGAGAGAAATAAAGGGATGGTGCATCCCTTAATATTTGTTTTTTTTTCTTTCAATGTACCCGAAGTGGACCTCTAATCGTTTTGCATGAGAAGAATTTTCGTTTTCGTTGTACTGAAATCGGTGGGCTGTTTGTGGTTGAAAATGCAAAATCAAACCTTAACATGCTTCACTCTAAGGGGTGGCCGCCCATTAAAATAGTTGGTTAATCATTTTTAGGGCTCTACCATCTACATGAGTTTTAATAATTTCGAAGGCGAACACCAAAGTGATGTTCCTGGTCATCTGAATACTGCATTTCGTTTTCAATATTGTTCCCAATTTTAAAAATCATTTTTTACGTTTCATCCAGAACTTGATCTACAATAATGGAACGCTGCTGTTTATTAACATTATAAAGTATCGTATCAGCATAAAATTTGTTACTTACTTGCCACGAATGATCATCAGAAGCGAAAAAGAATCCCTTACATGTTGGTATAACTTGTACAATACAGCACTGAATTTTCGAATGTTGTTGGTCTCTATTATACCTTGGCAGACGTTAAAAAATGTTTCGTTTCGCAATTTATCGAGTGTCGAATAAAGAACAAGAATGATCGACCGTACGATAATGTAGATCCTCGTAGCTCCAGTGAGAGGATGAGCGGGAACAAAAATCAACGATAGTACGTAACTTTGTATGGAACTAAAAGGTAAAGTGACTACAGTAGAACCTCGATTATCCGAGTCGATTGGAACTGAAAATGGTTCGGATAATCAAAAGTTCCGATAATCGAAATACAATTTTTTTTCAGTAGTGATAATATACAACAGAAATTGAAATATATATTGGGATGTTGAATAAGTTCTCGCTGTTTTCCAATAGATGGCGTTACCAGAACTGCGTGCGTGTAGTTTAAGATGGTAACGCATCTATAAAGAAGTACTATAAGCAAGCTTGAAATTCAGTGTATGTCATTTCGCCGAAGGGTAAACAACTTTTTTTTTCATAGTGTTAAACATGGCAAATTTCTTGCCGAAAAGGAATATTTGTGGGGAATTTTACTGGACTACTTTATTGAAAAAAATCTGCAGCTGAAGAACACAGAATTTTTGTTGATACTTGCGGCGACCATGCTCTTTCGGAAACAACATGCAGAGATTGGTTTAAACGCTTTAAAAATAATGATTTTGATGTTGAAGATAAAGAACGCTCTGGCGAACCGGAAAAGTTTGGAGACGAAGAATTGGAGGCATTACTTCATGAAGACTCATATCAGACGCTCGCTAAACTTGCAGAATCATCAGAAGTTGATCAGACAACGGTTTCGAAATGTTTTAAAGCATTAGGAATGATTCAAAAACAAGGACATTGGGTGCCGTACGAGTTGAAGCCGAGAGACGTCCAACGGCGTCTTTTCACGCGTAAACAGCTACTTCAACAGCAGAAAAGGAAAGGTTTGATGCATTATATCGTCACTGGCGATGAAAAATGGATACACTGAGATAACCCTAAGCGTAGAAAATCGTGGGGTGATCCCGGCCATGCATCAACATCGTCGGTAAAGCCGAATATCCATGGTTCCATGCTTCTGCTCTACATTCGGCGGGATCAGCTGGGTGTTATTATGAGCTGCTCAAACCGAACGAAATCATCACGGGAAATCGCTTTCGACTACAATTGATGCGTTTGAGCCGAGCATTGAAGGAAAAACAGCCGCTATACAAGCAGAGACACGCTAAAGTGAGCTTGCAGAATGACGACGCTCGGCCACATGTTGCAAAACCGGTAAAAGCCTACTTGGAAACGCTTAAATGGGAAGTTCTACCCCACCCGGCGTATTCACCAGACATTGCCCCTTCCGATTATCACTCGTTCCCATCGATGGCACACGGCTTGACTTTCAGTGGCATGTTTTTTTTTTACTAATTTTTCAAAATAAAGCATTAATTTTCATGGAAAAACAACGACAACTTATTCAACATCCCAGTATATATACATTCTATATCCCAATATAACCTTTTTCAAACATCGAATGCTCATTTTATTTCTTTGATTTTGTATAGTCGTGCATCATTGAGTGTCTCAATTTCTCTTTACATCGAAGATCGTGGTCTCCAATATCACAAAGGCGTACTTGAGCGGCGCTACGTTCGCTCTTCTCTATTTTCGAAAGAATTTACAGTTTGTTATCAGCTCGTTCTCAGCTTGTAACTCAAGAACATTACGTTTACGCCTAAGAATCGAAGGACTTGGACTTGAGGACCTGCCACATACGAACTACGCGAAATAAACGGGATGTAAACCATTTGCAACAATTCACATTTATCTGTGGGCGCTGTAAGGAACAAATTTAAATTGCCAGTAGAAGCCAGTGTGTTATCGGACTAACAGTGCAAGACGAAAAGCGCGTTCGGAACTGCGCAGTTCTTGAAAGATCGCAGCGTATATTTCGAGATTTATTTTGAAAAAAATCGTTTATTTTCAAACAAATGATTCAGTAATAGCTTTAGTCGTCATGAGGTGCGCAATTGGAGCGCAGCCTCCTTTCAGAAATATATTCCACCCGAAATTTAGGCCTATATATATATATATATATTTAACAAGCCCGAAATTTAGGCCTGTAGACGAGAATACTGCCTTAAGGTAGTAGTCTCGCCACAGTCATGTTAAAAAGTTTATTCTCCGCTCAATCGATGAAAGCTTCGAAATTATTGCGAAATATCCTTATAATGTAGGTTGGATATCTTATCAGGATGTAAAAACTTATAAAGTAATGATGGAAACACCCAATATAATGTTTAGAGTCCATCACCTAATATAACGTTTAGTTAGCCCTCATTTTTGTATCAGACTATCCATTCCGGCCATTGATACATAGATACTCTGCGTATACGGATATGCACACACTACTGTAGTCTAGCGAGCGCGAAGATTGTGACAACGTCGCAAGCCCAACGAATTTTACTCGTGATATTTGGCGCTAGCGTCGCTAGACATTGCTTAAGGGGTTACGTGGGTTTGAAAATTAAAAAAAAATCCATTAAATTTTTTTTTTTAATTTAATAGTACAATATGTTTAGAATATTCGCCCAAAGTTTTAAGTCAATCGAAGTAAAAGTCTAGGAGAGAGAGCCTTTGGGAATTTCCCCCGTTGGGAAAGACCGGCCGAGAGCGACGCAGGTATACGCATTTTTCTCAAAACACTATTTTCGAAGTCGGCGGACACGATTTCTCAAAAACGAATGCACCGATCTTATTGAAATTTTGCACACCTCTTCAAAATACCATTGACTAGTGATTGAACGAAGTTTTTTTTTTCGATTACAAATAATTTTACAAGGCTATACGTAGTGTAAATTGTACCAAAAATTGAACTATTTTGCATACAACTCTGCAAAAAATTCAAATTTCAAATTTTTTAAAATCCTTCGTTCAATCATGATCTATACTTATCAGCGCAGTTCTTGAAAGATCGCAGCGTATATTTCGAGCGGTGTATTTCGCCACACATTGTATATTCGGCGCCAACGTTCGGATAATTGAGTGTTCGGATAAACCAAATCGTTGTTCGGATAATTGAGGTTCGTATAATCGAGGTTCTACTGTATATAGCGATTCGGTAATGCACGTTGGTAATGCATGTATTCAAGGCTCATTTGAAATGGTCGAACACGGAGTGCACATCAAAAGCACGAGAGGACAGCCAACTCTTACAGTAGCGTACATTTTTATGAAAACCTTTTATATAGCGCTACTTAGCGTCTTAAGATCGCGGGACAGCGACATTCCTTGTATTACGAACACGAGGTGGCAAACGTCGTTCGGTAGCTTCTTCTCGACCACCGACTGCGCGCAGGTATTTCTGAACATGTATATATGTGTATATATAAACATGTTTATTTATTCTTTCATAAATATGTATAGAAGTGTATATACACTCGAACATACACACCCACACAGATATGTACGTCTATTATGGGGATACGTATACTCGACTAACACGTATAGATATGTAGCCTTACGCGATATCTCCTCAGTGGTAATGGCGCAATAATGCACGCGTGTACACAGTTCCGGAAGCTTTTTCCGCCGGCAGTTCTTAATGCCTGCATCCACCATTTCTCACTCAGCCGAGATGTCTCTCAGATATGTCTTTGGTGTCGGAACGCACACGCTATTTTCATAAACATTATTCTTCACAGTGACAATGGCGATGGTACAGACGTTGCTGTCGACAGTTTAGCGGAGATTCGCGGTTCAGGGACGCATGGGGCAGAGTGAAACAATGGAATGGAGTAGTTGGTACTTGTAGAACAGATGCCACGATTTAAGATAACACGTGAGAATGTGAATGAGAGAGTGCGACAGTGAGAATGTGAGAAGAGAGTGAGAGAGTTTGTTGATGTTCGTTTGGGTTTGTTGAGGTTTGTTGCGGTTTGTTGAGGTTTTTGGGATTTGTTGAGGTTTGGTTTGGTTTGTTGGGGTTTGTTGAGGTTTGGTTTGGATGAATGGATGGATGAATGGATGGATAGTGAGAATGTGAGTGAGAGAGTGCGAGAGTAAGAATGTGAGAAGAGAGTGAGAGAGTTTGTTTGGGTTTGTTGGGGTTCGTTTGGGTTTGAGTTTGTTCGGGTTTGTTGTGGTATGGTTTGGTTTGGTTTGGCTTTGTTGGGTTTCGTTAGGGTTTGTTGAGTTTGTTTGGGTTTGTTGAGTTTAGGTTTGGTTTGGTTTGGGTGGATGGATGGATAGTAGGAATGTGAGAATGTGCGAAACGAGTGAGCGAGTGAGAGAATTAGAGAGAGAGAGAGAGAGAGAGAGAGGGAGAGAGAGAGAGAGAGAGAACATCTCTTTCTCTGACTCTCTCTCTCTCTCTCTCTCTCTCTCTCTCTCTCTCTCTCTCTGCAACTCATACTATTTGCATGTACTTTCTTTATCACCCGAAAAGTCTGATTACATTTTCAATGCCATGAAATCGTTGCACTTTGTGTAATATCTGTAGATTTTTTGTTTATTTTTTATTTTTCCAGTGTTCTAATATACCCTTGCGGGTTTTTACGTATTACCCTTTCAAATTGAACCCTTTTTCCTATCACTCCCTACCCGCACTTCGCTAATCTAACCTAACTTCTGTTGCGTCCACAGTCATCTTAAGTTACCGCATTTACCAAGGGTACGGGGAAACTGTGGAAAACCCGTACCGGTATAGACGGCCCCATATTCTTCTGATTTTCTGGTGTACAATACTTTTGCTCAAGTATTTACACCAAAGTATCAGAAGGATTGGTCTTCCGCTCATTGGTTGATGCGCCAGCCGGTGCACGGCTAAGCGGTTACCGCTCCGAGTATTGGCCATGCGCAATGCTGCTTAACTCCAAGTACCGCCGAGGCCGAACCCCGACCGCACGTCCACCAGTGTTGGTACTTTCCAATGATGTACTTAGTTTCCCTGAAATTATGTACGTCTATTCCTATTTTTTTAATGGCGTAGCAGACCGTTAGGAAAGCGCGTGTGAAGAGAAAATCTGTGTTTGGTTCTTATTTTGTCTGAGAAAGCTGTTTGAGCCGATAAAATTGTTTCGCGAAAGAGAAAAAAAACGCGAGTTTTGCACTTGAAAAAAAAATCATAGCTTGGAAACTAATCGACAGAAATCCATTTTCTTCTCGGATTTCGAAACGGCAGAAGTGGATGTCGAGAAAAAAATATAGTGATTCAATTTTTTATCTTTATCAACGAAACCTCCAGGGGTGAACTAGGTCGATTTTTGGAGTGACATTTTTCGTTTCAATCGATGTACGCTGACAAATATTTATGCTGACAAAGCACTACGGTAAAAAACCAATATTTTCGAATGAATTTTGTATACATTGCATAGAATTATTCATATAATAAGATTTTATTGCATAGAAGCAGAAACAACGTAGGGCAGGGAGGGGCATGTTGAGTAGTTGGGTAAGTTGGGCAATCGAAATATCTGGAAAACGATGCATCGCACGCGGGTGCATCGAATGACAGTAAGAAAGTTGTGGTGGAGGGGAACACATCACGCCATTGCCCGTTGCCATGTGGCGCACGAGACGGTAACACGGGACGTTTCATTATTTTTGCACCCAAAATTTAAAAAAAACGTGATTGAAAAATTTTCTTCTATCATTGTATGAGAAAAAATATTTCAACGTTTATTGGAATAAATGTTAATGTTCCAAAACCTAACTAATTAACAAGCAACTGTTGGTTTATTACTGCATTGTAACAAATCATGTTGCATATGTCTGATTTCTTAATGCAATTTTTTAATGCTCAACTTACCGCACTATCGGAGCAGGTTGAGCAAATATGGCCTCAGTCGTTTGAGAGCGGTTATCTGTGAAACAATAAGGATAACAGGAATTTCGTCTACAGACTTTTTTCCCAGATAAATTTCCTATTGGCCAAAGTAGGTTTGATTTTTATACGGAAGACTGTTAAAGAATTACTCGGCGATAATTCCAAACTTGCCCTACTCAATATTTATAAGTTTTTGGGAAAGAATAATACGAAATCGTTTGCAAATGTGACGAAATAGATTTATTTTGAAAAAAATCGTTTATTTTCAAACAAATGATTCAGTAATAGCTTTAGTCGTCATGAGGTGCGCAATTGGAGCGCAGCCTCCTTTCAGAAATATATTCCACCCGAAATTTAGGCCTATATATATATATATATATATATATATTTAACAAGCCCGAAATTTAGGCCTGTAGACGAGAATACTGCCTTAAGGTAGTAGTCTCGCCACAGTCATGTTAAAAAGTTTATTCTCCGCTCAATTGATGAAAGCTTCGAAATTATTGCGAAATATCCATATAATGTAGGTTGGATATCTTATCAGGATGTAAAAACTTATAAAGTAATGATGGAAACACCCAATATAATGTTTAGAGTCCATCACCTAATATAACGTTTAGTTAGCCCTCATTTTTGTATCAGACTATCCATTCCGGCTATTGATACATAGATACTCTGCGTATACGGATATGCACACACTACTGTAGTCTAGCGAGCGCGAAGATTGTGACAACGTCGCAAGCCCAACGAATTTTTCTCGTGATATTTGGCGCTAGCGTCGCTAGACATTGCTTAAGGGGTTACGTGGGTTTGAAAATTTAAAAAAATCCATTAATTTTTTTTTTTAATTTAATAGTACAATATGTTTAGAATATTCGCCCAAAGTTTTAAGTCAATCGAAGTAAAAGTCTAGGAGAGAGAGCCTTTGGGAATTTCCCCCGTTGGGAAAGACCGGCCGAGAGCGACGCAGGTATACGCATTTTTCTCAAAACACTATTTTCGAAGTCGGCGGACACGATTTCTCAAAAACGAATGCACCGATCTTATTGAAATTTTGCACACCTCTTCAAAATAGCATTGACTGGTGATTGAACGAAGTTTTTTTTTCGATTACAAATAATTTTACAAGGCTGTACGTAGTGTAAATTGTACCAAAAATTGAACTATTTTGCATACAACTCTGCAAAAAGTTCAAATTTCAATTTTTTTTAAATCCTTCGTTCAATCATGATCTATACTTATCTACTAACAGAAAAAATTTGGTTTTTCAATTTCAGATAAAGCTATCGTGAGTTATGCTGACCACCACGAGGACACTTTTTTTGAGCGGTCTCCGGAAACTAGGTCCCAGCGGCTGAATTTCCCAAATTTTTGGGTGAACTTTTTAAAAATATTGTTGAAATGTTGCTCTTTTAGGTGCTAAATAATTTATATATTATATTTAAAAAAAAAGAGAAAATATGCTTTTTTGGCTTCGAAACCCACGTCACCCCTTAATTTAAATCGCTATATCTCTGAAACTGGACGGTTAAAATTCATGATTTTTCTAGCCACTTCGTCATATGTTCCTCTAAATTGAGATTAAAAAAAAAATGTGTAGAAAGTTTCAAAGTTATTGCGTGAAATGTGAAATTTTCTACTGCTCCCCATAAGAACATGTGTAAAACCGTGCACTCTTTGATTGCCAATATCTCGAATACACAACGGTGAATCCTTTTGAAAGTTTGCAGGCAATCACTTAATAGTATCCTGAATGGGTCCTCTAAATAAAAATTAAGCCATATATTTTTCAGAAAACTTCGTCCAGATTGGGTCTGTTGTTTTTCCGTGATGCGTGCACAAACAGACACACAAACAAACAGACCAAAATTTCAAAACTGATGTTAACAATAAGAATATCCGAATAATGTAATTGAATTTTTTGTGCAGAAAATTTATTGTAACAAATGTTCGAAGTGATGGCCATTAACCTCAACACATTTTTGAAAACGTCGGATGAATGATTCTCTTGACCGTCGAATAGGTTTTGGTGTGATCCAACGGATCCGTTGGATCCGTTGGATACAATAATGTCAATGGTCGGACATTATTGTATTTTCCCGGACGCTGGATTGGGAGAGGTGCAGTAATCCCTTGGCCTGCTCGTTCGCCGGATTTAATGCCACTTGATTTCTTCCTATGGAGAGCTATAAAGTATCGTGTTCACCACGATGTTCCGACGTCGTCGGCGAACATGCGAGAACGAATTACAAGAGCTTGCGCCGCTATCACACCACAAACTATTCGAAAGTTAAGAGAATCATTCATGCGACGTCTTTAAAAATGTGTCGAGGTTAATGGCCATCACTTCGAACATTTGTCACAATAAATTTTCTGCACAAAAAATTCAATTACATTATTCGGATATTCTTATTGTCAATACCATCACGATTTCCCGTTTTTACACGTGTATTTTAGTGAAAAATCATTTCAAGGTCATGCTATCATAGGTCATTGGATTCGTCTGAATATCAGCTACAATGTCTTAATAAAAAACAAACATGTTCCCATTTTAAAAATCATTGCTGACCTTGAGAACGCAAAAACTATGACCTTGACAAAAATGATTTTTTCACCACTGTATCAGCCCTTCGAAATCAATCAAATTACTTTCTGACATTTTTTTCGTCACTCTAAAGGCAACGGAGATATTATGCTATAAATTTGGAAAACGAATAATAGGCTGATTTTTAAATGCTTGTATTTTCAGTTTTTTTTAATAAATTTACAATAAGTGGGTGGTAAATGTTGTGAACGATTGTCGAAACATCCGCACCGCCACCGAAGAGCAGTTGAAAAAGTTACGAACACGATGGTCATCTGTATATGTATCCGGCTTTCGCTTCGGAATGTAACAAAAAAAAAAATATTAAGAGTTCAAGAAACGCGCTTGACTGCTTGAATTGTCGAAATAAAATAAGAAAAAAAAACATACGAATATATGTGTACATATTTCTTCGAGCCTTCACTTGCTCATTCTTTCGCGAGTCCTTCGCGCGTATCTTCCGCGTTGTTCCGCATTTCATTCCGGCTCCGCGGACACCGAAAATTCATAAGGATTAGACTCGGGCTCGCATTACCGATTTTCGCTCGATTCAAAGAAAATTGCGTAACAATGATGGCGCGACTGAGGTGGCTTTCGATTCTTCGCTCCAATCCCGTTCGAGGCCTCGAAGTCTACGTTCGTTGGAGTATGCGAGGGTCCGAGGGAGTGCTACCCAGAAAGCGTTTATAATTCTTGACCGAAGAAGCAAAAGGCCCACCTCGTGTATACCCGGTCATAAATTTGACGACGCTTTATCGAATCTGCAACTCTGTACATGCGTGCCCCGTGCACGGTACAAAGTAACTCTGTAGATATATACGCACCGAACGAGAAAGGAATTCCGGTTTCCGCTCTCGAAAATTCTCGGGACCCTGCACTATGCTGTAATCAAGGCTTGCAAGCGAACACTCCTAAATATACATAAAATAAAATGGTAAACTTCGCGTGTCTGTACATTGAAAATATTTGCAAAAATATTAAAGGGGGCAAAACCCTTTACAAATTAAAAAAAAATCGATTTTTTTCACATATTTCGAAAGAATATTATTAGATGAAGTAAAAAGTTCTGAGCGTTTTTTCGCTTTTTTTCGATGATGAAATTAACATAGTTAGGATTATCCGATTTAGATCAAATATGCGCCGTTTTGTTCGATAACTTTTGTCCATTTTGGAGGCAATTTCATAATTCCGCGATTGAAACAGTCCTCGTCCCTATTGGTAAAAAACTTGACCAGCTCATTTTCACAAGCCTCTCTTAAGGCCAGTTTTGTACCATCAAGAAAATTTTGCAAATGCTTGAAAAGGTGATAATCGCTTGGTGCCAGGTCTGGACTATACGGCGGGTGCGATAGAACCTCCCATCCAAGCTCTCGGAGCTTCTGGCGCGTCGTTAAAGATGTGTGCGGCCTGGCGTTGTCTCGATGGAATACAACACCCTTCCTATTGGCCAATTCTGGCCGCTTCTGGTCGATCGCCTGCTTCAATCTGGTCAGTTGTTGACAGTAGAGGTCCGAATTGAGTGTTTGGCCCGATGGGAGCAGCTCATAGTGGATGATTCCCTTCCAATACCATCAAACACAGCAAAACCTTCTTGGCCGTTAATCCGGGCTTGGCGATCGTTTGGGCCGGCTCACCGCGATTGGACCACGATTTTTTTCGGCTGTTGTTCTCGTATGTGACCCATTTTTCATCGCCAGTCACCATCCGCTTCAAAAATGGGTCGATTTCGTTACTGTTAACCACTTGGTTGATAACGCATTCGCGATGTAAATGAACAAAAATCGATTATCAACATTTTTATAGAGTCAATTATATATGCATTCCACATATTTATTAGCTGAAATTTGGTTATTTTACGTAAGCGAATATTTGATTACCGTAAACCTGGGTAACTTTGGGACTGGGGTTACAACTTTGGGACATATTGTAATATTCGACTTTTGAATTTCCCACCAACACCATATCTCGTGAATTGACGCGCAATCACCCCTAACTGCATACGCTGGTATGTGCCTATTTCGTGGCAAATATATCGAAGCTGTAGTTGTACTTACATCCGACGGCAGTCCATCTTGTTTTTCACTGTTCGTCGTAGCGTTTTTACTTCGTGTTAAAACTTTCATTCGCCTTTGAAAGACTGGAAACATTTCACTATCGGCAGGTATGTGTATTTAGAAGTATATTATATGACATCTATTTGAAATGTTATTTATACCTTTAATTGTGTTATTCAATTTTATAACTTGAAAGTTGTAAATTTTCAGCACTGAGTGGGGTAACATCGGGACTGTCCTAAACTGATTTGGAAGAACAGCCTACTCCATCAATGCTACCCCCACATTCTTCAAGTTTTTACCAGATCCTTATGGTGAGCGACTATGTTCTGGTCAGATACGAAGGTGAGCTTTACCCGGGATGGATAATTGTGATAAAAATGACGAAGAAGTACTTATCTCTGGGTTGAAGAAGTCTGCCCTAAACTGGAAATGGCCAGCTAAGCCGGACAATTTTTTTTTATTCGAAGGATGAAATCGTCCAGAAAATCAACCAGCCTACCCGAATTGGCCGACGCGAAATTTTCAAAGTTCAAGCACTCATACTGTTTACGAACAAGTTTTTAATTCACTTGAGTAATTCATTTATGTTAAAATGTTTCTTTACCTTCTTATCAAAATTTGTCTACCGTTCCTAACCAATTATGTTATTTTAAATACTAATATTTTAAAACTATTACTGTAATTTTATTACTGTAATAAAACCTATTGTAAATGTTTTAAAAACTGTGTCTTAAGTCTTGTATTAAAATACTTCTATGTAACATACGGACATATTGATTTTTCCCCAGTGTTTCTAAGCAAAAACAGTACTGTCCCAAAGTTACCCCAATTCATGGGGTAAGATTGGGACAAAGATGAAGGATTTTTATGAGGGTGTCATTGGTTGTAGAGTGAAATGATGGCCATGTTTTGAAAGGAGAAGGTTAACTTCATATAACACCATAGTCTCAGTTACCTAGCTTAATATATATTCGACAGAAGTCATAAAACATCTGAAAAAATGTCCCAAAGTTATTCCGGTTTACGGTATCCGAAGTTGGCAGCCGTTACAGATGCCCTGGAAAGACCTTAAGGCGGGCAACCACTTTAGATGCTTCAAAAAATAATTTTTTTTTATTTCATAAATCGTTAACAAAATATCTTAAGAATACACCCTGAAAATTTCAAAACGATATTCGGATTCCTTCTAACGATATGTATATAAATGATAAAGACTCTCTGCTCGACTCCCAAGCGCGCTCACCTATCCACGAGCACTCAGTTACGTAGTTTGTTTGGGTTTTCATAACCCAAACAAACCCAAGCTCGACCGTTTGGCGATTAGCTCCAAAATATCTCCATTCTGGGTACAAAACAATCGAGGTAGCGGCATTTCTCGCTGCTATTTTATTCAGTGAAGGAAATTCAGTCCTACTCGTTGTTATGAATGAACTACAAATCGTAGTTGGCAGGCGGAGCTACGGATATGCCGAGCAAATGGATCAGATGCGCGTGACTCGGCAAAATAGGAAAAGTTTATTACAGACAAAAGAAGCTCGAAAAGCTCGTAAAGAGGAAATGCAAGCTTCAAATGAGTTGCATGAGAAAGAGGAAGGACTGCTGTATGGTGCTGGAATCGCTAATTAATCAGTAAGACACTTTATCATTTGATTGAAAACATTTGACTTTGAGTTCTTCGTTTGTGAAAGTTTAAACGTGTTTTTCTCGAAACGACATTGTTTCAATTTGCGGGAATCATAACTCAAAAACTAACTGACGGATCATATTCATATTTGGAACACGTTTACATAATATAATTGATTAAAACATGAACCTAAAGTTGGAAAGATTAGATTATTTAAAACATATTTATTATAGCAAAATGCCGGGGAAAAAAAGCTAATCATCGATCATTTTTTTTCAAACACGTTCCAAATTCAATCCTCGTTTTTTTTTTTTCAAAATTTAGGTTCATGTTCTTAAAAAAACATCTCAAAAATGTATAAAAATTTATTGGACTATTTCAGATGCGAATTGCGAGCTGCACAATTCCCGCAAATCGACAACAACGATGAGGAGACGCCAAGGGACACAGCGGATTACACCTTAATTGATGCATGAAATAACTTGAAAAAATTAACAGAGATGTATGAAAATATGAATAAATCATTGTCAGAGTTGCGGAAATTTCTGTTTGTTTTTCACAATAAAAAAAAATCCAAAAATCATCTAATTTTCGGTCTCCTGAAGTGGTTGCCCGCTTTAAGCGACCTCCTCATGAAATGTAACATTTGTCTTCTATATTCCCGAATGATTTCACTATTATGATTAATGAATGCAAAAATATATTTCACGAAAATTATTGCTCTTACGGATACGAACGTTTTACGTATGCAAGGGATTTTATTTTTTCAACTTTTGTCCGCCTTCATTCCTGAACGTGTTCTTTATCTCCTACCGTGCAAGAATCAATGCCCAGACGTATTTCTGTTGTTCTTTTTCGCATATCCCGGGCCTTTCTTATCGCTGAGGTGAAACCTCGGCTGGCTGCATCGTATGGTGCCCAAAGGATTACTCGAATGCCCGTGCGATATCTCGCAGACCACGAGGAGTCTCCAGCGAGGATTTGGAGAGTGCGCGACAACGCGCTATCCGCAGAGAGCTCCGTATAACAGCCACGGAACCATGGCAATGTCTCGAGATTAAATTTTCTTTCCTTTGTTATGTCGCTCCGCTTGCACGACGACCCTCTTCTTACGCATGGGGATGCGGATGGGATCGGTGACTGAGCGGCATGCCGAGATCCTTTCTCGCCCACAGAGAACATCCGGACCACCCGGGATTCGTTTGCACAACTCGTTCATACCCTTAGAGGCTCCATTGATCCTCAATGCCAATTAAAAATTTTCGATAGTGATATAGCAACAATGTCTCGGACAGACCGCAAATTTAATAAGACTAACCAAAAAAACTTCGCAGAGAATATTTATCTCTGAAATAATTCTTGACTATTTTTTATATGCTTTTAAATAATTAATTGGATTATCGTTTATTTGAATAATGATCAAATTATTATCATTACTCACTTAAATATCAATTGTATTGCTATTAGTAATTAGTAAATTAATGATCTTAAGTGATTAGTAATGACTTAAGGCGTTACAGCACCTTGGCGCCCTGCTAAATAGGTATACAATTTTTAAAAAAAAATTCCACGACCATTAAATACACTACACCAAAAAATTAAAGGAACAGAACATTTCTTCCCTTTTTTTTAGTGTTCTTTGAAGCACTGTATCTCTATGAAAAATGGCCGTATCGAGTTGAAAAAAAACCATTCCGAAGTTTTAAGTTTTTAGTTTTGAGATCTTTGCGGAAAATTTTTTTGTGAGCTACGGTCTTCTCGCAATCATAAGAAATAGCGCGAGACAAAAATGTTCAATTTTTTTTTGGTTTTTTTCAAGGGTCCACAGGCTCGGGAATTTTTTTTTTCAGTTGAACCAACGCATACGTCAGTTAGCTTATTTATTCAGCTACAATTTCTTTTTTTTTCAGTCTCTCTATGTCAATTTTTTGCTGAGATATCCGACTTTGAATGAAAAAGGATCCTTTTGTCTTTGATCATCGATACCTCAGCAACCAATGATCGCACAGGGAATTACGGAGCAGTTTTGAAAACTTGAATATATTTCCTACACGACCCGTTCATTGATTTTTGAGAAACTATTTTTTCCCGGCAATTTGAAAAAAGTACAAAAAATGACATTTTCTGGTATTTCAGTAAATCTACCACTACTTTATAAACATTCATGGAAATACTAATGTTACTAGGTTTTTTTTTCAGCTTAATGTACCCCTAATAGCCCAGTAAATTTTCGAATTGATCCATCGAACCGTTTTTCCGGACCGATTGATCACAGTTTTACAAAACAATTAAAGGAACAAGTGTATTGCTCCTAAACATCGTGTAATCATCATCAAAAGGAAAAGAACAATTTTTTTCCGACTTTTTTCACATATTTGCACTAGTTACTCGTTAAATTTGAGAAAAAAATTCAAGAAATTAGAAAAAATATATTCTTGATTTTTTTTTAGTCTGTAAAAAATTTCAGGAAACAATACTGACTCCTATTAGACACGATTCGACCTTTACGTACCATAATTTCACTCATCTTCAATTGCATTAATTAAAAGTTGATATTCTCGAGTTTTTTTTATTAATTTTTTTTTGTTTTTCGATTTTTTTTCTTGAACTTAATAAGTAACTAGTGCAAAGTTGTGGAAAAGAGTCGAAAAAAAACGTCTTTTCATTTTGGTGATGATGACACGAAGTTACGGAACACTTGTTCCTTTAATTGATTTGTAAAACTTTGATCAATCGGTCCGGCAAAACGGTTCAATGGATCAATTTGAAAATTTACAGGGCTATTGGAGGTATATTAAGCTGAAAAAAACCTGGCAACTTTAGTCTTTCCATGAATATTTGTAAAGTAGTGGTAGATTTACTGAAACACCAGAAAAAGTCATTTTTTTGTATTCTTCTTTCAAATTGATGTTAAGGGTGGAAAAAAATTGTTTCTCAAAAATCGATGAAAAGGTCTTATAGGAAATGTATTCAAGTTTTCAAAACTGCCCCTTAATTCCCTGTACGATCATTGGTTGCTGAGATATCGATGATCAAAGACAAAGGGATCCTTTTTCATTCAAAGTCCGATATCTCAACCAAAAATTCACGTAGAGAGACTGACAAAAAATGAAATTATAGCTGAATAAACAAGGTAACTGACCTATATATTGATTGAACTGAAAAAAAATTCCCGAGCTCCTGGACCCTTGAAAAAAAAAACAAAAAAATTTTGCAAATGTTTGTCTCGCGCTATTTTTTATGATTGCGAGATAACTGTATCTCATAGAAACCAATTTTGCCAAAACATCTTAAAACTAGAAACTTGAAGCTTCAAAATGCTTTTTTTTCATCTCGATACGACCATTTTTCACAGAGACACAGCCTTCCAAAAACACTAAAAAAAATGAAAAAGTGTGCTGTTCCTTTAAATTTTTGGAATAGTGTATATAGAATAGTTTTTTATTTTTCACAAATATGTTATAGTTTTATGAATAAATTTAAATAAAAACCGAATAAGAAAAATAAATAAATGCCGGTGATATAAGTCGTCAAGTAGGACCCAATTTTGAAAATCCTTGCCGATGGTGGATTTTTTTTTTCTGTCAGGCATCGTCTCCGAAATAAAAAAAACAATTTCTTGTAAAGGAAGATAATAGCTGAAGTGTAGCATAGGCAAAAAATTTAATTTTTTTTTGTAGACATGACAGCGGTCTGAACAAAAAGCTTTGATTTTTAATAAATATTGGGTTTGCTAAATTTATGAAAAATTAACGCAACAACCAATTTCGAAAACCCTGTTCTACATTCTAGATAATATTATTAAGAATATGTGATATCAATTTCATGAAAATCGATTGAGTAGATCTCGAGACATTTTGTCCACCAGCTTGAAAAGAGGGTCCTACTAGACAACTTATATCTCCGCCATTTTATAATATTTTCAGTTCATTTTTTTTAAATTTGTTCATGAAACTATAATAGATTTGTGAAAAAAAAATTATTTTTTATATTTAAAAGTAGCGACAAATGTTGAAATTATTTTTATACTTATTTTCCCGAGAGCCAAGGTGGTGTAACCCCTTAAATAGTTATCAAATTACTATTATTAATTACTAAACTAGTAATAAAATTACTATTAGTACTTACTTAAATAGTAATAAAATTACTATGAGTATTGGGTCTATGCATAATTCCGTAGCGAAATTCCGACACATGTCGTTCGCAGTTCTTTATCCGCTCGCGCGTGTGTCAACCATATGGATTGCCGTATATTAAGTGAAAGCGGAAACTTGTGTCGAGATTTAAAAAAAGTATCCATCGAGATTCGTGACGTATAGAAAGTTCAATAATATTTTGAACATGGGAGGAAAAAACGTGTATTTTCGACACATTGCATTTTGCTTTTTCATTTCCGAAAAGGCAAAAAACGCGTCGGAAACCCACAGAAAAAATATGCGCCGTGTACAGAGAGAATGCCGTAAGCAAAAGTGTGTGTCGGAACTAGTTTGTGAAATTTCTTTGTGAAGATTTTGATCTCCAAGATGCTCCTCACTCCGGTCGGCCAAGTCACTACTAATGTCGATAAAATCAAGGCTTTAATCGACTCCGACCAGAATACGACGATTACATAGATCGGGCATAACCTCGACATTGACCAATCAACTGTTTCGAGACATTTACGGAAGCTTGTGATGGTAAAAAAGGTTGATGTTTGGATGCCGCACATATTGAGCGAAAATAATTTAATGGGCCAAATTTCAGCTTGCGATTGACTGCTCAAACGCCATAAAAATGAACCACTTTCAAAGCGAATGATTACTGGCGAGGAAAAGTGGACCGTCTACAATAATTTCAATCGTAAAAGATCATGGTCGAAGTTTGGGGTGTCTGCTCTGGCTGCCCCACCAGATACATGCTCTGTATATGGTGGAGATTAGAAAGGAATCGTCTATTATAAGCTGCTGCCATCCAACAAAACGATTGATTCGACCAAGTATTGCTCACAACTGGCGAAATTAAAGCGAGCAATCGATCAGAAGTGGCCCGAATTGGCGAACGGAAAGGGCATAGTTTTCCACCAGGACAATGCTAGATCACACGTTTTTCTGATGACCCAGTAAAACTTATTGCGGCTTGGGATAGTCCGGATCTTACACCTGCAGACTATCATTTTTTCCAGGCGCTGCAGAACAGATTGAATAATAAAACCTTCAGTTCCCTGGACCTCCTCAAAACTACTTGGATGACTTCTTTGCCCAAAGATCTCAGGACTTCTATGAAAGAGTTATAACAAAGCTCGTGGAGGGAAGACAGAAAGTCATTGAATAGAATGGAACATATTTAGTTAATTAAAATCGCTTTTTTGGGTAAATATGTTTCGTTTGAAATGTACTTGGTTTTCACTATGGAATTATGCAAGACCCAAAATTACTATTAGTAATTACTTAAAAAGTGTTAAAATTAGTATTAGTTATTAACAAAAAAAGTAATAAAATTATGATTAGTAATTTCTTAATTAGTAGTTTCATTATGATTTACTATTGATAATAAATAACTTACACAGTAATACAATCACCATTTATTATTGAATACCAGTTATTTGCATTATCACTTATTTTCAATTCTTTTCTATGATCTTGAAGGCATCCAAAGGAATACATCTACGATCCCGTTCGTTTTCACTTGTACGCTACACCTGTCACTCCGCCATTTCCAGTTATTTACAGAATCCCCCGGAGTGTTGTTCACAGCTACTCTTTCCGAATGCCCTCCGATTGCTCGTCGACTACAGACTGTTATACTTAAGTAGTCATTTTATAACTATATTCTATAATAAGTAACTTTATAACTATATTATATAATAAATAACTTATTATATAATTATATAATAAGTAATGTTATTGCTTACTTAAAAGTAGGTTACTAAAATAAATGTAGTTCGGTTAAATGAACTACGTGTTTAGTAAGGAACGAAAAAAAGGGAGTGTAATTAAAAAAAAGTACTGGACAAACAAAAGTACGTACTAGTCGAAATTTCTTACCGCACTAAAATTTACATAGCGGTCTCAAAAATAAAGGTAATTGAATTTCCCAAGTGGCGTTTCAAAGAGGATAAGTTTACCTTTATGTTGCTTTTTTTCGAAAATTCTGTATGATTTTCTTTTCGCCCCGGTGCGCACTTTTGAACGTGGCCATTTTTCGGCTATTTTTGGGCCGTCAAAAATTAACTGCAAAGCTTGTGGAAAATTTTTGTCTCGGTTTTTTCCATTGGAAACAGAATATCAAAACCGACATTTTTATTTTTTAGAAAGTCATGTACGGTTTTTTTCGCCCTAGTATTGTATTTTTAACTAAAAAATACATGTTTTAGAAAAAAGGCGTCATTGAAGAACTATCGAAGAAATATAGGGTTTCAGGGGAAATGCCAAGAGGGTAAAAAGTTGCACGGGTTCACACTGGAGTGGCTAGAGTTTTTTTTCAGAATTTTTCTTGGACATTTTTTTTACCATTTCAGGTTGGAACTTTGATGAGTGCAGAGGCTCCACTTGGGAATTATGGGGTCTAGAACAATTAAAAAAGGACATTTATTTACATTTTCATTTTTAATTAACTACAATTTTTCTAGGTGTTTTATTTTTATTTTTAAAAATTAAAATTAAAAAAAATGAAAAAAATTCTAAACAAATTATTGTAATTAAAAATGCATATGTAAACAAATTTCCTTTCTCAATATATTGTCCTAGACCCCATAATTCCCAAGTGGAGCCTCTCCACTCATCAAAGTTCCAACCAAAAATGGTAAAAAAAATGTCAAAAAAAATTCTGATAAAATTCTAGCCACTCCAGTGTGAACCGATGCAACTTTTTACCCTTTTGACATTTCCTCTGAAACCCTATAGTTCTTCGATGAAGCCTTTTTTTCTGAAACATGTCTTTTGTAGCTAAAAATGCAATTCTGGGGCGAAAAAAAATCGTACGAGACTTTCTAAAAAATAAAAATGTATGTTTTGATATCCTTTTTAAGTTTCCCATGGAAAAAACCAAGGTAAACATTTTCCAGAAACTTTGCAGTTAGTTTTCGACAGCCAAAAAATAGCCGAAAAATGGCCACGTTCGAAAGTGCGCACCGGGGCGAAAAAAAAATCGTGGAGAATTTTATAAAAGAGCAAAATAAATGTAAACTTTTCCTCTTTAAAACGCCACTTGGAAAATTCAATTATCTTTATTTTTGAGTCCTCCACGTAAATTTTAGTGCGGTAAGAAATTTCGACTAGTGCGTACTTTTTTTGTCCAGTACTGTATAAATTGGAGCCAGACAGGTGCTAATGCATTAATCGTGTTCGTATCTACCGATGTACATACTTGAATAAATGTACGAATTCTCACGAAGATTTCTCTTATACGTCATCTGCAGCTACAATGTTTAATTGCAGCCACATGGCAGCGCTCCCTATACGTGAAAGTGGAACGCGAATTATGAATTCAATGCTGGGAATTTGATTTTCGTCTTTGGAAATGCCGTTGATAAGCGACGTATTGGATTGGCAATTAAGTTTGTTCGGTTTTGAAAGTATAAACGGTATGAACCAAACCGGACGTACTTATTTGCCAACCTAATACTATGTGGGAGTGATTTGGCCGCTTCTTATGTGACTTTCAATAAGGTTCATTCTTATTTGCATTACCGATCGATTCGAGAGCTCGGCTGCCGAGTAATCGTGGATCATCCAATTTAAAGTTCGTCTCTCGTTCTCCTTTCTGTGTTTCTCTTCCCCTTTCACTACCTCTTGATATTATCGACACGCGACACTTAAGATTTTGCATACAGTACACACTTGATTTTCGCAGTTATCTCAAGCCATGAGAAGTTTAATTAAGCAAAGGCCGAAAACTAAGTGGATTCTTTCATTCTCCTTTCGACAGGTGATAAAATTGTAACGTTTGTGTCAACAGTGGTAGCCGCGCGTTTGTTATATAACAATTCTCGGATGAATGACCGCAAAATTAGATTCCAACGTTGAGATGCAAATAGTCTTGATTAAATTGATTGTTTTATTTGATTTAACTGGGATCTATTTCAGGCAGTAGGGGAAGTAGAGGGCAAGATGAGAACGCTCAGGCTATTTTCTTGATCTTTTTATTTCAAAAAACAGAGAAATCAGTCTTTCTCGTGCGGAAAATTGGCAGAGCATACCTAATACAATTCGGGGCCTTCAAGGGATTATTTGTGGATTCCATAATAGGGTTTTCCGTAAAAGAACCGGATCGGCCCCCTATCATGGAATGGTAGGATTGGTACGTTGATTAAAACTATAGTCTAAGCAGAGTTGGCAGTAACTAGTTACTTCAGTATCGAATTCGATTAAAGATACTCGATACAAATGTATCGGGCAACAAAAAACGATGAAAAAATTCTTGAAAAATTTATATGCATTCGGAAAACTTAATAATTTCATTTCAAATAACACAACAAAACAATTTTATGCAAATTTAAATAAATAACAATATTACAAAAGTATCGAGTATCGAAAAACTTTTCATTAGTCGATATACCCACGTAGAAATGCCAATGCATTTGGACAATGCGTTAGTGGACAATCGGCTGAGACTTGGCCCAGTACTGGATGCCAAGCGTTGGTATTCTAGACTGGCCCAAGCGTCAGCATGTCGATGGTATAGAACAGGCCCAACGCTGGCTCAACACCAGCGCCAGCGCTGGCTCAACCGTTAATGGACAATCGGCTGAGACTTGACCCAGTACTGGATACCAAGCGTTGGTATTCTAGACTGGCCCAAGCGTCAGCATGTCGATGGTACAGAACAGGCCCAACGCTGGCTCAACGGCAGAGCCAGCGCTGGCTCAACCGTTAATGGACAATCGGCTGAGACTTGGCCCAGTGCTGGATACCAAGCGTCGGCATTCTAGGCTGGCCCAAGCGTCAGCATGTCGATGGTACAGAACAGGCCCAACGCTGGCTCAACACCAGAGCCAGCGCTGGCTCAACCGTTAATGGACAATCGGCTGAGACTTGGCCCAGTACTGGATGCCAAGCGTCGGCATTCTAGGCTGGCCAAAGCGTCAGCATGTCGATGGTACAGAACAGACCCAATGCTGGCTCAACGCCCGAGCCAGCGTTGGGAAAAGGCAAAAATTGGACCGACAGCCAATCACATGCACGAACACAGAAGAAAGAGAGCCTCTTATTGGTTGTCGTTAGCTATGACGAAAACGCTCGCCACCGAGTTACAGAATCTCGCTACTATACATGTGTGTACATCTACGCTCATGCAGCCATATTGTTCAGAGTTTTTAGTGTTGGAACAAGGAAGATCTCGTGTTGTTTTAAATGACCAAATGAAAAAAAGTATGCGTGTGATTGATAATTACAAATATACAAACGAATTGACAGCCAATATTCACGGTGAATTGTTTTCTGAATCGGGATTATCAATAGCCAATTCTATGTTGCAATTTGTTTTCTGAAATTCAGTCGTAAACTTTAGCTTTAGATATAATGTGATAAAATGTTTTATTTTTCGTGGAGCAATATCTTATTTTTGAAAAATATGATTGTCGTGATATAAAAATATAAAACTTATAATTTTACCGAAATTGGTAATAATCTCTGACGGTGAGACTCTTCACGGACGAAAACTAACCTATAATTTGCTATCTTTTTCGTTTCTTTGGTGTTTATATCACATCACAATGGAGACCGGAAAATCAGACGAGAATTTACATTAATATCTGTTTGGAAGTTTTTTGTTTCCAATCGATAAATTTTCATCAGCTAGATACATGCCTCGTAACCCTAGAACATACTTTTAAAACCTAATTAACTTTTGCTAATATGTTGTTATATCTTTTTCTCCCTCACCGATATCCTTTCAAATTCTTTCCCTCTCTATCGCAGATATATTTTTAAAATCTTTTTCTCTCTCATTGCTATGTTTATGAATTGTTTTTCTCGCTCTCCGATATATTTTCAACATCTTTTTCTCTCACTGATATCTTTATAAAATCTTATTCTCTCTCACCGATATCTTTTTAAAAAACTTTTCTCTCTCTCCGATATCTTGGCATAATCTTTTTCTCGCTCTCCGATATCTTTTCAAAATATTTTTCTCTCTCTCCGATGTAATTCTTTCACTTTTTCCCATATGGCCTTAAGAGGTTTTTCACTCTCTGATATGTTAAGGGCCTTACCACTTAGCAATACCCTTTAAAACACGTTTTACGCTGCGGTTAGTTAGTTATCGAAGATGTATTTTTCCCCTTGTGGTAGCATGCACATAATCTTTTTTGCAATCTGCGACATGATTTGAAAATGTTCTTTACTATCTCCTCGTTATTTTTTTTAAAATTCTTACTCTCAATGAAACCTTTATTTAGTGGCTAAATAAACCTCGTACGAACTACAGAATAATGTATTGAAGGTTCAATTCAGAGTAATAATTTTGTATCAATAACTTATATCGTTGTTTTTATATGCTGGCATTGTTTTGTATGGATTGGTCGTATAAATCATCACCCCATTGTATTTCTAAAGCTCTTGCAGTCTTAGCTTACAGTTTTACTCTGCCCTAATGTATTTAAAAATGTTATGTACTGTTGTCAGTTTAGCTAGCGAAGGAGAATTTTATTCTTCAGACCATGCATTTCAATTTTCAGCTTATAATAATACTAAGCAACAGTAACTATCTCTTATTTCAGTCCATTTATATCATAATAATACTGAATAACACCAATAATTCACTTTTTTACTCCGAACAATATATTTTCAGAATTTTTTTCACTCTCTGCAAAATATATATATATATATATATATATATTTAAAGTCAACTCTCTCATATGATTCTCAAATCTTTATCTCTCTGTATACTTTAACCTTTATATAGTATAAACCCCTTACATAGTTTTTTTAGTTTTTAGTTTTATTTTTTTCAACCTTTTTATATTGTTTTAAGGTTTATTAACCTTGATATAGCTGATACAGCTGGTTGACATATCAGCTCGGTATTCCGTTCCTATTAGAAAAAATGTTATCAGACTTTTCGGGCGATGAAGAAAAAGGTACATGCAAATAATATGAGTTGCTCTCTCTCTCACATTATCACATGCTCGCTCTCTCACCCTCTCACTCTCCATCTATCCATCAAATTTTCGTGTTTTCACATTTTCACATTGTCAAATTTTCGCATTTTTCACATTCTCACATGTTCGCATTATCACATTTTTCACTTTTTCGCGCTTTTCACATTTTCACATGTTCGCATTTTCACATTTTGGCGTTTTCACATTTTCGCATTTTCACATTTTGACATTTTCGCATTTTCACGTTTTCACATTCTCATCCATCCATCCACCCGCTCACCTACCCTCTCTCTCTCTCTCTCACTCACTCTCACTCTCGCACTCTCTTACTCTCTCAAACTGTAAATATAATTATCATCCTTGTGACCCAGGCATCGTCGCCAATATATGGCTGCCGAGCGTCAGGCGCGCGTCACATTTCCATGCCTGGACCAAGCATTTTTGCTGAGCCTCGGCCAATCAAGTTCGACACTGAGCCAGCGCTGGGCCGATGCTCAATTTATACATGGGCCAGTCGTGGTCCTGGCATCGTAGCCAACCCTCGGCTGCCGAGCGTCAGCCGTGCGTCACATTTCCATGCCTGGGCCAAGCATTTTTGCCGAGCCTCGGCTAATCAAGTTCGACACTGAGCTAGCGCTGGGCCGATGCTCAATGTATACATGTGCCAGTCGTGGTCCTGGCATCGTAACCAACCCTCGCCTGCCGGCGTCAGCCGCGCGTCACATTTCCATGCCTAGGCCAAGCATTTTTGCCGAGCCTCGGCCAATCAAGTTCGACACTGAGCGAGCACTGGGCCGATGCTCAATTTATACATGGGCCAGTCGTGGTCCTGGCATCGTAGCCAACCCTCGGCTGCCGGGCGTCCGCCGCGCGTCACATTTCCATGCCTGGTCCAAGCATTTTTGCCGAGCCTCGGCCAATCAAGTTCGACACTGAGCCAGCGCTGGGCCGATGCTCAATTTATACATGGGCCAGTCGTGGTCCTGGCATCATAGCCAACCTTCGGCTGCCGAAGCGTCAGGCGCGCGTCACATTTCCATGCCTGGGCCAAGCATTTTTGCCGAGCTTCGGCCAATCAAGTTCGACACTGAGCCAGTGCTGGGCCGATGCTCAATTTATACATGGGTCCGTCGTGGTCCTGGCATCGTAGCCAACCCTCGACTGCCGAGCGTCCGCCGCGCGTCACATTTGCATGCCTGGGCCAAGCATTTTTGCCGAGCCTCGGCCAATCAAGTTCGACTCTGAGCCAGCGCTGGGCCGATGGTCAATTTCTACATAGGTAAAAGTATCGAGTAACGAAAAGCTTTTCATTACTCGATACTCAAGTGTCGAGTATCGAATGAATGTTCGCTACTCGATACAAAAGTCGCGATCTTCAACAATAGCTTGATACTTTTGTATCGAGTAACGAAAAGTTTTTCGATACTTGATACATTTGTATCGAGCAAAACGTAACGCCCGATACAGATTTTGGACAACTCTGAGTCTAACAATAAGTACGGAGACCAAGCAAAGGCCTTTGAGGGGTGTAGTTGTTGATTCCCTAGTAGCGATTTCCCCAATACTACTAGACTTTGCTCATATAGGGGCAAATTAGTATAAATGTATTGACTAAAGCATTTGTGGCATAATAATTATGGAGATCGATTAAATAAAATAATTAAACTATGCGTTTAGTAAACGAACTGTGATGTCTTGAACCAACACGCATGCAGTGCCTTCATTGGAACAACGCAGGATCACGTGTGTCCAAATATGCCACAGATTTCTAATCCTCAAATGTATTGAAATAACACATATCTTTTTCACAGTAACCACATACACGTACGCATATGGCGCAATACTTATTATGAGGCACCGTTGAGGCAATTTTAAAGGTCCTGGTTATTTTGCCTTCAATGACCCTCTGTAGCAAAGTGTGACTGGCCACTGATAGCCCATGTGAGGCTTCCAGACTAGGGCTTTAATAAAGTAAGGGAAAATTAAGATGGGCCCGGTTAAAACCCGAACTCAATTTCCACACGGATTCTGATTGGTAACACAAAATATATATTTTTAATTAAACCTTTATTTTTCCCATTTTACCCGTTAGGCGGGGCAAGACGGAATCGCGCTGGGGGCATGATGGGGCAAGAATTATTGGCATCTTTCGCATATAAAAATGATTTCATTCTCAATACCAGCACACGATTCATGCGCTCACAGCCCACAAATTTAGCACTAGGTTTCATTTGACCTTTTCATTAATTGTTATCTCAAAAACTTATTTATAACTTACATAATAAAGAATTATTATCACAAATACTGTTTTCCCGATTTCATCCAAGTTCGTTTTATTCGAAAGTATAAATATTGATGTATATTCATAATTTTTAAAATAAATATATATTGATACTGATGTACATTGATTTTTATAAATATACAGTCGCGTATAAAAGTTTTGGGCCATCCTATTTTTAAGGCATATTGCATTGAAATACGACAGTGGGGATAAAATTAACGAGTTAAGCGAACATGTATTCACTTATATTTTAAAACAATTAATTATGTACATATATATTGTTCTTAAATATTTGACTGTCTATCACTTTTTATTTAACGAGTGTGCAAAAGTATTGGTTCACACATTATTGCGTGTGAAAAACATAACAAAATTTCTTGAAAATAATAAAACGAGATTCGACCTTCTCCACTTGAATCAGTACTTTGTTGCTGAGCCCTTAGCAGCAATAACTGCGGCACATCGACGAGGCATGGACTCTATTAACTGTGAGATCCGTTCTTGCGACAAGTTTTTCCACTCATGTCGCAAATAATTCCACAATTCCGTCTTGTTAGAGTGCTTTTTTCTTCCAACGCGATATTTTGGGTTTTGCCACAAATTCTCAGTCAGATTAAAGTCCAGTGATTGAGATGACTAGTCGAGAAGGCATACTTTTCGTCTTTGAAGGAAATCTTTTACGAGACGTGAAGCATGTTCGGGGTCGTTATCGTGTTGAAAAATCCGACCAAGCGGCATTTTTTTTCATTGCGAATGAGAGCATATAGTTTTGCAATATATTTCTGTACATTGTACCGTCCATATTGCCTTGAAATTCTACCCACGTAGAAATTTCAATAGGGTCCGATTCGGGACGCTTTCAGGTTGCCTGACTGCCCTGGTAGGGCACTTATAGGGGAACCCGATATATAGTGCCCTGATAGAAAGTGTAACGTTCTGTCACATATGGGCCTTATTTGGCTCCTTGATCAGGCCGTTATCCGGTTGGCTGACCAGGCGTTTATAAAGCTGCCTGATCAGGTCATTTTAAGGGGTGAGGGCTGGTCAGCATTTTCAAAAAATCGTTTTTTTTTGCTTTTTCTCAAAGTACATCATTTCAAAAGTATTCTCTGAAAATTTTAGACAAATCGGAGCATTATTCATGAAGATATACAACTTTGAGCACAGTCGCCTCGAGCGGGTAAAACCAGGTAGTTAGCGACAGCTGCGCGCTTGAAGATCTAAGGGATTATAGGGGGTCTTTTTTCTACCTGTTGGGTATATATATAGCTATAACCGAATGTCAGACATTCAGATATTTGTGCTACATTGTGGTACATTGTGCACTTGCTTTTGCAGCAGTAGAACGTGAAACGCCGAGCTGTGAACAAGTCGTGTTTCTGTCCGTTTGTAGCGTCTTTCTTTTTAAAATAGTTGAGATTTCTTGAGTGCGAAATGGAGAGGATAATTTTAAGAGAAACGAGAAAGGCTGATCGTGTTTACAAGTCAAGAAGCAGGAAAAGAAAACAGACTTTCAATCCAAAAACCGCAGAGGGTTACGATTGCGGAGCGAGTACGTCGCGTCGGCGAAAAAACTTACAAAAGACGAATTACTACAAAGATGTATAGGAGGATTTACGCAAAATAGTAATGAACGTTTTAACCAGAGCGTTTGGAAGATCATCCCAAAAAAATTACCTGCCAGCTTCACCAGTGTTAGCATAGCAGCCAACATTGCTAACTGCACCTTCAACGCAGGTTCCTATGGCTTGTTAGCAGTTTTTGATGCTATGGGGATTGAATTAGGACCAAACGCCCACAATTTTGCCACAAAGGAAGACTCTGTTCGAGTTGAAGTGGCTAATCGATGTTCGGCGGAAAACACTCGAGAGGCCAGAGTAGTTCGACGATGGAAGAAAATCGCTTCTACTGCGACTGCTAAGGCGAAGAAAGGGTCACTTTATGGTGCCGGAATAGATGATTCAATGTAAGTCCAAAAATAATTTTTTTATTTGCTTGTAAATTGTACTTAAAACTTTAAACTTTAAACGGGTTTTTCTCGAAAGCACGTTTTCAAATTCGGTGATCACTGTAACTCCAGAACGGCTTGACCGATCGTTTTCAAATTTGTATCACTTATTCTGTACATAATTGCCCCCTGGTTATTTATCGGCGGTGAATAGTTTTTTTTTTATAACTGAAAATATGAGTCAAATTTTGGTCGAAAAACTAGTTTTTACTTTGAACATCCGCTATTTTGTAAAAATTCGAAATTTTCATTAACCCTTCGTCCATCCTGGGTCCAATATGATTTACTGATGATCCCCGTTAATTTTTTTGGTTTCAGATGATCCAGTGATGATCACCGCGAAACACCTTTTTTTCTGGACCCCTCGCAGACCTCTTTTTCAATAAAAATTTTACTGTAGCTACTAGAAATATTGATTATTCATATGGGAAAACATTTTTCACTAAATAATAAAACCTGTAAAAAAAATCCCGAAAAAGCGTTTTTTCGGCGTTACAAGTAGCCCTCACCCCTTAATGTTGCCTGATCAGGTCCTTATAAAACTTCCCATGCGTAGCCAGTTCACATACATGCCCGTACACATACACCCTCTACAATATATTTATACAAAGCCTAGAATATATTTGTCAATATAATTTTTGTTACGGGAAGTTACAAAAAATGTTATAGTCAGATTAATTAAAGATAGTATAGAGATCATTATGAATAATGTTCCATTTATGTTTTATGTTGAAGTGTTTTTATTCCGAACCACCCGGTTCCCGCCCAATCCTTGGCATTATCAATTACTTTTCTCACGGCTTGCTCAAAATCTTTTGACAAAAAATAGAGGCGAATATACGCTCGTTCAATTTAAACGTCTCGTAAATTATTAGTTCGTATTTTTCGGACATGAACTTGGTGAAAAATAATTTTTTTTTGGAATTTAAGCATTAATAACGTATTAAACGTCCATCTATATTTTTAGGTTATACATATCTTGGTCACACGACATGACAGATTTTGTACTGTGTTTTCAGATTTCGAAATACAGCAGAATCTTCTAACACGCATCCGAGCTACATAACATTTTTTTTTATCGCAGTCCACAACACCTTTTAAAAACGTCAAAACTTCAAAGATAATATGCTGCTGAATGAAAATTTCGACGTAGGACATAGGAGGTTTTGTGCGTTGATGGAGTGCTGAGGCAGTTGTAAGGCAAGCCCCAATAGGGCCTCATTAGGTCAAGCCCTAGTAGGACCATATCCGTATTGTCTGATTTGCGGGAGTAAACAGGCACGCTGATCAGGCCGCAGTAAGGTAGCTTACTCTCATACTACGGTTTCACGGATCCGGTTGGCATCCGGCACCGATCAGGCGTGCCTCATTACGGCATTCCAGACCGCAGCATGGTAGCGGCCTGATCAGTGTTCAGGCTGCCTGATCAAAATTTCTACTCGGGTACCAGCGGATTAACGTCGTCGTCAGAAAATGCTCCCCAAACTTTAATGTTAACGCCACCGTGCTTTACGGTATTTGTCAAACATACTGTATATCCATTTTCGGTTGCTTATACCGAATCCTGAAATAAAACACACACACACACACAGAAACTATGGTCGCGATGCTCCCACGCTAAGGCCCGTATCGACAGTTTGCAAGCGATGAAGTAACATCGACGCGGAGCACACGTAGAGATTATTTCTCCGTTTCCTAACAATATAAGCCGAAAGTTGCAGAAAGCACCGATAAATCAATGCCTCTCGAGTTTCAGAAGGGCGATTCCCCGAGACACATTAAGGAGAGACCGGGGTTTGGAGACTAGACACGCAGTAGGTATAGCTCCTATAAACTGGCAAGATTCTTCGATTCCATACAACACACGGGCTTAGAACGTTCTCCTGGGTAAAAGTCTCTTCGCACACGACTCTCCTAGGATCACCTTTATTTATCGATTTATTATCCTTTCTGTTTCTTTTTTTTTTTCATTCTTACTTCTTTCCCCTTACTATCCACATATCTTTCTTTTTTTGTCGCGTCCTCTTCCACACGCGGTCCCGTTGTGAATCTGTGCGAGAGAACACAGGCCACGTGACAGACTCGAACGATTCTCGTATGAGAGGATACACTCCGTCGACTCTATACATATATACTATAAATACGTATATACACCGCGTCGACTTTATATCCAGTACGTATTTACTACGTACCCACAATACGTATGCTATACTGACGCGGAAGTTGAAGAGTCCCGTCGACCTCGAGACTCGGACCGAATCGACGAGAATCTCGGGGATCCTACTCTCTTACTACACGGAAAGGACAGTATATAAAAGATAGCGAAATCGCTGTTTGATATTTACGATCGAAGATGATGGAGAGACATCCGCGGGTAAATGATAACGCGGAAATTCAGTCGATTCGATCATGTGACGCTGAAACACACTACGTAAATATACTATATATGTCTGTATATATATATATACTCGCTTAGTGATTCGTGATCGTGAGAATCAATACATTTTCGGTATTGTTTTCTATTTTCTCTTGTACAGATAAAATTTTTCGACACAGATGCCCTGCTCCGAAATGATATACTCGTTTGAATTTTCATACGTAGACTTGTCGTTTACCGGTACTGGATACTCAAGATTCAAGGTGATGTAAAAATGTTCGCGAGAAAAATAGCAGTAGTTGACAGCAGTGGGAGAAAGACGGGTAAAAAATATATACCACATCGGGTGAATATCACTTGGATGGTTTACTGTCAAATAAAAATAGCATGAGGTTAGGGGTGATCAGGTGTGCGGCCTGGCTTAGGGTTGTGCACTACAATATTTCAGGTGTGTCATATTAAGTGTAATTAATGGAAAATTGTATAGGGCGACCAATGTGTTTTTGGCAATATGCATTGGCAGTTCGTAAAAATGGTATAGGGCGACCGATGTGCTTTTGGCCGTTGTTAAAGATTCTTCATTTGACAGGCATTAGCAATAAATTCGTTTGTACGGTTAACACGTATTGGAGTACGTTTGTATGTATTTTATGTACATTAAGGCCTTAGGCAACTCTAGGATTTTCCAAAAATGGATTTTTTTTTGTTAAAAATTTACCTTAATACCTATAAAATTATATTCCAAAAGATTATGGGTGTGAAAAATCTCTAAGTACTCGATTTTCGAATTTTAGCGCAACCCCTATTGATTCATGTCGTGACTTTCTACTAACTTTAAACGCGTTTATCTCAAAACTACATTTTTCAAGTCGGCCGGACTCATAACTCAAACAAATTTCAACCGATTCACTTGAAATTTTAACTGTGTATTTAGAATTACTCTTTCTGAGGCACTGCGTAGGATTTCTAAAATTATATTGGCTAGTTCCTTTATTATAAACGATTTTCTGAGGATTTTCTCATGGCATTTTATACTTTTTGTTTAAAAAATGCGCCATTCCGACAAAAAACAATATATCAAAAAATCCTACATACTTCTATAGCTATTCTTATATATAATCAAAAAAAAACTTTAGTGTCTCATCATAACTCAAAAATTATAGGACCTGTTGGTCCGGCCGTTGCCTTCCACAAATAAAAGCGTCATTGGAAAAATGCTGCAAAGTCGCCGTTTTGACATGTATGGCTGTGAAAAATTAATTTTGTATAGCCAATTACGTGTATAATAAAACCTCTATTTTGTAATGCCGATTTATTTTATGGTTTCACTGAAAAAAATCTCAAAATATGCCCTTTTTTGGACTCTAGAGTGGCCTAAGGCCTTAAGTGATATTAATGAGAGCGTGGAAAGTTTGGTGGAGCACAGACTCTGCTAAGTCTGCTAGAAACTTAGTAGAACATTCTACTAAGTCTTTTTCTTTCAACGAAACCATAATATAAATCGGAATTACAAAATAGGGGTTTTATTATACACGTAATTGACCATAGAAAATTATTTTTTTCACAGCCATACATGTCAAAATGGCGACTGTGCAGCATTTTTCCGATTACGCCTTTATTTCTGGAAGGTCAACGGCCGGACAAACAGCTCCTATAATTTTTGAGTTGTGATGAGACACGAAAGTTTTTTTTGATTATATATAAGAATAGCTATAGAAGTACTTAGGATTTTTTTGATATATTGTTTTTGTCGGAATGGAGCATTTCTAAAACAAAAAGTATAAAATGCCATGAGGAAATCCTCAGAAAATCGTTTATAAAAAAGGAACTAGGCAATTTAATTTAAAAAATCCTACGTAGTGCCTCAGAAAATGTAATTCTAAATATACAGTCAAAATTTCAAGTGAATCGGTTGAAATTGGTTTGAGTTATGAGTTCGGCCGACTCGAAAAATGTAGTTTTGAGATAGTCGCTTCTAAAGTTAGTAGAAAGTCACGACATGAATGAAGAGGGGTTGCGCTAGAATTCGAAAATCGAGTACTTACAGATTTTTTACACCCATAATCTTTTGGAATATAATTTTATAGGGACTATAATATTATACTCTGCTAAGTCTGCTAGAGACTTAGTAGAAAATTCTACTAAGTCTCTAGTAGACTGTAGTAGGGAAGTTAGTCGACAGATTCTACTAAGCCCACTACTTACTGTACTACTTAGTAGGTAACCTTCAGTTTAGTGTACTATTTAGTAGGTGACCTACTACAATACTGAACCGCATTACTTAGTAGGCGGCCCACTACTTACTGTTCTCCTTAGTAGACCGTCTACTACTTGGTACTTAGTGGTAGGCTTGGTAGACGCTCGGCTTAGCACATGGCTAGTAAAGTGTATTACTTAACAGTATGCCTAATAGAGTTCCTAACGGTTCTTCATCTGACACGTACCAGCCATAAAATCGTCAGTAGGGATTACTCGTATCGCAGTACGTTTGTATGTATAGTATGTACATAAAGTGAGATTAACGAGAGCGTAAAAAGTCTACTAGAGCATAGACTCTGCTAAGTCTGCTAGGGACTTAGTAAATCACTCTAATAAAGTCTCTAGTAGACTGTAGTAGAATATTCAATACAGCATAGACTCTACCAAACCGACTGCTTACTGTATTACTTAGTAGATGACCTGCCACTTAGTGTAGTAAGTAGTAGATAAACTACTACTTACTACACTACTTAGTAGGTTGTCTACTATTAACTGTATTACCTAGTAGATAATCTGCATCTGAGCGCACTGCTTAGTAGGTGGTATACTACTTACTGCATTACTCTCTACTACTTACTGTACTGCTTATTAGTCGGTCTACTAATTAGTATTAGGCTTAATGACGGACTTATGCACCTCGACTTAGTGTGTGCCTAGTAGAGTCCACCGCTTAGCAATATGCCTTGCATGGTCTACTACTTAGAAGTATGCTTTGTAGAGACTACGGCTTTACAGGAGGTCTAGTAGAGTCTACTACTAAGTAGTATATCTAGTAGAGCATACTGCTTACAATTAGTAGTATATCTAGTAGAGTCGACTACTTAGCAGTATGTCTAGCAGAGTCGACGACTAAGTAGTAAGCCTAGTAGAGTCTGCTACTTAGTAGTATGCTTAGTAGAGTCTACCGCCTAGTTACACTGCCTAGCAGAGTCTACTACTTAGTGGTATGTCTAGTAGGATATACCACTTACTAGTGTATCTAGTAGAGTCTACTAATTAGTAATGTATCTAGTAGAGTCTACTACTTAGCAGTACGCCGAGTGCCACCTACTGCTTAGTAGTCTATCTGGTGGAGTCTACTGCTTAGTAGTACGTCTATTAGTATCGGCTGCTTGGCAGTGTACCTAATAAACTCCACCACTAGTAGTAGATTTAGTAGCACATAGGCTTCACTAAGTCTAGAGTACAGACTCACAATTGACACGACGGTTTATAAGCGAAAATTCTTTTTATTATCGGCACCTTTTTTGCGAAAGACTATACCTTCATCCATTCGCAAAATATTGGGAACGTACGTGAAACGGTGATGGTTTCAGTGTGAGTTGCTTTCTAATATTGCCGTTCACGGGTGCAGAAAAAAACGGGAGCATATAGTAAAAGCTACAGGTGGCTGAATCTCACTAGGTTTGCTCCAAAGAGCCAAGCAAGCACGAGGGTACAGGGAAAATATCCGGCTGGAACAATGGTCCTCACGACACAGTGCGGTCCTTACAATGGAGATCATAATCAACGTCCTGACGTTTAATGACTTATGGGCTGGCTACCCTCGGCCCGATTCGTGCGCTTGCCCAGGCGTATACAACAATACAACGGTGACGGCGATGGTTACGGCGTTTTAACTTATACACACACACACACGCCACTGCCTTTACTCAAGCTGAGAGTTAACTCTAGTTCTCGATATCCGTTCTGCACCCTTCGCTGCTTACCTGATGTGACTTTTTCTCACACAATCGCGCGCAACATCCATGTGGCATGAAAGCACTGAAAGCCCCGTCATATATTGGGTAAATAAATTTTAGTTCTGGCTACTTGATGCTAGGTATACTAATTTCTTCAATGCTCAGCGGCTGACACGCTGTAATGCAATCGAGAAAGTTTCGAGTATTTTCGATACTTGCTGGGGCATTTTAAGAGATTTTCGCTAATTGGTAGGATCGAGATGGCTATGTAGCATGTATATAGAAGATGTGGAGAATATTTAATTCTGATAATAATATCGAAAAGAGCTGAAGGAATAGTTACAAAAAAAATAGTGTAGCTGGAAGCGAACCTTCAGATTCTTCAGAACACTTCCCGACATGTCCTTCTTCTGTCATATAATGGGTCGTGCAATTTCTTTTTTTTTATATTTATAAGACCAGTGTTATGTGGGATATATCTGCGGAAATACATTTTGAAATCCGCAATGTTCCATCTGTTTTTCTGAATAGCAATAAAGATTTGTTTTAAAGGCAAAAAGTCTCCTTTTTGTTGTATATTCCTACAAATTAATGATACCTTTTATCAGGGTTACTGATGGATAAATGTTATTTGGGGGTGGGGATTGTTATCACAATTCAGTTTCACTAACTGGCTTTGAGGGCAGGCCGACTATGGCATTAATTGCGCGCTGGTTGTCAGGGAAAATGGGTCTTAAGAGCGTTGGGAGTGGATATCTGCCCCAGTCTAAAGTTGCCATTGGTGTTTCGTAGTGGCGAGTGCATTTTACTTCTTCATACCAGAATCAAAATATTTTACGTATTATTACGTAATTTTAGCGCATATGGTCACATATATTATCTAAAGTCATATATTTTATATTTGATTCGGGAAAAAAAATGAATGCGATGATCCTCCACAATTTCAACATGGATCTTGAAAACATGAATCGGAGGACCTTCATAAAAAGTATTGTCAAGTCTCATATCAAGGGATGTTCGATCTTCTGAGAAAAATCGATTTCGGAATCGATTCTGAATCGGATGGCTGAGAATCGATTCTGCAAAAACTCGAAACGTGTAAGATCGATCTTGCAAAAATCGATTTTTTCTATTATGCGGTATAAAAAAAATTCGAAGATGCGCGGATAAATTAAACAGCATATTCTGAATAAGGAAAGGCGTACATCTTCAACCCTTTAAGGTCGAAGTCTCTTTCCTGATGAAAAAAAAAAACATCGATTCGCTCCTCTTTCCTGGTGTGTATGAGAAAGCTTATTGCGACTTTTGATCCAATAATATATGTTACCTGCCTTGGAAAATAATCGTTCGATTATTTTCCATCCAGATGAAGAATTGATTATGGCTTAAAAAAATCAATTCACAAATAATCGGACGCCAGAGAACCGATATAAAAAATCGATTTTTCTCATCGGGAAAATCCATTCTCCTGAAGATCGATTCAGAATCGAACATACCTACTCACATCGAGCCTAATCTGTGAGCAAGGATACTCATTCCGAATGTCTGGTGGGACTTGCAAGTACCCTTTAGTACCATCTTGCAACAAGAAAAATCAACAGCACCGCGGGGTTGGCCGAAAAAAGCGGCGAGATGTGCATTCTGTCTAAGAGCAAAGGATCGCAAGTTTGAGGTTTTTTGCCAACGATGCTAAGGCGCCGCCTGCGAGAAGCACAGCATGGTGCATTGTTGCATTTGCGCGAGAGTATAATGAGTTGAAGGTACAATTTTTTAATATTCTTTATATTCTCATTTTTATCTTCAGTAGTAATTATATACTATTTTTTCAATAAAGAAAGTGAAAAATATACAAAAAAACCTGCATACTTTTTTTTGTTGCGGTTCCATTGACTTTTTCTGTGTTTACAAATTCCGTATTTTCCCCATTTTCATATCTCAAATTGAATATACTTTTCGAACGGAATATAGTTCGACTAATTTTTTTTTAATAAGCTGAATATTTCTTCTTCAAAACGTCGTGCGACATTTGAGGATCCGTTGATTATTTTTAAAAGTAGATTTTTTTGTTTAAAAAAGTGCGATTTTCACTGATTTTCAGCCTATGTCGGGGTTTAAACGATTTTTTCACTGAATAAATTTTAATAAAATCGAATTTGCCTTAGACCATTCTCGTCGTCATCAAAAAACGAAGAGATTCATGTACTGATATTTCTGGTAATTATGCAGTTTGAGGACTTTTCCGAAAAAAGGCGGGAAATTTCTTTTTTCACCGTGAACTTGTTTATTCCATTATATTGAGTGATATTCTGCCGGGGGAGGCTAACACTTTCCATTAATTCCATAAGTTATGGGGGTTTGAAGTTCGCGGAAACGCGTGATAAAATAGGGCATTTGTAAATATTTTGACGCCTATTTTGGGGGTAGGGGTATTTATAAAAAAAAGCCTTCCTAAATACCCCCTGCCCCCCTTTGTTTTTGTGTGTTATATGCGGAAGGTGTCTGATGCAGAGGACTTTTCCGAAAAAGGACGAGAATTTTTTTTTTCACCGTGAACTTCTTTATTCCATTCTTATAGAGTGATATTCCATCGGGGGAGGCTCCAATTCAAACCTGCTTCGTTCCAATGAGCTAGTTCCCTACAAATTGGACACTTCAAAACAAAACAAAACGTCGTGGGCTTGCAAGAATTGCATCAATTGTTCGGAATCTTCACAGAAACGATGAAACTTCCGTACTCCGTATGAGCAATTGATACACTTCATTCTGAAAGAAAGGTATTTTATTATTCACGATATAATGGAGACTGAGCTGTTTTTTATTTTCGTTTCAGTGCTTCGGGAAGTAATAGAAGTAGTGTGAGAGAGGACAGTTGTGGTCACCGAAATCAAAACATATCTCATCATTCCAAAATTTATACATTGTTACCTTCATAATACAATACAAGTGCATATCCAAACAAACACGTAGCTGTTTAGCGAAAACAAGCAAAATCAGGTAACTTGTGTGCGTGTACGTGCGCGAGTGCGTGTTTTTTTTTCAAAACATTTTTTATTCATATCAATGGCTAGAAAAAATGTAGTCCGATTTAGACCGATTTTCAGTCTTGTCTTTAAAATCGCGTATTTTTACAAACTTGCAATGGCTGCAGGGGAAGAGGGGCAAGGGACCGCCGCGATTTCTCTTCGGCATTGTATTCAGGAAGCTTTCTTTTATAAATCCCCCCACCTCCCACCCCCAATATAGGCACCGCACAATTTAAAAATTCCCTATTTTATTACGTGTTTCCGGGAACTTCAAAACCTCATAACTTATGGAATTAATAGAAAACGTCAGCCTCCCCCGACGGAATATCAATAGTGGTGAGCCATTAAAGTAGTTCATGGCAAAAAAAAAATTCTTTCGTTTTTCAGAAAAGTCCTCAAACTGCATAATTACCATATTTCTTTTTACTGCTCCATGGAGCGATTCTGCCTATAAGAAACGCGTGGGGTGGGTATCTGCCCCAGTCATGAGTTAGAAGGTAGAATAAATGATTCATAACTTCTATGGTTAATTTTATATTTATGAGACCAGTGTGATGTGAAACATATCTACGGAAATACATTTTTAAATCCACAATTTTTTTTGGCTTTTAGAATAGGAACAAAGATTTAAAAAAAAAAACAAAAAAATCTCATGTCTTTCGTGTATATTTCTACAAATCAATAATCCCTTTCATCAGATTTTCTGATGAATAAATCTTATTTCACCAAATCATCCTGGGGTCATTAACGCATGAAGCTACGCAATTATCCTTTATACCGCCATACAGCGCTTAGTCTTCCCAATTTCGTTTCTTACATTCCATCTCCTATTCCACTTCTACTCCTCATCCAGTAAATGAGGCATGCTCCTTTCGCGATGTCTTGGAATCTTGCGTTATTTATAGCCCTTGAAGCCACGGTTATTCTTATTTCGGCGATCCCCGGTGGAGAAGGAACACGAATACAGAATGTATATATAAGTTGTACAGATTGGAGTCTCCCGAGTTGTAATGCAAGAACGATTTCGTGCAAAAAAACACCTTCAGCACCAGCTTAATGTCAGTTTTAAAATGAAGGTCACGCGCCGATTCCTCTCTCTCGAACCGACACGCACCCGTACATCGTTTATTCCTTCGGTATATCTGCTGTTTCGCCGTTCCTTTCTGGCTACGTGTCCGCGATTATCACTTCGATGTAACGGACTCCTCATATCCCGTGAGAGAGAGACAGAGAAAAGGAGCTTCTCTTATGTACATGAGAAAGAAAGGGTTGTGAAACAACTCAAATGTTTGATTGGGTTGTTGGGTTTGAAGTGCATCAGAATGAAAGAAAAACGATAAGCCCACATCGGTTCTTCAGGGTCGGTCGGTTCGCCGTGCAATGGAGAACGCACGACGACGACCTCATCCGCGCACCACATTTGAAGTGACGGGAACTGTGCAATTTAAACTGCATTTTCGCGTGAGCCGTTATAATTGAGGCTTGTGCATGCTCATCTGCCCATCTTTTTCCTGTGGCTGTAGGTATTACCAGAACCTTCGTACGATCGTTATTCATATCGTTGCCAGGAATCATCAGCGTGTTTCACCAATAAAAGCGGTGCCCCAAGCCAGGTTCCAATAGTTTTTCGTAAAACAGTAGTTCAAGCATCACAGCCACGATACTATTCCAATTGGGTAACAATTTTATGGGCTCAGATTTCTTGCAGAACTTTCCAATGGTATCCTTTATTCAATCACGAGACCAAGAGTGGCCACTTAGAAAAAAAGTTACAAGAAGACATTTACTAGGGCTACTTAGGGGAAGTTCTGGTAAAGTGAACACCTTAAGCTTTCCGTGATTATTGCCGATAATGTATTATAGAGAAAATTAAAACAATTATCTGAGATTAGTCTTTATTTAATCAACTTTCGAAAAGCGTTCACAATGTTCCCTTAATTCTAGTTTAATTAGTTGCTATAAATCAAATAACAAAAAATGTCAAAGATAACACGTAAGTTACTAACAAATTAATCTGTATAAGGTAGCGTCTGCTAACTCGTACTTTTTGGCTGTTCGTTTGATGGATTCTCCAGCTTTACATAAATTTATTGCTGTTTGCATGACGTCTGCACTTCAAGAACATTGCGTCGTGTTTTTTTATTATTTATTAACCATCTGAAATGAAATGTGCAGATTATTATCTATAATGGAATTCTTTACGATCATCAGGCAAAGTGAATACGGCATTCACTTTGCCCTAGTCTTGTTTTCAACACAGTGTATTGGGAGTACAAATAAGTCTCTGCCGTTTGACAAAAGATGGCCCCACCAGAAGGTTATAGTTGAAATTGTCAGATGTAAAACGTCATATCGTAAGGTTGAACATCTGACAATACCATAACCTTGAAATATAGGCGATTTTGTATCAGCATCACATAATTTTTTTCATGCGAAAATGTCGAGTTATGAGCCAAATAAGGGTCATTTGTGGGAACTTTTGATTTACTTCTTTAATTTGAAGAAATCTGCAGCTGAGGCGCATCGATTGCTTGTAGAAGCATATGGTGAGGCTGCTTTAAGTGAGAGAAGTTGTCGTAAGTGGTTTCAAAAGTTTAAGAACGGTGAGTTTGACGTCGAAGACAAAGAACGCAGCGGAAGGTCGAAAGTGTACGAAGACGCGGAATTGGAAGCATTATTGGAGGGAGATTCATGCCAAACGCAAGAAGAACTTGCACTTACATCAGGAGTGACTCAACAAGCAATTTCACATCGTTTAAAATCGTTGGGAATGATTCAAAAGCGAGGAAATTGGGTTTCATATGAACTGAAGCCGAGAAACGTTGAACGCCGATTTTGCACATGTGAAATGCTGCTTGCCAGGCATAAGCGAAAGGGTTTTTTGCATCGTATAGTCATTGGTGATGAAAAATGGATCCACTAAGATAACCTAAAGAAGAGGAAATAATGGGGACCACCTGGCCATGCTTCAACATCGACAGCCAAGCCGAATATTCATGGAAAAAAACTCATGTTGTGTATTTGGTGGGATCAGCTTGGTGTCATGTATTATGAATTGCTAAAACCGAACGAAACCATTACTGGGGCTCTCTACCGAACACAATTGATGAGATTGAGCACTCAAGGAAAAACGCGCCCACTACTACTCCAGCCACGAAAAAATTATTCTCCTCCATGATAATGCTTGTCCACATGTGACGGCGCCGGTCAAAACTTACTTGGAAACACTCAATTGGGAAGTTTTACCCGACCCGCCGTATTCACCAGACATTGCTCCCTCTGACTATCATTTATTTCGATCGATGACGCACGGCCTGTTTGAGCAGCACTTTACATCATATGAAGATACCAAAAATTGGGTCGATTTGTGGATAGCCTCAAAAGATGAAGCGTTCTTCCGACGCCGTATCCATATGCTGCCAGAAAGATGGCAAAAAGTAGTGGCTAGCGATGGAAAATACTTTGAATAAAATACAAAGTACCGTTCTTTCACAATAAAAGCCCAATTCTTGATAAAAAACGGCGGAGATTTATTTGCACTCCCAATACATAAACATACATTGTAACCACCCAAAAATAAAGGACAATAAATAAATAACTTTATTGTTATTAACAAAATACTTATCTTGAAGAATCAATATTTTTCAAGCAAAAACACAAATCGTCGTCGCCTGGATGGCGCGTGATACGGCCACTCACCAAAGTATTTGCCACGTACTGGGTGACAATGGGCGAACGTTGCTATAGTAATGTAGCGATCGGCAAACGCATAATTTGCGAGTGGTGGCGAGTATTCACTTTGCTCGGAATATTCGCTTTACCCGGACTTCTGGAACAGTAGTATAAAAGTGCCAAACATCATCTCCGGTATCATACAATGTCATTGGTATCTACAGAACTATATGGCTTTGCATTATAGTTCTGTAGACACCATTGTATGATTTACGGTCTTCGGCAAGCACATTCAACTTTTGGGCACTCGATACTTACGAACAGTTCACATATAGTTGACCATGCAAGAAGCTAATCCCTTCTTAGTGCATGCCTCTATGCCCTTTAAGGCACATATCTTCCGAATTTCATTGAGATAAAAGCAGGGAATTCAATTTTACCATACAAACTTCAATACCCCGTTGCACCTGTAATTAGGGGTTATTTAAAAAATCTTAAAATATGCGTTTAATTATTTGCTTTGAAGATTTTTTATACCAAGTTTCAAGTTGATGCAAGGAATACAATTTTCCATACAAATTTTTACTTCCCATTTCATCCCCTTAAGAGTTATTTTTCGAAAAAAATATTTCTTATTGCACCTCTACACCTTCTGGAAACATATCTTTCCAATTTCATGTTTCTATCTTCAGCGGTTTAGGCTGTGCGTTGTCTATATGCCAGCCTGTAAGTCAGTGAGTCAGTCATGGAACTGTTTTATATGTATAGATATCTTGAAGAAAAACTTTCTTTGAATCAAGCACTTAAATTTTTCCAACTTCGATCAGATATGCTTCGATTGAGTTGAAAGCAATCATCTCATATCTCAATTCTAGCTCTTAAGGGAACATTCCAGTGTGGCTGGCTGGAAAATTGCTGATTTCCATGATTAAAAAAAAATAAAATTCGATAATCAGTCCGATTGTTTTTTCGTTTATTCACATGACTTATCTTGTACATGACAATATTTTGTAATGTTTTAGTTATATTTCTTTTATATATATTTTTTTACCACTGCAAAATTATGCCTAAAAAATGGCACCTGCCAGTGAAAAGTTCTACCCCTCCAAAAATTGTCTGAACAAAAAAAACAAAAAGATTATTAAACAGTATGCAAAACTGTAGAGATGTAAGGATGATTTTTTTTCGATGAAAATTAAGAAAATGGTGGCCATTTGAAAATTAAGTGTCAATTTGGCCTTTTTTCGGCCGTTTTTCGTTAAAAAAAAAGTCAAATTTTTGTATAAAAAAGAAAACGCTTCCGTACGACGTTAAGGAATGGCGTGAAGAATGATGTGGCAAAATGTGAGAGGGATAGCTTGAAAACTCTTCGTTTAAAATCTTTCGCCGTTTTGAAAAACGACGTTTCGAGAAAAACGTCGTTCACCAGCGCCAGGTCTCAAGCAGCTGGTCGAATCTCTGTTTTTAACAGCATGTCTATAAAAGTCCATCTTTTTGGATAATGCAAAAAAACGATTTTCAAAGATTTTTAATCTGGAGTTGTTCTCTTAATGGAGAGTAGCTCTCAAGAAATTAGTTGGGTTAAGTTTGAGTCTCCTAAAATAGTGTTTTATTTGTTTTACGTAGTTTTCGTAAATAAATGGTTTCTTTTAAATTGGAGCAGGAGTATCGCTGCGTAACAAATGTATATATTTCTCCAAATCTAACCCATGTCCATGGGGAAAAACTAATGGTTTTCATTTACAAAAATGTCAATATTTAATAAATGGTGTGGACGGATCATTTAATTTTTGAGTGACATAATTGTCATAATGTACTGAGTGGTTTGACGGTTTTTCATAAGATTCTTATCATTAATTCACACTATTTCGTGTGTAAAACTGCCGATCACCGATAAATATAGGCATCTCCCCACGTGGAAAAGTATTTTTTCAATTGTAAATTTTATAGAAACGGCATAGACGATCGATTTAAAATTTGGCAGGTGCATGCAGTATATGACAAAGAATCTGCTGTATAAATTTGAATCAAATGGTATCATTTCGTTACTTGTCCCAAAACTCCTTAAACCAAATCGACTTTTCAAAGAGTGCAAATCGAGACCGGTTGAGGAAGGGTAGCTTGATGATATTCATGCTCTTGCTGAATTCGCGAATTTGCAATATATCGTTGCAATAAATGAAACGGCGATGGATATCCATTGGATACTCGTCATATATGAAAAAGCACAGATTTTTCTAAGGATCTATATTCGCATCCGATTTAAGGGGGCACTTCCTATAGAGGCTTAAAAAAATGCATTTTTTTTTAATTGCCTCAATTTATAGTTTGAAACCTGTAGAATACGATGCAGTTAGTGATTTCGGTCAATTCTCAAAAATGACGTCCCGAGAGCCTTTGAGCGTGACTCTGCTCTGCTCCATTTGGAGCCCTGCGCGCAGGTATAAGCACCATGTGGAGAGCTGAGTCGTCTATTCAATAATCAATACTCGTAATACTCAAAAATGAGAATTACGAGGAAGCTGAAGGATATGCAAAAAAAACGATTTTCAAACATTTTTAATCTGGAATTGTTCTCTTAATGGAGAGTAGCTCTCAAGAAATTAGTTGGGTTAAGTTCGAGTCTCTTAAAATAGTGTTTTATTTGTTTTACGTAGTTTTCGTAAATAAATGGTTTCTTTTAAATTGGAGCATGAGTATCGCTGCGAAACAAATGTATATATTTCTCCAAATCTAACCCATGTCGGGTTAAAGTAAATAGACATTTGGCAAATTCCTGAAAATGTTATTCAAATCGACAACATACTTGACGGAAATAAATTATTTTCCATGGCTTAACAGTTGTAATGACCATTGTGTATATTAAGTTGTGCAAAATTAGGATAACTTTTGAACTAAAAAAAACCGATGTGTTTTCTGCATTTAATAATTGACGCAACATTCCTGTAAACTTCTACCCCACTGGCTAAAGTTCCCCTAAGTCGAAGATTGGAATCAACTGACTCGAAGGATCGACATTTGATATTCACATTTACTGAATCGATATTTATTACCGTACATCCATGCATCTATCGGCTTAACATCAGTTTAAGAACATTTCGTAGTATAAGATTTCGTTTCCTGGGATACCGCAAGCAATTGATTTTTTCCAGGTGGGTAAGCATACACCGGGAAAATATGGGCATAAATTAATTGTAATTAATATCCTCGTTGGAAGGTACTAAAGTATAAACCAGGAAATTTCGATGTCGCGATGAACTGTACACCATGTTCGGGTAAATTCATTTCCCTACCCTTGTATGCCATCCAAGGATAGTATACCCGCGAGAAGATCACGTTCAACGATCACTTAATTATATTCACCAGTAACGGGAGTATTCTTTGGTTATCCGATATTGTACGTTACATTCCAAATGTGCAAGAGTCAGTTAGGTATACGCACATCTACTTTCATATGGATAACGCAAATGTGTGGTAATCCCTGTGCATAAACGAATTAAAAAAAAAAGAAAACCTATTTTAATCACTAGATTCGTTTAATTGATTCTTTTATTTATTTTAATTGACTTCAATCTTCGTACAATCACACTTTTATTTAATTAATTCTACTATTACAGAGATTTATTTAAAATATATTTATTTATTTACATCAAGATCTAGATCAAGATCATCAGCAATCAGATCTATCTCATTGCTGAGAAATAAAACATCTATTTCATTCCATGAAACGTGATATTCGGTATTATTAACTTAAAAAAAATTAGTCATTCAGTCGTAATGTGTTTGTTCGATTAAATTTTTTTTAATTAACTTCTATGGGGCGGTCTATAAATTACGTCATCGAGTTTTTGCTGATTTTGACCCCCCCCCCCCCTCTGAAATCATTCTATAATCCAATACACCCCCCTCTCTCAGAAAACGACGTCATTTCCTACTGAATTCATGGAGTGGTGTACTTAGAGAAGATAAACATAGAACTGTTATTTTTATTTTTTATTTCCCATGGGGACGGTACTATCAAACACCTACTCTTTCGCTCGACGATATATAAGCTCTAATGTGACAATTATAAATAATGATTATAATTTGAGGTGATTTAAGATTTGGGAGTGATGACGTCATTTTCGATGAGACCATCATGCAACGACCCCCCCCCCCCCCCCCCCCCTCCATTTTAAAATGACATAATTTATGGACGCACTAAAATTTACATAGCGGACTCAAATATAAAGGTAATTGAATTTCCCAAGTGGCGTTTTAAACAGAACAAGTTTACCTTTAGTTTGCTTTTTTTGGCCATTTTTCGCATTTTTTTTGGCCGTCGAAAAATAAACGCAAAGTTTGTGGAAAATTTTTTCCTCGGTTTTTTCCATTGGTAACTTAAAAAGAATATCAAAATCGACATTTTTATTTTTTAGAAAGTCTCGTACGATTTTTTTTCGCCCTAGTATTGCATTTTTCGCTAAAAAATACATGTTTTAGAAAAAAAGGCGTCATCGAAGAAATATAGGGTTTCAGGGGAAATGTCGAGAGGGTAAAAAGTTGCATGGGTTCACACTGGAGTGGCTAGAATTTTTTCAGAATTTTTCTTGGACATTTTTTTTACCATTTTTGGTTGGAACTTTGATGAGTGGAGAGGCTTCACTTGGGAATTATGGGGTCTAGGACAATTAAGAAAGGAAATTTGTTTACATTTTTATTTTTAATTAACTATAATTTTTCTAGATGTTTTTTTTATTTTTGAAAATTAAAATAAAAACATGAAAATGAAAAAAAATGAAAAAAAATAGTTGTTAATTAAAAATGAATATGTAAACAAATTTCCATTCTCAATATATTGTCCTAGACCCCATAATTCCCAAGTGGAGCCTCTCCACTCATCAAAGTTCCAACCAAAAATGGTAAAAAAAAATCTGAAAAAATTCTAGCCACTCCAGTGTGAACCCATGCAACTTTTTACCCTCTTGACATTCCCTCTGAAACCCTATAGTTCTTTAATGACGCCTTTTTTCTGAAACATGTCTTTTTTAACTCAAAATGCAATACTGGGGCGAAAAAAAGTTTAAGTTTACCGTGGAAAAAACCGAGAAAACCAATTTCTATAAACTTTGCAGTTAATTTTCGGTGGCCAAAAAATAGCCGAAAAATGACAACGTTCAAAAGTGCGCACCGGGGCGAAAAAAAATCGTATAGAATTTTCTAAAAAACCAAAATAAAGGTAACCTTGCTCTCTTTAAAACGTCACTTGGGAAACTCAATTACCTTCATTTTTGAGTCCGCTATGTAAATTTTAGTGCGGTAAGAAATTTCGACCAGTGCGTACTTTTTTTTGTCCAGTACTGAATGTCCGTAGACATGAACATCTAACTATTTGATTGCAATACTTATGTTTCGTTATTTCGAAATGCTTTCATTTTTAAATCAACTTCCATTTAACATAATTTAATAATGAAATGTTTAATATGTCTCTAGTCTTTTTTGTTCGCATTCATGGGAAATTTCTAAGTCCTTCGAAAGACGATATACTGCGGTTAAAAAAATGCGAGATAAAATGTCGATATGACCCAAATCTGAAAGCTTTTCACGGGCGTTCAGATTTGGGTATATTAAAATCCTGAGTCACATGTTAGCCACCAGGCGTACTATCCGTGTGCGGGGGAGGCCGTTACTCTTTACGTGGCATCAGCCTGCCTACCCAGCGCACGGGTACGTTCCGTGGCCAACGTGTGGCGCAAAACCTTGAAGCTTCTCCCGCAAGCCATATGTGCTCCGAGCGGGTATATACTCGAGTCCGTAGAACGTGTCGACGACTTGAATTTTCCGCACGGTATCTCGTAGTATTATGCCTTCATTTAAGGTATTACTGGAATCGTGGATTTACGAGTAGATCATGTCGTACATGTTGAGCCTTACCGATAGCTAATTTAATAATAAATTAACACTTAGAAATGCGATTTTCTTGAATAATAATTGAAGTGAAATTCGACGATATTGGCGTGTGCATGACTGAGGTTTTGTCAGTGACTGTACATCTGTTTCAACTGTCCCACAAAAAATGTCTTAATTTTTAAATATAATTAATACGTTCAGATCATCTGATTATTATCAATAATTGACCAAAAACTCAATTTATATTGAGTTTTCCAATAATCGCTATTAATTCATGGTTAAAAGAAAGCGATACTCCACATTACTTTAATTACTTTTTCGACAATTACTCAGTCGATTTATTTGAAACTTAGCATAATCAAACGCTTGATCTTAAAAAAATGTCAATATTTAATAAATGGTGTGGACGGATCATTTAATTTTTGAGTGACATAATTGTCATAATGTACTGAGTGGTTTGACGGTTTTTCATAAGATTCTTATCATTAATTCACACTATTTCGTGTGTAAAACTGCCGATCACCGATGAATGTAGGCATCTCCCCACGTGGAAAAGTATTTTTTCAATTGTAAATTTTATAGAAACGGCATAGACGATCGATTTAAAATTTGGCAGGTGCATTCAGTATATGACAAAGAATCTGCTGTATAAATTTAAATCAAATGGTATCATTTCGTCACTTGTACCAAAACTTCTTAAACCAAATCGACTTTTCAAAGAGTGCAAATCGAGACCGGTTGAAGAAGGGTAGCTTGATGATATTCATGCTCTTGCTGAATTCGCGAATTTGCAATATATCGTTGCAATAAATGAAACGGCGATGAATATCCATTGGATACTCGTGATATATGAAAAAGCACAGATTTTTCTAAAGATCTATATTCGCATCCGATTTAAGGGGGGCACTCCCTATAGAGGCTTCAAAAAATGCATTTTTTTTAATTGCCTCAATTTATAGTTTGAAACCTGTAGAATACGATGCAGTTAGTGATTTCGGTCAATTCTCAAAAATGACGTCCCGAGAGCATTTGAGCGTGACTCAGCTCTGCTCCATTTGGAGCCCTGCGTGCAGGTATAAGCACCACGTGGAGAGGTGAGTCGTCTATTCAATAATCAATACTCGTAATACTCAAAAATGAGAATTACGAGGAAGCTGAAGGATATGGCGCTGGAATAGCCGACTAGTCGGTAAGTCACAGAATCATACGTCTTCCCTTGCCGAAACTTTAAACGCGATTATCTCGAAACTTTTTTTTTCAATGATCCACGAAAAAATTGCCGACACGAACAATACGGCCGATGCCTGGCCCAGTACTGGCTAACCGATTGTTGGCAACCAAAGTTGGCCCAACATTGAAACAACTGTTCTGCCATTTTTTAGCCGATCCTCTTTTCGAAGCCCGGCATCCAACATTACGCCAATGTAGTATCGGTTAACGACCTAGGGCCGACTGTTGGCGTAGACTAATGGAGCCGACCGTGGGCCAATACTGACTGCCATTAATTGTCCTGCGTTCATTTCTAATCCCGGCAGCCGGTACTTTACCAATGTCGGGCCAGTATGGGCTACCCCCGGAGAGCTGACTGTTGGGGTGAACTACTGGAGCCGACCGTGGGCCAATGCTGCCTGCCATAATTGTCCTACGTTCATATATAATCTCGGCATACCGCAATGTGCCGATGTCGGGACAGTATCGACTAACGACGAAGAACCGACTGTTGGCATGGATAGCTCGAACCAATCATGGGCCGATAACACTCCCCATTACATATCTTATGAACTGCTCGCGAGTCGCCATTTAGTGTTGTATCGATGCAGACCGCGAACAAACAGTAAAGTCCATCTTCGCTTTTTCGTGCAATACTATTTTTTCCCTTATACTCCTACCGTATTCTCAATATGAATAAACAAAAGCGACATGATAAACTGAAAATAGCGCGGAAAATTTAAAAAAATGATGTTGGAATAAACTGTCAGTGAAGCACGAAAAATGTGTCATGAATCGAAAGAGTCATGTTTTACGGAGAAAAAAATCCCCGAAAATAATAAAAAAGCGAAATGTGAAAATACTCTTGAGTATGTGAAAGAACTGATTGAACATGGGGACGACAAAAATGGTGAAAACGAACAGAGTGAAAATGAACAACTAAAATTTTTTAACACAGGTGAAGAAGATACCAGTGACGATGATAGTGAATTTCAAGCTAGTGCCACGAACCAGTATGTTTCGTTATTCATTAATATATGATTTGCGAAATAAGTCTGATATAATAAGTACAATGATAGTATATAATAAATTACAATATCTGTACTTACTTGAATTAATAATAAATTCTATTTTCAACTCGAGTTGAAAATCGGTGTACACGATTACTCAAAAACTATTTCACCGATCAAGCTCATATTTGGCACACGTTTTTATGATACTTATGTCCAATTGATGAACTCAAAAATGACCAAATAAACATATTTTTGGCTGGATCAAAGATTGAATTTTTTTTTCGAAAATATCGACTTTTTTGTTCTAAGGCTTCCCTTCAGTCAATTATCATTATTTTTCCAATATTATTAGTTCATCAAGTGACCACATGTATATACTAATCAATTTTTTTGTGCAGACTGTTTCAGATGATCCTACGAGGTGCTGAAGTGTACACCGCATTCGGCCTCTCTTTCGGTCAGCTTCACGGCGACTGGTTATATCTCCGCCATTTTTAACTTTTTTAAGGAAAAAAATCGTTTTGAAAACTAGAATTTTGTAATAAAAAGTACCTATGATCCTGAAAAGATATATACATTCCTTACCCTCGAAAAAAAAATCATGAAATTCGACTAAGATTTGGCATTTTATAGGGAGTGCCCCCCTTAAGTCTAGATGAATATAACAACACTTGATGGACATTTACACTAGATCATGTGTATACTTTGCCCGCAAGTGCGGATCCGTGAAAGAGCGATGAGATGCGGATGGCAAGGTGCATTACCACTTAAGTTAGTGATGTGTCACCGGTGGCTAGTGGCTGGAAACCGTAGCCTCCGTGTAGTTATGTGCATACGATGCATTTGTGCCTACGGGACAACGATGAACCGGCTATTCCCAGCGATACTATCGCACACCGCGCGGACAACGTGTCCCACTCGGCAACGACCTCGTGCAGCTACTGAATTCATAATAAGCGTAATAAACGATCAATTTCCAATAGCTTCCGCCCCAGCCCCTTGCGGGGTATTTGCATTCGGTGAATATTTCCAGTGTACCTAAGCATTGAAAGTCTCCAATTATCCGGATTGAAGGATTGCACAACAAACGGCAACTACTTGACGACAAGTGGTCGAAAAAAGTTGAACATTGAAGAATGTATTACATTAAAAAATTAAAATGAAGCTAGACAATTACATTCGATTATCATCGGTTTATCGTTAGGATGCACTGTTACATTGAGATGTTTTGGACCGTGAGTAATGACAAAAAAGATAAGCGTAGTCGCAAATACGAATATGATCATTACAATTGTTAGGTACCGTGGCTTGGGGTTACTTTGATTCGTAGGGTTATTTTGATAAAAACTTTGTTCTGTTTTTTAATTTAAATTACGCAGTTCCTGAAGGCGACCGAAAGTTTTTTTTTACGGTTGGTGAGCCTGAATATTTCTTTATATCATTACTCAGATGCAGCACAAACGAACGGGTTCAGTGGCCGTGAAAATATAGAAAAACGTAAGTAATGTATTTAAACTATTCTTTAAGCTCGAATAACTTAAGGTCGTCTTCTAGTCTAGAGGGCCAAAATTTGGGGATTTTTCAACATGCGATTAAAAAAAAACAAAAAATATTTCCGTATCTATCTTTTTACCACATTTTTATTCATCCTTTGACATTGTATAAAAAAATTGGCGAAAAAAAATCCATAATTCTGGTAGATGCAGGCTGGTAAAGTGGGGGTGGAAAAAAAAACGGCCTCTCCTGGTTGGCATTATTCCAACCCTCCTGGTCATCTGAAAAAAAAAATAGATTCTTAATTAGTAGGGATGTCATTATAGCCCCTACCTCAGGCAAAAAAAAAATTCGCAAAATGGCGGCTGTTTAAAAAAAAGGTAACTTTAACCGTTTTTTTCACAATTGTTGATTTTTTAAAAATAATTAGTAACAAAATTTCGCGATAAATCTGGTAGGGGCGATAGAGGGGTGTATAGAGAAGGTCCACAAAAAATTTCAAGTAAATCGGTTCATTACAACTTGAGATATCATGTCAATCGTCTCGAAAAAAGTAGTTTCGAGAAAAACGTGTTTAAAGATTCGAGTACAGTTTCAGGCAGTCTAAGTCATATAATGGTACATATACTTACATTTCGTTAATCGGCGATTCCTGGTCCATATCACAAAGGGTAGGGGACCTCAGGTAGTCAAGAAACGTGAATATCACGAAGGGTAGGGCCTCAGGTAGTCGAGCAGACGGAACCGTCTATTCTTCGATTCGGTCCGGCAGCGCCGGTTAAGTTTCCACCTCACTAATTACAGCTGTAACTCCGTTAATATTTGGAATTTCCAAATTTCCTTTGGAGGGTATATTCTTGAAATAATAAACATTGAAAATATGCAAAAAAAATCGATTTTTTCAAAATTCTAGACTAGAAGACGGCCTTAAGGCCTTATATACGCAAAAATGTCGAAAAATTTCATTTTTTTTATTTTTGATTCCATTAGCCTGAACGGTTAGGAATATTTTAAGCTTTACAGAATTGAAAAATTCCAAAAATTGTTAAAGTTACAGCATTTAGAGCGTATAATAGATACCGCGCGGCGCGCCCGACCGCCAACTTCAAAGCCGTTTTTCCACGATTCACTTTTTTGAAGCTTGTGAAAGTTCTAACTCTTGAACGAAGGTTCAGATCATTTGAAATTTTTACAACATATCCTTAGTATCATCACCTATCGTGTGAACCACAGAAACAAAAATTTCAATGACACAAAAAAATATAAAAAATAAAATACCGACAGAAAATTGAGTAAAAAAATTTTAAGTTTCGAATTTTTATTATAATAATTTTTTAAAATAATATTGTTGGTTCACACTGAAGATACATTCATTGTGCAATTATAAATATGTTCATTTTTTTTCAGAGACCCACATCGCTGCCGAGAACTTTCACCATCAACGCGCGCGCAAAAAACATACATTGCTTTATTATGTTATATCTCCGTCATTTGTTAATATTTCTGATTTTTTTTTACATATACTTAACCATGTGCATAAATGATCTGTAAAAAAAATGTTGTGAATATATGCGTCATTTTTTTTTAACCGCGTCTAGAAAAGTACCTTCGAAAATCGGCGAAATCGCGTATATAAGGCCTTAGAAAATAACAAGTTGCGTATTGCAATGGCATGTTTTTGATAAAAACCCCCTTGTCAGATGTTTATTAAACTACACCACTATGCTTAGTTGTGTGGCATATCCTCAAAAACATATTCTATGCGTGGCAGTTGTCTCGTTGGGGTGTCTTTAATCGTTTCGACGGGGTAACATTGATCATTGATCAATTTCACCCCACGTATTATCTTTATTGCTGGTCTCGGAGTAATCTTAGTATTCTCAGTCATGGCAAAAAAACGTACAAGTACGTTTACCAAATAATGGAATTAGACCCTTCACTAGTGGAAGGTTTCAAATCAGCTGGAAGTAAAACAAGATTCAAGAGAATTAAAGGTGATATATCTGAAATCGATAACATTGATATAGAATCATTCTTGCCGAAACCTATCGATAACAATGATTATGTTGAATTGCCATTTGATATTAATGTTGCAGAATTGTAGTTTAAGAAATGTTCCTAATGAACAATTTGATCTTTTTTGTGATTTAGATTACCTAGGTAGACAAAAGTATGTTGCCTTCCTTACAACTTGTTTTTTTCTAGTTTTTTAATGTTTCGAAGTTTATGGATGTGTCACCACATAAATAATTATAAAATATATAATTATAATTTTAATTATAATTATAAGTTGTTTATCAGTAAAGTTGATTTAAAAAAAGTAAAGGTGTATTATTTGTTTGATCAAAGTAACCTCAAAACAATAAAAATCGTTGTAACTTTCGAGCCCGGTGACCGTTTTTTTTTTCTTCTTTAGGAAAAGTTCCCCTTCTCCTTGTACATTTTATCTGGATTTAAAAGCTTATAAAGTAACGATGGAAACGCCTAATGTTTACCTAACCCTCACTTTTGTAACAGACTATCCATTCCGGCTACTAGTACGTAGATACTCTGCGTATGCGGATATGCACACACTACTGTAATCTAGTTCTAGTCTGCTCTAGTCGCTTCGTGCCGCTAGCGTCGACAGACATTGCTTAATTTAAATTGCTATATCTCTGAAACTAGACGGTCAATATCCATGATTTTTTTTACCCACTTTCGTCATATTTTCCACTGCTCTCCATAAGAACACGTGTATAACCATAAAATCTTTGATTGCCAATATCTCGAAAACGGAACGATAAATCCTTTTGCAATTTTGGAGGTCATCATTGAATAGTGTCCGAATGAGTCCTCAAAATAAAAAAAAAATCTATAGAAAAACGCCTTGGCGAGACTACTACCTTAAAGTGGCTACTACCCGCCTAAAAAAGTTTAGGAACCGTTTATAGTATCTGTCAGAAGAGTTTATCTGTTTGTCTTTTTTCGATGACGATGCTTCAATTAAGACGAAGCGCGAAATGACTGAATCATTAGCACTTCCAGGGAGTACCAGTCGTCAAGTGAAAGCTGACATAACAGTCCAGAGCCTTCTTAATCTCAGATTGGCAGACTTCGTAACCGCTTGTAGCTTGCTTGATCAGGGTAAAAAATCAAGGCCTGATCAGGGTACAAAATCAAGGCCTGATCAGAGCTTGATTTTGTAAGGCTTGATCAAAATGAAAAATCATGGCCTAGTCAGTATAATGTAATGAAGCCCTGCTTCGGATGTCCTAATTATTCCTGAAATAAAAAATACCACGGACATTTAAAAGAGAAAAAAGCACGAAATTATAATTAACGCTAATAGTTTATTTTTCAAACTAAATATAATTTTTCATTTATCAAATACATTTTTCACATAGATGCATGTGGGAAATAAATAACTTTCACTTAGAGATTTGATTAAACCTGCACCGATGGCATCACATTCATCGCTGCAGTTTAACCAGGACAACGTAGACCAAACAAATAATGGTAAGATGACTGCGTGAATGCAATGCCATCGTTGCATGTTAGCCTTAATTTTACAATTCTTTACTTTACTTTTTAATCCTTAAATCTTACTTATTACAATTTTTATTGCAATTCTTAAATATATATACAGGGTAGATCAATAACTATTAGCACCTTGGATATCTTCTAAACTATAAGGTTCACAGAAATATTTGCTGAAATGAAATTGCACAATACGAAAGGGGCCATCCGATAGCGATAATAGTTTTTTTGCAGGTGGAGATACTTCGGATATTTGAAGGTCAATTCCATTTTTTCAAATGGATCGGTATGTTTTTTTTCTGTATCATGAAAGAGGAGCTTAAAACGAGTTCAACACCCTGTAGCATAAGTTTATTGAAGGTCATAGAAAGTACAGAAAGGCGATAATACTTACAGTTTCGGTGGTAAATAAAATTACTACGTTTTATAGTAAGTGTTCGAAATGACGACCATCAATATCAATGCGTACGTTATTATGTACGTTTACATATTATTATTATGTACGTTTACACGTTATTATGTACGTTTACGACATGCAACAAAGAATTATTACAGCCTGTGCATCAATAAGTTCTGACGCTGTAAAACTTGCAAGTCAATCAATCGAAAAAAGAATCCAATGTTGCATTGATACTGATGGTCGTCATTTTGAACACTTACTATAAACGTAGTAATTTTATTCACTACCGACACTGTAAGTATTATCGCCTTTCTGTACTTTCTATGATCTTCAATGACCTTATGTTATAGGTCGTTGAACTCGTTTTAAGCTCCTCTTTCATGATACAGAAAAAAAAACATACCGATCCATTTTAAAAAATGGAGTTGACCTTCAAATGTCCGAAGTACCTCCACCTGCAAAAAAACTATTATCGCTATCGGATGGCCCCTTTCGTACTGTGCAATTTCAATTCAGCAAATATTTCTGTGAACCTTATAGTTTCGAAGATATCCAAGGTGCTAATAGTTATTGATCCACCCGGTATATAGACTTAAGAATTGTAAAAGTCTGATTTTTTTTTATATTAACCTAACTAACTAAGAATTGTAAAAAACTGAAAAATTGTTATACTAACCTGCTGCTATATTATTCCTTCTTTATTTTTCCTCATTAAGTGCCCGCCATTCTTACAGAAGCAGTAGTTGGGCAATTTTCTGCTGCTTTCGTTTCTCCATTTCATTCACAATATAAACTTTATATACGAAAATGTGTAAACTGATTAATGTCTCGTGCTTCTTTCGTGTCTCTCTAGCATCTGGCAAGATAAGGTTAGGCACGTTTTTAGCGCCAAACTGTATAAGTCCGGCTGCTTGACCAACGCCTGAAGCTAGCCGGATGAGGCAAATTGAAGTAAGCCGTAAGTCCGTTTGCTTGACCAGCGCCTGAAGCTAGCCGGGTCAGGCAACTGGAGGAGAACGTACGTCCAGTTGCCTGACGATCGCCTGACACTAGCAGGATCAGGCAAATTAAGGATGCTTTAAATAAAGTCTCCGGACTACAACTTGATCAGGTCCGAATCAAATATCAGGCTATCCTGACAATATTTCTACTCGAGAAACGTCTCGTAAATGATTAGCTCGTATTTTTTCGGACATGAACTTGGTGAAAAAAAATTTTTTTTAGGAACTTAATAACGTATTCTTTAGGAACTTAATAACATATTAAACGTCCATATATATTAGGTGTGTGAATTAATTTTTACAGATTTTTCTAGCAGGCTGGGAATCCTCTTTCAATTTGAAATATTTGAACGCCCTTTTAGGATTTTAAAGTATTGACATAGCCCTGTTCAAGACGCTGTATGAATTTATTGGGCGAGCATCATAACCTTAAAATAAAGTAGCAAGAATCCGGCACCGATCAGGCGTGCCCCATTACTGCATTCCAGACCGCAGCATGATAGCGGCCTGATCAGTGTTCAGGCTGCATGATCAAAATTTCTAGTCGAGACGAAACCTTAATACAACGAAAACTCGATTTGACGAACTTTTTTGCTCTTCCCTAGAGATTCGTTATATCGAGGTTCGACTGTACTTGGATTTTGTTCGGTTTATTTCTTATTCTGTTGAAACAATTTGACATCGTCGTTTGGATTTCCTTTCGCTTTATTTGTTATTTTTTACATTGTTCTTTGAGCTCGTTTGGACTCGTTTCGTCTCTTGTTTGTGATTCTATTGGGTATTTTTCGCTCACTATTGAATAACGCTGCGGTAGGAATACAAAGGATTTGAAGATGCGAGGAGTCGACTTTGTCAGGGACAAGAAGGAAATATAAAACTGCTACCAGTATGTAAATACATGACCTAAGAAATAATAGAAAGTAATGCCTGACAGAATGGCTAGGGGTTATAGCTGGGTTAAAAACTGCGAAGGAAAATAGATTGCCCAGTAAAACCGGAGACAAGGATGGAGAAGATTCCATTTGACTGAAATGTCATTTATTGCAACAATGCAAGCTTTGTATCTCGGCATATAACGAATAGTAGCAATTCGTATTGTTGAAAGAAAAAATCTACAGATATTACACAAAGTGCAACTATTTCATGGTATTGAAAATGTTATCAGAGTTTTCGGATGATAAAAAAAAGGTACACGCAAATATGAGTTGCTCTCTCTCACATTCTCACTCTCCATCCATCCATCCATCCGTTTTCTCATTTTCGCGTTTTCACTTTCACATTTTCGTATTTTCACATTTTTTACCTTTTCCCATTTTTCACATTGCCACTTTTTCACATTTTCGCATTTTCGGGGGATAGTACGATTTCCGAGGGGCCAAGTTTTCACCGTTGATTCTTGATATTTGAACCAAAATAATGAGAATTTTAAGAATAACAAATTTGCCGTTTCGGCTCCTTATGGAATTATGAGCGGTAATTGGAAAAACGCCAAAATTCAACGATAGTTGTTGGCTCATTGGTACAATATCTTTGTTTTATTAAAAATAATGGAAGTTGACCGGGCAAACCTCAAAAAGTATTTGTTTAATATTGCCTGAAGGGCAAAAAGTTTTTCTCTTCTTTGGCTGAGACCCGAGAAGTTATACTTTAATATAGTACACCATTTTTGTCCGAGCTTCTCTATTGGGAAGATGCTATGTACGTAGAAGATGTGTCACACGCGAAAGGTGTTTGCTACTGGAGCGCGGGAGGTCGGGGGGTCCAACCCCCCTGCGGGGTCAAGGGACCCCCCCCAAGGACACTAAACGCATTATTTATGATTTTTAACATAAATTCCGAGATTATAATGCTTTATTTATTTATATTCTTTGTTCATTTATAACAATAAGAATTGTTCTATATAATTACTACACCAAATTACTAAACGATATATTTTACATAAACTTGGAGCCGTACAAGTCCGAAGAGGGATGAACCGTATACTTTTAATTCCTCTTCGGACTTCTAGCGATTAAAAGTGCTACTTTACTCTCTGTCTAGTCGCACCTAGTCGTCCTAGAACATCTAGTCGCTGCCTGATGTTCCTTGAAATTTTCAAATTCGAAAAAAAACGTCATTTTCGATAACTAACGAAAAATACAAATTTTAACGCAAAACAAGCGAAATATTAACTTTTACCACTCTTCATATTTTTTTTTATTTTCACCCAATAACCCTAAATTCACCGTCAAATCTTGGCGCCTCTGATAACGTACTCTTGCCCATTTTGGGTGTACTTTCGAAAAGACCAAACCTCCGATTAGTTTAAAACTTCGTATACTTATGTATTTTGACTCGCTGATCACGAATATGATAGTGAAAATACCCGCAAATTTTATTTTCAAGGTCAAAACAAAAAAAACTGGTTTTTTTGTTTTTCTATTTTATTTTAATAAATATTGATCTTAGAGAAAAATGTTTCCTACAAGAGTTGTAGCTTATGAATAGACTAATATTTTATATTCTATACAGATTTTGTCTAAAACCATTATTTTTCGAGAAAAATGGGATAATGCTCCAATAAGTATATTTTGCTAAACTGTATTAGTTTCGATGTTATCTACTTACGCACTTTACCACGGGGAGGTTAGAGTTTAGTCTTTAAAGTGTATGTTTTTTTTGCTTTTTTGTATTTTATTCTTTTTTGCATTTTTTGTATTTTTTATTTTGGTCTTTTTTGTATTTTATGTTGTTTTCTGTTATTTTTTGTGATTTTAGTATTACACAGGAAAATATTGAAGGTTAAGCAACATAAAAACGAAAAACTTATGTGGCTTTGTGCGTAGAACACTTCAGTGTTCTACGCACCCCTCGATTCCACGCACCCATCCGAGGTGCCCTCCGCCCACCCCAGTGTCCGACGCACCCCACGATTCCATGCACCTATCCGAGGTGCCCTCCGCCCACCCCAGTGTCCCACGCACCCCACGATTCCATGCACCTATCCGAGGGGCCCTCCGCCCACCCCAGTGTTCAACGCACCCCACGATTCCAAACACCCATCCGAGGTGCCCTCCGCCCACCCCAGTGTTCTACGCACCCCACGATTCTACGCACCCATCCAAGGTGCCCTCCGCCCACCCCAGTGTTCTACACACCCTGCGATTCCACACACCCATCCGAGGTGCCCTGCGCCCACCCCAATGAACTACACACCCCACGATTCAGCATATCCGAGTTTGTTTGGGTTTGCTTTATTTGCGTTTGTTTGGGCCCATATGCAGTAAAGTGCGTAAGTAGATAATATCGAAACTAATGGAGTTTAGCAAAATATACTTATTGGAGTATTATCCCATTTTTCTTGGAAAATAATGATTTTAGATAAAATTTGTATGGAACATAAATTATCGGTCTTTTGATGGGTTACAATTTTTGTAGGAGACATTTTCCTCTACGATCAACATTTATTAAAATAAAACAGAAAAACTAAAAAAAAAAGCGTTTTTTAGTTTTGAACTTGAAAATCAAATTTGCGGGTATTTTCACTATCATATTCGTGATCAGCGAGTCAAAATACATAAGTACACGAAGTTCTAAATTATTCGGAGGTGTGGGCTTTTCGGAAGTTTATCCCTCATTTTCGCATCTTCGCATTTTCACATTTTCACCCTCTCATCTATCCATCCATCTATCCATCCACCCATCCTCCCTCTCTCTTTCTCTCTCGTTCTCTCCACTCTCTCACTCTCTCAATCTGTAAATGTAATTATCATCCTGATAACATTGTAATGTACACTTCAAAATTGAAACTTACCATTTGCAACCATAAATGACTACATGTAATGCAGAATTTTTCAACCAATCACAGGCATTCAGTATGCCACAGCTCGCCCCACTTCGCTACAACACAGCGGCAGTGGAGTGGGGGTAGCGTTAGTCTTGTGTGACATCTCGCTAAATCAGACCCCCTATATACATCTTTAAAACCATTTTCAATGCTAAAACTAGGTGATGAAATTCTTCCTTGATACATTTTTTTTACTGCGTCAGGGATAACTGTCATATTAAGAATCATTTATAACACTGCGATATGAAGCCTACGATATACCGGAGCAAAATAGAGAGGAAATACAGAAAGAAAGTGTACGGAAATTCAGGCCAATAACTCGGTATAGCCTGTAAAGAAAAGTGAATTTAATCTAACGTTCATCATATATAACATGCAAACAAGTGTTTCTCACGAGCAAGAGGCAGAAGACTTTAATCGAAACAGCGATACTAATTTAATTGAAATGATCCTTTTTACCGGAGGGCCATTCACATGTAGAAATATACGCTGATGTGTTCCTTCACTCCGATCTCCTTCCCCGTCCGCAGGTCGAAACGATTAGCCTCGAATATGTTGAATTGAATTCTCATAGCCTTGCCTACCCATATTAATATAAGCTGTAGTGCAAAAGTTGTGGGTTACGGATGCGGATTAACTCGACAAAACGGACATTTCCGGCCGCGCCTGTTCGCAGTTCACACTGCTATGGCATTTTATTCGCGCGCCTCTCAATTCAACAGCCGGAATATTCCAGCAGGCAGAGTATAGCACCGTGAAAGTTATTTCTCCGTCTGCCGACAGTTAACACGGTTAACCTGAATCTCACCAAGTGCTATTCACCCCTTTTCACTTTGAGGGTTCCGTAGCCACTATGGGAACCCTTATAATCTCGTGGGTTCCGGTTTTTTGTCTGTCTGTCACCGCACAACAGCCTCCGACATTCTTCTAATACTTTGGCGTAACAAGTTGAAATAATATATGAACATATTATTTTTTAAGTAATGGCAAATAAAAGTATCGCGGGAAAATAATTAGTCACGAACAAATTAGAGAAACGATTTCTAATTTGACGATGAGGTTCTATCTGCCATATTTTCGACATCATTCGGAAAATTCTATATTTTAAATATAAATGTTTTTTTTTCAATTAGCAACATATCGATATGCAAACTTTTTTATAGCAATACAATTCAATTCGTTATTGTGATAATTCCACCCTCGACCACTTTTTTTATGAGAAAAATCCCAGAGCAGTCCCTGACATGCTTGTAATATTTTGGCGTAACAATTTAAAATGATACATGAACATTTTATTTATTATGTATTGGCAAATAAAAGTATCACGGTAAAACAATTAATCATGAAATTAGAGAAAAGGTTTCTATTTTGACGGAGGTTCTATCTGCCATATTTTCGACGTCATTCGTAAGATTCTACATTTTAGATATCATTGTTTTTTAAATCCTTCTTTTTAAATTAGCAACACTTCGATTCGCAAACTTTCTTAAAGCAATAAAGTTATTGCTTTAAAAATTCAATTCAATTCGTTATAATAATCACACCCTCGACCACTTCTTTTATGAGAGAAATCCCGGAGCAGTCCCTGACATGCTTGTAATATTTTGGCGTAACGATGTAAAATGATACATGAACCTTTCATTTATTATTTATTGGCGAATAAAAGTATAACGGTAAAATAATTAGTCACGAAATTAGAGAAACGATTTCTATTTTGACGATGAGGTTATATCTGCCATATTTTCGACATCATTCGTAAGATTCTACATTTTAAATATCAATGTTTTTTTTTAATCTTCTTTTTAAATTAACAACAGTTCGATTCGCAAACGTTTTTAAAGTCAGCTTCTTTTATGAGAAAAATCGCAGAGCAGTCCCAGACATGCTTGTAATATTTTGGCGTAAAAAGTTGACATAATATTGTACATGAGCAATTTATTTATTAAGCATTGGCAAATGAAAGTAATACGGTAAGATAATTAGTCACGAAATTAGAGAAACGATTTCTATTTTGACGATGAGGTTCTATCTGCCATATTTCCGACCGCATTTGTAACAATCTACGTTTTAAATATCGATGTTTTTGAAAAACTTTTTTTTAACCCTCCGCAGTCACCCGGGGTCAAAATGATGCAAAACGCAACTTTAAGCCAACATTACTATAAGGTGTTGGCGGCCACTTTTTATAATAAATCGCTCATTTTTCATGATTTTCATGATTTCATGATATGGAACTATTTTTTTCCTTAAACGATCGTATCTCAAGAGCAACACTCTAAAATTTTATGAAAAAACAAATTGATAATTTCAAAGTTTATGATTTTTTTTAGTAAAAAGAACTTTTTTACGCATTGACCCCTTGCCGATTTTTTTCCGCCATTTCAAAATTTGATGAAAATATAATACCGAGAATGCCACATTCTAGAATGTTCAAACTAATATCCTGAATTTTTACGAGTCATTCGGAACGATACAGTCATCGCGGCAATCGTTTAAACATGGCTGGGGTCATTGCGACCCCCTGTGACCAGCGCAGCGTTATAGTCAGAACGTGTGACCGCGAAGGATGAAATAAGCAGCAGATCAATTCGCAAACTTTTTTAAAACAATAAAGTTTAATTCATTATTATAACAACCACACCCTCGAGTGCTTTTCTTATGAGAAAAATCGATTAAAATCGCTGATGAAAGCAAATGGATGGTCCAATCTTGACAAATGAAAATCGGCGTCCGAAGCTGACGTTACAATGGATAGAACTTGGTAAACCATTTCCAGACGCGTGAAGTTTCAGCGATTTATCAAAATCAACGTAAATACCCACAAAAACAATCTACCCAAATAACTTTGCGTAGATTTTTCAAACGAGCAGTTTCCTCTCTTCTTCTCGATGCTCAATTTGCAAGGATATGAAAGTTTCAAGTACAAACGCCATCAGGGATTTGGCATTTTTTTTTCTCGCCTTTTTCTTTTGCATCCGCATCTCTGCTAGTCCAGTTAGCACAAAACGTACGCCCATCGTACATGGAATATCGAACAAGATGATGAATAAAAGAAAACGAGCAAATCGGTGACTCACGATTCCAATTTGTTTCACCTGACACGGCGGTTACACGCCATATGCCGTAGGTGTATATATATATATATAACTTTTGCGTTGTATACGTGTGAGAGAGTTGGTTTCAGTTTCGCTTGGGTCCCTTTTCAAATCCGTTCCTGGTTTTGCTCGCTAACTCGTTTCTGCCCACTTCAATCGAACTTACGTTCTGGTACACTCCGCACCAACGATGACAGACGTTTAAAGGCTTGTTTACTTTTCTTTTCTCATTCGTTTTGTTGTTGCTGTTGTTGAAAATATACGGATCACACGGGATACGCACTGCTCCATTGGCAAAAAATAAAAATAAAAATAAAATGTTCAATCCGCTGTCGGCAAGATAGTTATGTAATTTTGTATTTTAGCAAGGCATACTCTGAGTTTTCGTTCGAGCTCGATCGAGCATATCGATGAGGGGTACAAGAACGAATGGCAGCTCAAGTCAACGAGAAGAACGACAACGACGAACGTCCCATTGGCAACTTTGATCCCGCACTTTCACCAATGCCTCTGGCTTATAAGTCGATGCCATATGCAATGCGTTTTCTGAGAGATATTGCGGACCCTGAACTCACAGGGGAGACGCAATTTTTCACCAGCTGAAATACTGCAATAGCAACCGCAGGCGTACCTACCATACACCTTGCGACGTATACACAAGTTGCAACTTCGATCTATCTACTTTAGTCAGCTGATGCATATCCGCTCTGCGATGCGCCCTGTACTTTGCATAATGCTAATTTTTCGCCTACAAGCGCTGCAATTCCTTTTCGCTCTTATAGTTCCATCTCATCTCCTCGTCCTCCTCTCATACATTTTAATTCCCAACAATTCAGACTACTTCGATATCAGCTTATGTCATAAAGATCTGGAGTAGATAGTAAACGGTCGAAATACCGTTTAATCGAAATTCCTTTCCAGAGAAAATAAACTGGCATTTATTTCTCTAAACAGTTTTCCTAAAACCAAGCTGATGCATCAATGTTGGGCAAAATTTAATTGTTAGGGTAACCAAAGATTAACAAATAATGAATTATTAATCACGACTATAACAATGAACAATTAATTAATTGTAATTGTGAAAACTCACGATTAACAATTAATTAATTGTTAACCCAAACCCAAACAATCAATTAATTGTTAATAGCTGTAGTCGCAATTAATAATTAATCAATTGTTAATGGTGACTTTCCACAATAAGAAACTAATCAATTTTCAATATTTTTGGTGTATTTGATTAAAAACTAACATTTAAAACTGATTATTGTGTAGGGCGCTGCGTAAGCCTACAAAACCCAAATAAACACGTCGTATCTGCTATCTGTAAAGTTAAATAGGTTAATTGTTAGTTTTAATTATTTCTTAGAACAATTAGAAAAAGTTAATTGAAAGTTGCAATTGTTTTAATTTCGAGTTGCAATTAACATAGATTAATCCAAATAAATTAATTGCAACATGCAACTAGTAGTTAATTGTAATCAATGTTAATTGAAATTACGTTTTTAGTTAATTAATGAACTGATTGAAAATTTAATTGATTAACGCCCAACACTGGTCTGCATAAGCTTGGGGCTGAAAAAAACAGGCCGATTTTCAAAAAAAAATTCTCATGAGAGTATTGGGATGTCGAGGTTGGAATCTTACATACAATTAATACAGTAATGGCAAATTTGATCTTTTTTTTTATTGATAAATATTGATCAACAATGAAGTTATTATTTACGGAGTTAGGCTACTCTAGAACAAGAAAAAGGCTTTTATTGGGATTTTTCTTAGTGAAATAATAAAATTATATTCCCTGCACATGTCTTTATTATATTACTAATGCACTATACAGAATAGTTTTTTCATAGTGGTTAAGGGAGGACACCACTGTGACGGCCTCAAAAAATTGATTTTTTTTGCATTTTCTTGTAGTATGTACTTGCAGAAATATGTATACCAAAAAACATTTTATAATTTTCAAATATGACAGAGTTACAAAACTTTTAGTAAGAGGACGTAGAGCGGCAGCCCTTGACGGCCGCATTTTATAGAGCGTTTTTCTCGAAACCATCGACTCGAGCAATAATACAATTTTTGTACAAAATTTTTTTAAATTGTTATAGCCATCGTTGTGCGAAGAGATTTTTATCTTCTAAAATTATTATTTCGTAAAGCATCTTGAATGAAAATATTTTAGGTGGAAACAATACTTTTCATTTCGAAACGTGGCCATATTTCGAAAAATAAACAAAATCAAGAACGACTACGCTCAACAATAGCGACATTAATGCAGATTAAGGGCAATTTTTTTTAAATTGTTTCAGACGAATCAAACCAGAGATGTCGAACTCACCAGGAAGAGGAAAATTTCCGATGGGCGTTCACTCTGCCATTTATTGTACTTCAACTATTGTTTTTTTTTCAATAAAAAATTACTTGAATCTAATTTAATGTATGTGAAACAACATATCTTTGATTGAGCAAAAAAAAACCATCAAGTGAATTTCAAAAATTCATGAAAAAAGCTTATTTATTTACCGTCACAGTAGGATCCCCCCTAAATGACAATGTGGCGGCTGCACAGCATTTCTCCGTTGGCGCTTTTTTTTTGAAAGGATCCATGGGAAGAAACGTAGTTCATACCATTTTTGACCTGAATCAAAAAACCAAATTTTTTTTTATTCTTCATAAGAATAGCTACGGAAGTACGTAGGATTTTTTCGATACATTTATTTTTGCCAAAATGGAGCATTATAGAAGAAAATATTATAAATTTCAGGAAAAAAATCATGAGACAACTGTTTGTAGCAAAAAAAACTATACAATGTAACAAAAAAATCTTACGTACTTCTGTAGAGAATTTAGTTTTAAATGTGCGGTTAAATTTTCAAATCGATTGGTGAAGATTTGTTGGGGTTATGTTTCCGCCCAGTTAAAAAAACGTGATTTCGAGAAAAACGCGGCTTAGTAAAACGCGTAGAACAGTTTTCGATATTATAACATTTTAGAAAATTTTTTATATACCTGCTCTTCTGTTTCCTTTCTGAGCGCTCTGAGGCTGATCCGAATCTTTTTTGCAGCTTCAGGCAGCGATTTTTCGGAAAGCTTGATGTACTGTGCCTCCGCCTTCAGGCACAGATTATAGCTGTTTTAGGTTCTTATAGATTTATAGAGAGATATGGTCTCGAGAATAATAACAATGATTCGTTTACAAATCAAATTATTAATAAAGGAAATGAATATATTGAACGTCTCTGGAGCATGAATTCAATTATTCACATTTTATCATTGTTCAAGGTTGTGATAATAAAATAAAAATCAACAAGGTTTTTCATTCTAGTTCTTTTTTTAAATGAATTAGCATCATTACATATATTGTCTCATTAATTTGCATATAAATACAAATGGTCACAATAGTTTCGATAGAAATAGACCTTATGATGTCCGTCGCATGGAAATACATGAAAATATTGCCAATGTTGAGTACAAACGGTCAACCGACCGTTTGTGCCGAACATTGGCCTCAAGCCTGCTTAAAGTATCACTGGATGGACCGTCGGGTAAAAAGTTAGTTAAAAATGGGTGAATCGTCGATTTACAAGTCCAGATCATGTCGTACATGTTTTAATCTTACAAATAGCAAATTTAATAATAAATGAACACTTAGAAATGTCGATTTTCCACTTTAAATAACAATTGAAACCCAAGTCAACGACATTGGCATGTACTTGACTGAGGTTTTGTCACTGACTGTACATCTGTTTCAACCGTCCAACAAAAAATTTCTCAATTTTAGCATTGAAAATGCTTTTAAAGATGTATATAGGGGTTCTGATTTTGCGAGATGTCACACGAAAGTAACGCTACCCCCGCTCTACTGTCGCTGTGTTGCAGCAGGGTGGGGGGAGCTGCGAGATGCTAAATGCTTGTGATTTGTTGAAAAATGCTGCATTACATGTAGAGTAGTCATTTGTGGTTACAAGTTGTAAGTTTCAATTTTTGTGTGTACATTACAATGTCGGTGGGCGTGGGTTTGTTTGGTTTGTTGAGGTTTGATGGGATTTGTTGAGATTTGTTGGGGTTTGTTGAGGTTTGTTGGGGTTTGTTGAGGTTTGTTGCGTTTTTGTTGAGGTTCGTTGGGGTTTGCTGGGGTTTGTTGGGGTTTGTTGGGGTTTGTTGAGCTTTGTTGACGTTTGTTGAGGTTTGTTTGGGTTTGTTTTGGGTTTGTTTGGTCTTGTTCGTTTGCGTTTTTTAGGGTTTGGTTTGGGTTTGTTGGGGTTTGGATGGATAGTGAGAATGTGAAAATGCGAGAATGCGAGTGAGAGAGTGCGAGAGTGAGAAGAGAGTGAGGGAGTGAGAGAGTTAGAGAGTGAGAGAGAGAGAGAGAGAGAGAGAGAGAAAGAGAGAGAGAGAGCAACTCATGCATGTACTTTTTTTATCACCCGAAAAGTCTAATTACATTTTTAATGCCATGAAATAGTTGCACTTTGTGTAATATCTGCAGATTTTTCAATTTAATTTATACGTTCAGATCATATTATTATCAATTAATCAACCCAAACAAACCCTAAATCTTAATATAAATTGAGTTTTCCAATGATTGCTATTACTTCATCGTTAAAAAAGGCGATACTTCTAATTGCTTTAATTTAAATTCTCGACAATTACTCAGTCGATTTATTGGAAACTTAGCATAATCAATCGCTTGATCCTAAATCTTGATGATATAATATTTTCAAGATTTACGGCGATTTAGTTCCATTCGTTTTGCAACTATTAACGTCTGCAGAAGCTGTTTTCTCATAAGCGACCGGCTTAAATTCATATGTTTATAACTACTAAATTATTTAGGGAAAAATTCTAAAATAATTCATGTATTATTATTCTATCAAGAGCTATCATACCTCAACTTTTCAAGAATTTAGGCGATTTTTTAATATCCATCCAGTAATACCTTAAACACGTTTTTGCCGAAACGACTTTTTTCAACATGGTTGACATAAAATCTCGAGTTCTATTCAACCGATTAACTTCAAATTTGGTATGGACCTTCAGTATATATCCTTCTATCATCTCAAACTCGGGAATCGCGAAATTATCATTATAAGTATATGAAAAAAATGTTAACTTAAAAAATAGGGCTGAAAATTAACTTTTTTCAGACAGTCGCTATCTTTTTAATATTTTTTTTCTCTTTGGTAGTTTCCGTAATGACATTCTCAAGAAAATTGGTTTTATTTCTGGTTCAGATGAATGGGAGCTTTGAAATCATGCCACCCGCCTCAATCCTTTCTTTTACAGCCGTATTTAGAGGCCCATAACTCTTTCATTTTTTTTTGCACAGAATTTGTATTCCACGTTCTTGAAACAGCAATTAAAAGACTGTAAAAAAGTGATACTAAAATATGTTTTGTTTTTTTTTATCAAGACCGAAAAAACGTCCGAAATTTAGGCTTCTAGACTAGAATACCCCGTTAATTAAAAACCGCGAAATTTATATTGGGAGTACAAATAAGTCTCCGCCGTTTGACAAAAGATGGCCCCACCAGGAGGTTATGGTTGACATTGTCAGATGTAAAACGTCATATCGTAAAGTTGGACATCTGGCAAGACCATAACCTTGAAATATTAGTGATTTTGTATCAGCATCACAACATTTTTTTCGTGCGAAAATGTCGAGTTTTGAGCCGAATAAGCGTCATTTGCGGGAACTTTAGATTTACTTTTTTAATTTGAAGAAATCTGCAGCTGAGACGCATCGATTGTTTGTAGAAGCATATGGTGAGGCTGCTTTAAGCGAGAGAAGTTGTCTCGAGTGGTTTCAAAAGTTTAAGAACGGTGAGTTTGACGTCGAAGACAAAGAACGTAGCGGAAGGCCGAAAGTGTACGAAGACGCGGAATTGGAAGCATTATTGGAGGGAGATTCGTGCCAAACGCAAGAAGAACTTGCACTTACATTGGGAGTGACTCAACAAGCAATTTCACATAGTTTAAAATCGTTGGGAATGATTCAAAAGCAAGGAAATGGGGTTCCATATGAACTGAAGCCGAGAAACGTTGAACGCCGATTTTGCACATGTGAAATGCTGCTTGCCAGGCATAAGCGAAAGGGTTTTTGCATCGTATAGTCATTGGTGAGGAAAAATGGATCCCCTACTATAACTCAAAGAAGAGGAAATCATAGGGATCACCTGGCTATGCTTCAACATCGACAGCCAAGCCGAATATTCATGGAAAAAAACTCATGTTGTGTATTTGGTGGGATCAGCTTGGTGTCGTGTATTATAAGTTGCTCAAACCGAATGAAATCATTACTGGGGCTCTCTACCGAACACAATTGATGAGATTGAGCCGAGCACTCGAGGAAAAACGTGCCCACTACTACTCCAGACACGACAAAATTATTCTCCTGCATGATAATGCTCGTCCACATGTTGCGGCGCCGGTCAAAACCTACTTGGAAACACTCAATTGGGAAGTTTCACCCCACCCGCCGTATTCACCAGACATTGCTCCCTCTGACTATCATTTATTTCGATCGATGACGCACGGCCTGTCTGAGCAGCACTTCACATCATATGAAGATACCAAAAATTGGGTCGATTTGTGGATAGCTTCAAAAGATGAAGCGTTCTTCCGACGTGGTATCCATATGCTGCCAGAAAGATGGCAAAAAGTAGTGGCTAGCGATGGACAATACTTTGAATAAAACATAAAGTACCATTCTTTCACAATAAATGCCCAATTTTTGATAAAAAAAACTGCGGAGACTTATTTGTACTCCCAATAGTTACTCGATCGTTATCTTATTTCATGCTCCAGCCTCGTATTATGCTCACGCATAAACCGAAATACCAAATAGGCGAGTGACGTAACAGTAATCGCGACATTATACAATACTTACGGAGGAACTTTTCAAGTTTTAGACCTGATATTTCTTCGTTAGAAAACTCCATTGTCAGTCACTGATCGATTGATCTATCGATCCGTTCTCATTGTGAAGGGAACTGAGGAGTGGATCGATATCGTCTGTAATCCCGTGCGTAGAAAAGGTTGCGTTAGATGGGAAGAGGCCAATGCGCTCTAATCTATATTCGTCTTCCACTTTCTCAGTGGCTTCATTCCATTCGCTAATCGCGAAAGTATTTAAGTCGGCTCATATTTCGTTCGGGGTACACATTGCCTACCGAAAGAGTCCGCATAATTGTCAGTTCGAAACTCGAATAAGCAGTCCACAATATTTGAGAAAACTTTATCTACGTCCAGGTAAACTCAACGTCCTTTTCCAAATTTCAACAAGGCCCACGACCATAATATCAACAAAAAGTCTCGTTAGACTAAAATAGAAATGATAGAGTAAGGCCGTCAAGTGAGCTTTGGATCACAACCAACGTATTCCTTTCACGCACCCGAATATTTAACAATTAAGGGGAGGTCACCGTCGAGAGGCATGAAAAATGCATGAACGTCGGGAATTTTTTTCTTCTATATAAAATAAATACTTTTGGAAATGGGTTTCAACGTATTTTATTCTTCTAGCAATAGAGAGTATAATTCAATTTTATTTATTTAAAAAAATCCAGAATGGCGGCTCCAGCTGCTGTAAAATTAAGCCATGCTCGGCGACTTTTGGTCTGCTGCGCGGGGCGCTCCTTGCCATTTCATCTGACACAAAACGGGTTAAAATGATTAAACTGGACTAAATTTGGGGGGCTTTATCATTTTTTGTTTTCTCAAAAACCCCGCGATAATAAAATAGCAGCCGTTTGAAGAAAAAGAATTTTTTTGCTCGGTTTTTTTTGCTTCAACGGACGAAAAACATATTTTTCAATCGATTTTTGGCAAAAATCGCTTCCTGATGGCCCCGCAAATTGAATTTTCTTTCAATTGCGCAGAGATTCATGTGATTCAGTTCATTTTGTTTTTTTTCGTCTTTAGGAAAAATGCTCCTTCTTCTTCTTGTATTTTACTTTATTTTACTCCCGATTCTCATTAAGAAAAAGGCGGGTCGATATAACCCCACTCTCAGTATAACTTTGATCACGATTAATTATTTATTTTTCTCATTTATTTTTAAATATTTTAAATTGTAATGCAGAAGATAAAAAGACTAATAAAAGTTGATGTTTCCATTTTAAACATTTTTTAACGATATTATTTAAAGAGATATATTGATTTTCATTTCAAAATTGATCAAAGTAACCCCAATCGACGCTACCCACTTTAAGGATTCAAATGATGTAACAAAAAAATCGAATTTTTCGTCCCCAAGAATGGTAACCTGCCCTTAGCTGATTTTCATCTACAAATAAGTAAAAAATATATGCCAGTATGCTGGTAAAATTTCAACCCAAATTAACGGACTTTTAACAAAAAATTACGACTTTAAGGCGGGCAAACACTTTAGGAGACCGAAAGTTAGATGATTTTTTGGTTTTTTTTTATTGTGGAAAAAAAACGGAAATTTCCGCAACTCTGACAATAATTTATTCTTATTTTTATACATCTCTCGTAATTTTTTTACGTTATTTCATGAATTAATTAAGGTATAATCCGCTGTGCCTCTTGGCGTGTCCTCATCGTCGTTTTCAATTTGCGGAAATTGTGCAACTCGCAATTCGCATCTGAAATAGTCCAACAAATTTTTCTACATTCTTGAGATGGTTTTTTAGAACAGGAAACTAAATATTGAAAAAAAAATCGAGAATTGAATGTCGGAACGTGTTTGAAAAACAATGATCGATTTTTAGCATTTTTTTCCCGGCATTTTGCATGATAAATTTGTTTTAAACAATCTAATCTTTCCAACTTTAGGTTCATGTTTTGATAAATTATATTATGTAAGCGTGTTCCGAATTTGAAGATGATCCATCAATTGGTTTTTGAGTTATGATTCCCGCAAATTGAAAAAATGTCGTTTCCAAAAAAGCTTGTTTAAAGTTTCGCAAACGAAAAACTATGTAAGATTCAAGGGATCATCGCATTGAACATTTTCCAAAAAATCCATTTTTTTTGCATTATCCGATAGTATAGACGGTTATAAACATGCTGTTCATCATGCTGATTGATCGTAAGGAGACAATTTATATGAATATTCCGCACTCGAAACTATAACGCGTTTTTCTCGAAATGTCGTTTTCCAAAACGGTATACGCTCTCAAAGGAAGAGTTTTCAATCTATCCGTCTCAAATTTTGACACAACATTTTTCATCTTGCTATGGAAGCTTTTTTTTTAATCTTCATATTTTTTTAACGAAAAACTGTCGAAAAATCGGCTAAATTCGATACTTTTTTTCGAACCACCGCCATTTTGTTAATTTTGATTTAAAAAAACCTCAATCGCAAGATAGCGGCTTTCATATTGATTAAAAATCGTTTCACAAATTTTGTTTCGGATTATATTTACGGCCACAACCGTGTACACCGTGAGGGCCCTTTTTTCAAAGACATTTTCAACCGTTAAAAAAATGTAAAAAAAATGAAAATAAACATTAAAAAATTTATTTTCTGTTCTTCATGAGTGCTTTGATTTGACATATAAATATCAGATTGATTAGCGTATTTTAACTATCGAAAAAAAATCGCGAAAATCAGCTATTTTTCGACCCGTTACACTGTGATGATCTTTTGACGAATTACTCCAAAATTATGGTAGATCGAGACTTATTTATCATTTATTTCGGAAATTAATTATTCTATAGTAACTCTAGCAATTTTACTTGAAATTGCTTACTAAATGAAATTTTATCAGCTATAGACTTTAAAATAAAAAAAATCACAAGCATAGTGAGAGGGAAACACTCCGCGAAGATAAACAGACGGACAGACATGACGGAATTATAAGGAATTTGAATGGTTATGAAACCTTAAAAATACTAAATACACAAGGAAACTCGTAATCACTTTGCCTTTACGAACTTCAAATAAAAAGAAGGAAATAAATAGTGAAAAAAAAACCGATGATACAATATATGGTATAAATCTGGCGAGTACACATAATCAGGTAATTTGACGGGGTCTTTGTGACGCAGATAGCAAATTCAAAATCACTGAATAATGAAAAGTGACAACGAAAAAACGTATAAATAATAGAAATCTATGATTGTACCTTCGATAATAGCGAATAGTTTGAAAATATCATTTCGAAAAAAGAAACCTCCAATCGCCGACCTAGTGGAACGCAATGTTCATAAATAATCTAATAGGGACGACATGTCTTGACAGTTTTATGTTTTCAAGAAATGTTGATACTTTTTAAGTGCACTAAAAACCGAACACCTGAAATTTTAGCTAGAAATATAATTAAGATGTATTTTCAACAGCTCTATCGAAAACTGTGTTAAGGGGTTAAGCTACTGTGACAACCTGAAAATCAGGGTTACTTAGGAAAATTAATTTTCAAGTAATAAGTAAGATGATTGAAAAAATGTTTGGTAATTTATTTTTATATGCATTAAAAAACTTGTGTACCAAATTTAATTAATAAATATTAACCCTCCGCAGTCACCCGGGGTCGAAATCACCCCAAGCGCAACTAAGCCAAAATTACCATAAGTTGTTGGTAGCCACTTTTTATAATAAATTGCCAATTTTTCACGATTATTTTTCTTTATTTCACTCCGAAATGGCTCTTCAGATATAAGAATAAATATATTTTTTGAAAATTGCAAGAGTTGCGATTTTTTTTAGTAAAAAAGGGCTTTTTTACGCATTGACTAGTAGCTGATTTTTTCCCGCCATTTTAAAACTCGATTAAAATATAATACCCAAAATGCTATATTCTAGAATATTCAAATTAATATCCTAAATGTTTATGAGTCACTCGGAACGATGGGGTCGACGAGGCAATCGTTTAAATATGGGGTCATTGCGATCCCCCTCTACAGGGGCATTCAGCATTTTATAGCCAGGAACGTGTGACCACGAAGGGTTAATAATTGAGGAAGTTATAAACAATCTTGTGAAAGATCTCTGAACTGGTTGATCCGAAACAAAAACAAACGAGTTTTTTTTCAAAATAGATAATATTAACTAAGACTTGACCGAGCTTTTTTTGCTATCGTGTTTCAAACATAAAAAATTGGAATTTTTTTCTCGATTTTTCCGAGGCACACTAACATAATTATTTTTAATAACATATGAAAAAAACGTTAAGAAAGACGTCGCTCAAGACTAAACTACTATTACACTAAATAAGTGTACTAAATTTAAAATCAATCCATCCATTAGATGTCGAGAAACCGTGGTATCGTTTTGGAAAACATAGTTTCGAGAAGAAGGCGTTTAAAGTTGTACAGTAGAACCTCGATTATCCGAATTTTCGGTTATCCTAACGCTTTGGCGCCTTATCCGAACATTCGATCATCCGAACTCAATGATGGTCTTTTTTTCTCAGTTAAGGTATCCCCTTTTTTTCTCTACTACAGATATTTCTTAACACTTCGAGATGTTTTCAAAATACATTATTGTCTATATGTAACGCCATACATCAGATCGTATATACATTGTATGTATATACGAGAAACATTGTATGTACGAGCGTATTCTAGCAGCAAATCAAATTTTGGATGACCATGAGATTATATGTTTAGTGTAAGGGGTTCAATAGGATGACAATAACCATGATGATGATGATAGCGATTTATGTGACTCGGACGCGCATAATAAACCGACTCACAGCGAAGCATTTAGCGCTTTAGAAACCGCCCTGGAAGGGTTTGAAACCCAACCAGAAAATAGTCTCACATAACTGGTGTTCTTGAAACGAATTCGTGAATTAGCGGCCAAGAAACGCGCAACTACTTTGAGACAGCCAACAATTGATCATTATTTTAAGCAGCAATTGTGATCTGACTGCATTAGTAGGAGTGGTATAAAAATTGAAACTTTATTAATTGTTAATTCCTATCGAATAAAAAATTTAGGGTCGTTGAATTGTAAAGAGAATTTTCGATACTATTTATGATGAATTGAATTTCTCAGAAATCCGAGATCTATTTTCGATTATCCGAACGATGTCCGGTCCCAATTAGTTCGGATAATCGAGGTTCTACTGTACTAGTGGTCCTATCGTTGCAATCATAAGTTTACCTTTAATCTGCGATTACTGGACAATATGTCGAACCTCCATCTTCAATTTGAATTGCCTAAAGCAACAAACAATTTTGTAATATTTTCACAGTGGCCTAACCCCTCAATTTGCAGGACCATCCGGATTTTCTTGTGGATCTTTGAAGCGTTAAACACTCGGCCTATAATGCTTGTAGATAAGTAATCAAAATTTAAATGCACGAGCTAAATCTTAACAGCTATTTTCCATCAAAAATAGACGTAGAGGCAAACATCTTAAAAGATTTGACTCTTAACCTTCGGGTTCGAGAATTTATCTCAATATAATTAGTGTCAAGGAACTTTCGGTATCTTTTCCACGCGCTGTCACTCCCCAACACCGAGATATTATTTTTAACATCGAAACAAACGTGTTCCCAAACAAACATATTTCGCTCAATGGCATTTGTTCGACAGTCAAAGTCTAGAGTGATTGCCTTCAAGCAATATGACAGAAACAGTGGTGAGGAAGATTTGAAAGCTGAAGAGCTTTTACAAAAATGAATACTAGAACTTTGGCAAATCGATCAATTAGTTTGTGCATTGGAAATTCCGAGGCATTTTTTCTTAATTGAGACACACGAAACAAATTAATGTCTTTTATTATGAAATGAAATGATATTACTTAACTTACGTAAGAGTACCTGCTGAAGATGATTCAAAGCATGTATTCAGCTTATCTATGTACGTCTTACCTTGACGAGCATTACCAGACAAAAATATGCATATACAGGGTGTCTGAAAGTGACCTGACATTTTATTGGGAGTATAAATAAGTCTCCGCCGTTTGAGAAAAGATGGCCCCACCAGGAGGTTATGGTTGAAATTGTCAGATGTAAAACGCCATATCGTAAGGTTGGACATCTGGCAAGACCATAACCTTGAAATATTAGCGATTTTGTATCAGCATCACATAATTTTTTTCGTGCAAAAATGTCGAGTTTTAAGCCGAATAAGCGTCATTTTCGGGAAGTTTTGATTTACTTCTTTAATTTGAAGAAATCTGCAGCTGAGGCGCATCGATTGCTTGTAGAAGCATATGGTGAGGCTGCTTTAAGTGAGATAAGTTGTTATGAGTGGTTTCAAAAGTTTAAGAATGGTGAGTTTGACGTCGAAGACAAAGAACGTAGCGGAAGGCTGAAAGTGTACGAAGACGTGAAATGGGAAGCATTATTGGAGGGAGATTCGTGCCAAACGCAAGAAGAACTTGCACTTATATTAGGAGTGACTCAACAAGCAATTTCACATCGTTTAAAATCGTTGGCAATGATTCAAAAGCAAGGAAATTGGGTTCCATATGAACTGAAGCCGAGAAACGTTGAACGCCGATTTTGCACATATGAAATGCTGCTTGCCAGGCATAAGCGAAAGGGTTTTTTGTATCGTATAGTCACTGGTGATGAAAAATGGATCCACTACGATAACCCAAAGAAGAGGAAATCATGGGGATCACCTGGCCATGCTTCAACATCGACAGCCAAGCCGAATATTCATGGAAAAAAACTCATGTTGTGTATTTGGTGGCATCAGCTTGGTGTCGTGTATTATGAGATGCTCAAACCGAACGTAACCATTACTGGGGCTCTCTACCGAACTCAATTGATGAGATTTAGCCGAGCACTCAAGGAAAAACGCGCCCACTACTACTCCGGACACTGCAAAATTATTCTCCTGCATGATAATGCTCGTCCACATGTTGCGGCGTCGGTCAAAACCTACTTGGAAACACTCAATTGGGAAGTTTACCCCACCCGCCGTATTCACCGGGCATTGCTCCCTCTGACTATCATTTGTTTCGATCGATGACGCACGGCCTTTCTGAGCAGCACCTCACATCATATGAAGATACCAAAAATTGGGTCGATTTGTGGATAGCCTCTAAAGATGAAGCGTTCTTCCGACGCGGTATTCATATGCTGCCAGAAAGATGGCAAAAAGTAGTGGCTAGCGATGGACAATACTTTGAATAAAACATAAAGTACATTTCTTTCACAATAAATGCCCAGCTTTTAAAATAAAAAACGGCGGAGACTTATTTGTACTCCCAATATATAATAATCTGCATATTTAGTTTCAGATGTTTAATAAAACAAAAAAAAAGACGACGCAAAGTTCTTGAAGTGCAGACGTCATGCAAACAGCAATAAATTTATGTAAAGCTGGAGAACCCATCAAAGGAACAGTCAAAAAGTATGAGTTAGCATACGCTACCTTATACAGATCATTTTATTAATAACTTACGTTTCCAAAGATTTCTTTGTTTTTATCTACTTTGACGTTATGCTGTATCCACTATACCCGGGGGCTTGGGCAAAGTGGATATTTTGGTATTTTTTGTTATTTGATTTATAGCAACTAATTAAACTAGATTAAGGGAACATTGTTAACGCGTTTCGAAAGTTGATTAAATAAAGACTAATCTCAGATAATTGTTTTAATTTTCTCTATTATCGGCAATAATCAGAGAAAGCTTAAGTTATCAACTTTGCCCAGACTTCCGCTATATTTAAATAATAATTACAATTATGCACCGTACACTTGAACATTTTCGCGATATTCATTGGTAAACATCATTAACCTTTAGCACTCTCGCTCAGCACTTACCATGCTTATTTTTTCTTGCTCTAGAGTGGCCTAACTCCCTAATACTCACTTCTACTATTGTCCGCATAAATAGCAGTACAAACGTCAATCAGCGATGAACCCAACGAACGTATTTCAACTTTCCATATTGACTTCATTTCTGGATTCGACACTTACTATCGCGCAGAATTCGAATTAGCAAATATGAAAAATTCAAAGTTCTTTAGCATTTTCTTATACGCTTTAAAGTTTCACGAAAAGGATTAGATTGAAGCTTTTATGGGCAGCTGCAAGTATCCGGTTACGTCTTTGCTTTAATTCTAGAGGAAAAAGGCTAGTGTGACGTAAAGGGTCGAGAGTGACTCGGCCAGCGATACGATGCTCCAGTCGCGACCAGTATCTTTGAGGTTACCTACCGATGGGTCCACGTATTTATCTATGAACACGGCAATTCACTCAGAAGAACAAATATGTGAATAGCGGGTACGAAAGTAGACGAGGAAGACTATATATTTATGCCACTTACAAGTTCGGGAAGTGCTCGTCGTACTTTGCACCGCTGATCCGTGCGACCTCGATTGTCCTCTGCCCCCCCCCCCCCCCCCCACTCCCCGCCGCGACGATCTTCAGCAACTGAATAGAATAGAGATTGTACTACGTCGATGCTCCCTAACCTTGTAGCACCTTGGCTCATCCCAGTTAACCCGGACGGGAACAAGACTCCGTGTTCGCAAATATTGGCTCGCCAGATTTCTGGACATCTTTACAGTGGCCGAGTGGCTCGTACGCACACATGCACATAAATAGTATCCCATTTTAAACGCACATCTCAAATAAGTTTCCCAAATCGTGCAAAAAAACGTTATGGAAAAAATGTACATTTTCGAGGAAGACATTTAATGGCGATATTGGAAAACAATGCCAATCTACCTATGAGGTTTCGTGATTATTCTTATTATTTTAAGGAGGCTTCGTCTTACCGCAAAAAAAATTCAAGGATATCACAGATAATGCAGCGTAAGGTGGTATAGGAGTACGCGGGCATAATAGTACGAAGTTACGCTACTGACGAAACGGTTTGCTAATGGAAGCTAACTTTAGTTGTTCTCAGACCGTCTAACAGCGTAAGTGTTCGCGACGAAAAAAAATCCAAAGTTGAATAAAACGGAGAGGCTAGGTAAGTTTGAAGTTTTGGTTGCAATTTCTTATTTATTTTTCACATTTTCAAAGCATAGCAAGTACGAAAAACAATTTACTTTCATCGAAAGCATCTATTAATTTCGTATGCCGGTTTAATAAGGTTATTGTTCAAAATAAAAGTAATTTTGCATCTATCAATGAATGGCAGTAACAGTCGTGTTTATTAAAAATGTTTACACAGTATAAGAGTACGGAGTGCTCAGGTGTGTAGGACTACGCGCATACTCTTATACGACTATTGTTGAAGATTATCTTTCTTTTTACTTTTCGCATGTCTCGAAGGAAACGGACTACCGACCGAAGTCTATGGTCCATTATGGATCTTGAAAATGCAAGGAAGCGAGTTAATGATGGTGAATCCATAAGAGCGGTAAAACGTTCATTGGAAGCAACTGAGGCTACTCTTCGTAAGAGGCTGAAGAGATTCATACCGCTACATCTCTGGAGAGATATGAACTTCACAAACTTCATAAACTTCAAAAACATCATAAACTTCGCGAACTTCGCGAACTCTCCAACTCTCTCTCTCTCTCTCTCTCTCTCTCTGTCTCTCTCTCTCTGTCTCTCTGTCTCTCTGTCTCTCTGTCTCTCTGTCTCTCTGTCTCTCTGTCTCTCTGTCTCTTTGTCTCTCTGTCTCTCTGTCTCTCTGTCTCTCTGTCTCTCTGGCTCTCTGTCTCTCTGTCTCTCTGTCTTAATTACTATATTAATTGATAGTTTAATTACTATATTTAATCGATCTCGATAATTATTATGCCACAAATTCTTTGGTCAAGCACTTTACACTGATTTGCCTCATAATAAAAGTCTGGTAGTATTGGAGAAATCGCTACTAGGGAATCTACAACTGCACCTCTTAAAGGCCCTTACTTGTTCTCCGAACTTAGACCATAGTTTTAGTCAATCTACCTACCCTACCATTCCCTAATAGGGGCCTGGTCCGGCGCTTTTACGGAAAACCCTACTATGAAATCCACAAACAATCCCTTGAAGGCCCCGAATTGTATTAGGGATGCCCTGCCAATTTTCCGCACGGGTATTGATGTCCTTTCTGAACGCTCTGAAACTGAGCCGTGCATTTTTTGCAGATTCAGGCAGCTATTGTTCGGAATGCGCTGCCCGTCCGCCTCCAGGCACAGATTACCGTGGATTGGGGTTCCTTTGATTCGTGGGGTTACCTTGATAAAAACTTCGTTTTGTTTTTATATTCAAATTACGAAATTCCTAAAGTCGACTGAAAGTTTTTTTTTACAGTTGGCAAGCTTGATTGTCTCTTTATGTCATCACTCAGACGCAGCACGAACGAACGGGTTTAAGTAACCGTGAAAATATTTAAACACGTAAGTAATGTATTTAAACTATTTTTTATGCTCGAATAACTTGAAAAATAACAAGTCGAGTGTTGCAATGGCATGTTTTTTTGTAAAAATCACCTTGTCAGAGGTTTATCAAACTACACCATTATGTTTTGTTGTGTGGCATATCCTCAAAAACATAGTTTATGGACGGCAGTTGCTTTGTTGGGGTGTCTTTGATCGCTTCGACGGGGTAACATTGATCATTAATCAATTTCACCTCACGTATTATCTTTATTGCTAGTCTCGAAGTATTCTCAGTATTCTCAGTCGTGGCAAAAAAACGTACAAGTACGTTTGCCAAATAATGGAATTAGACCCTTTACCAGTGGAAGGTTTCAAATTAGGTGGAAGTAAAACAAGATTCAAGAGAATTAATGGAGATATATATGAAATCGATAACATTGATATAGTATCATTCTTGCCGAAACCTATCGATAAAAATGATTATGTTGAATTCCCATTTGATATTAATGTTGCAGAATTGTAGGTTAAGAAATGTTCCTAATGAACAATTTGATCTCTTTTTGTGTTTAGATTACCTAGGTAGACAAAAGTATGTTACCTTATTTACAACTTGATTTTTCTAGTTTTTTAAATGTTTCGAAGTTTATGGATGTATTACCGCATAAAAAATTATAAAATATCAGTTGTTTATCAATAAAGTTGATTTTGAAAAGTAAAGGTGTAATATTTGTTCGATGAAAGTAACTCCAAAATAATAAAAATTGATGTAACTTTCTCTCCTTTGACCGTTTTTTTTCTTCTTTAGGAAAAATGCTCCTTTTACTTCTTCTATTTTACTTTATTTTATTTTACTTCCGATTCTCATTAAGAAAAAGGCGGGTATCAAAGTAACCCCACTCTCAGTATAACTTCGATCACGACTAATTATTTTTTTTCTCATTTATTTTTAAATATTATAAATTGTAATTTGGAAGATCAAAAGACTAATAAAAGTGAATGTTTCCATTTTAAACCATTTTTATTACGATATTATTTAAAGAGATATATTGATTTTCATTTCAAATTTGAGAAAAGTAACCCCAATCAACGGTATAGCTGTTCGATGTACTTATTGCTAGTTTAAAAATAATCAAGTCGTTTCCGTTTGTAAGATATAAAATAGCGTATACAATAATTCTGCACTTCTGCCTATGTTTTCAAATATCCGCAGTTGACAGCATAATTTTTACAACTGTACCCGTTGATCGAACCTTGCCGAAGAAAATCGGTACGAAATATCTAAAGTGCGAAAAATGAATGTTCGATACATTGATTAAGATTGCTAATTTTTAGTGCGAAAAAAGTTTGGAAACGCGTTCTTCAATTACGTCGACATCAGCACTAGTAAGAATACTCCGTTCGCCTCGTTACAATAAGTATATGTAGGTGAGTAGGTAAGTTGGTAAGGTATGCAGGAGCAAAGATTTGCGAGGAATGCGAGACCGAATCCTCGCAAGGATACACCTGGATACGTTACGGTACATACCTGCTACTAGGTAATGGTACAAAGAGAATCATGTTGCTGTAGGTATGCAATAAGCGTTCTCACCTCCTAACATGTATTACATTCCCACGGACGTTGATATGTTACTCAAAGAGAATATAATGTACTTTCGAACGAGTGTCTTGCACTCTCGTGAGTTACGAGCGATCCTAGTGTTACGTCTATTCTGCGTTTGTAAGGATAACGGGTAGTCTCTCTTTTGGATCAAGGCTTGGTAGCCCTTTATCAACGAGGACGGTACCTTCGCTTTTTGATGTCGCAAATTTGATTTGCCATATCAAAAAGTGATGCGACGCCTTTGGATTATCGTAGTGGATCCATTTTGCATCACCAGTGACTATACGATGGGAAAAACCCTTTCGCTTATGCCTGGCAAGCAGCATTTCACATGTGCAAAATCGGCGTTCAACGTTTCTCGGCTTCAGTTCATATGGAACCCAATTTCCTTGCTTTTGAATCATTTTAAACGATGTGAAATTGCTTGTTGAATCACTCCTAATGTAAGTGCAAGTTCTTCTTGTGTTTGGTACGAATCTCCCTCCAATAATGCTTCCAATTCCGCGTCTTCGTACACCTTTGGCCTTCCGCTACGTTCTTTGTCTTTGACGTCAAACTTGCCGTTCTTAAACTTTTGAAACCACTCACGACAGTTTCTCTCACTTAAAGCAGCCTCACCATATGCTTCTACAAGCAATCGATGCGCCTCAGCTGCAGATTTCTTCAAATTAAAGAAGTAAATCATAAGTTCCCGCAAATGACGCTTATTCAGCTCAAAACTCGACATTTTCGCCCGAAAAAAATTATGTGATGCTGATACAAAATCGCTACTATTTCAAGGTTATAGTCTTGCCAGATGTCCAACCTTACGATATGACGTTTTACATCTGACAATTTCAATCATAACCTCCTGGTGGGGCCATCTTTTGTCAAACGGCGAAGACTTATTTGTAATCCCAATACTACACCGTTTTTTTACAAAAAAAAATCTACACAATTTAATAGAGTTAAAAAAATAAATAATCGCGAATTGAGATGAAATTTAATTATCAATAAGCGCAGTGAATACGTAAGCAAAAGAAAAACTCTGCTAAATTGCTTGGTTAAAAAAAAATCTTAACAACCATATAGTAAAACTTATCAAAACTTCGGAGCTGAACTTTCATTAGACGTATCTACATCGAAAAAAATCAGTATCCTTTAGCATTCATCGCTGAGAACCTTGACTCTCCGCAAGGTATTCATTTCACAAACCCGAATATTTAACAATTAACTGAGCTTCGTCTAGAATTTAGTCAAAATATATCCCAGTATACTGGTAAAATTTCAAGCCAAGTTACCGAACTTTCAACCAAAAATTACGCCTTTAAAAATTGTTTAATTTTTGCGGCACTTTATGGAGTAGGCCGAATGGAGGGTTCAGAGGGTCTACAGTGCGCCTACAGTAAGCCGAAAGGGGGACCAGTAGGTTCTGTGGGAACGCTCGAAGTAGGCCTACCTTCTGGTTCCACAGGTTCAGTTGCGCTCTGCATTGGCCTCCTTTGAGTGACAATGTCCAGTTTCTGCCATTCCGGAGGTTCATCGGAGGCCTTAACGTATTGGTATTCTATACATTGTACCCTCGTTTAGGTACCCAATAATCCACTCTCGCCGAACTCTGCTCGGGAAGGAGGCCTTTATTTTGCAGGTTGAATGCGGGTCGAAAATTTTGACTCAGGATGCATCAAATAACGTAATGGCGATTGAGAGGTAAAAATACGCCGAAATAGTGCTTCAATTTTTTTTCGGAGTCGGCTCCTTTTCTAGATATTTACCAAAATCTTATTTAAGGCCTTATCCCATGTATGAACTGCAAACTGGCTTACTACTGGCACTGTACTGATGCCAGAGCTGCCAATACTGGCAGGATACCAAGGGCAAAGCCTTGCCCAAGTCAAAATCAGTATTGAGACAACTTCGGTTTGTTAACACCTGTCCAAGTCATGGTGCCCTGAATCGCCTCGACATTGTTTACGGGTATTGACTCAGAACAAGTGGCCAGTTTTGGGCAAGATTAGGCCTTAGGCCACTCTAATGGCAAAAAAAGGGCATATTTTGTGATTTATTTTCAGCGAAACCATAAAATTAATCGGAATTACATAATAGGGGTTTTATTATACACGTAATTGACTATACGAAATTATTTTTTCACAGCAGTACATGTCAAAATGGCGACTGTGCAGCATTTTTCCGATTACGCCTTTATTTCTGGAAGGCCAACGGCCGGACCGACAGCTCCTATAATTTTTGAGTTATGATGAGACACTAAAGTTTTTTCGATTATACAGGGTATCTCTCTTATCTCTGCCACCCGAAATGACTCGGTAATTATCGACGTCACAAAAAAAAATGTTCCAGACAAAAGTTGTACGGTGTGAAGAGGGCCATCAAATGCGACCATTCTTTTTTATTTCGGTGGAAGCGCTAACGCACAGTGAAGGTCACCTCCACTTTTTTAAATGGAATAGTACATTTTTTTTCAACCATCTTGTGGAGCACCTCAAGCCGCATAAAAAAACATTAGGGGGCCAAAGTCGGTCAAGGTCATTCAAGGTCAGTATCGATGAAAATCCGATCGATACCAAAAATATTTTCAAATTTATATTTTATTTCAATAGATGTTCAAAATGACCTTCAATAGCCTCCAGACATTTTTGCAGTCGGACAGTCAAACACTGTTTTGATCGTAGAATGCTTTCCGGAGTGATGCTGTTACACGCATTGATGATGCGTGTATTGCTCAGCATACAACAAACGCGCTCTTGTGGAATTTTTTCTTGCTTCACCGTAACACAATATCATGTCCACTTTTTCGAATTGCCGGTACATTTTCAAATTATGAATAGCTCTTAATCCAAATTCGAAATCAAACTGAACGACAACCTCAATTGAGCTACATACGATACCAATTAACGCGGGTTGGTAAATTAACAGAAGGTATTCGAAGTGTTGTCGATGACTACGATCTCCGATATCTCTCATTTCAAGCTAATTTCGAACACCTATTAAAATGAAATACAAATGTAAATATCTCGGATCACTACCAAATATTTGGTAGTGATCCGAGATATTTAGATTTGTATCATCGATACTGACCTTGAATGACCTTGGACGACTTTGACCCCATAAAGTTTTTTTATGCGGCTTGAGGTACTCCACAAGATGGTTGAAAAAAAATGCACCATTTCATTTAAGGCCGTCTTCTAGTCTAGAGGGCCAAAATTTGGGGATTTTTCAACATGCGATTAAAAAAAAACAAAAAATATTTCCGTATCTATTTTTTTACTACATATATATTCATCCTTTGACATTGTATTAAAAAATTGGCGAAAAAAAAATCCATAATTCTGGTAGATGCAGGCTGGTAAAGTGGGGGTGGAAAAAAAACGGCCTCTCCTGGTTGACATTATTCCAACCCTCCTGGTCATCTGAAAAAAAAAATAGATTCTTAATTAGTAGGGATGTCATTATAGCCCCTACCTCAGGCAAAAAAAATCGCAAAATGGCGGCTGTTTAAAAAAAAGGTCATTTTTTGCCGTTTTTTTTCCCGATTGTTGATTTTTTTAAAATAATTAGTAACAAAATTTCGCGATAAATCTGGTAGGGGCGATAGAGGGGTGTATAGAGAAGGTCCACAAAAAATTTCAAGTAAATCGGTTCATTACAACTTGAGATATCATGTCAACCGTCTCGAAAAAAGTAGTTTCGAGAAAAACGCATTTAAAGATTCGAGTACAGTTTCAGGCAGTCTAAGTCATATAATGGTACATATACTTACATTTCGTTAATCGGCGATTCCTGGTTCGCATAAAATACTCCTTCTTCTTCAAAATCGAAGTCTTTTGATGTTTTTTGATGATGAGAAGTTCGGAGTTCAGAGCGGTGAATCCGCTGTTCATCACGTTTGAGAGCGAACGCGTGACTTTCAGGACCGATCGTAATCCCCTGGACGTCCGTTAATATTTGGAATTTCCAAATTTCCTTTGGAGGGTATATTCTTGAAATACTAAACACTGAAAATATGCGAAAAAATCGATTTTTTCAAAATTCTAGACTAGAAGACGGCCTTAAAAAAGTGGAGGTGACCTTCACTGTGCGTTAGCGCCTCCACCGAAATAAAAAAAATTGGTCGCATTTGATGGTCCCCTTCACACCGTACAACTTTTGTCTGGAACATTTGTTTGTGACGTCGATAATTACCGAGTTATTTCGGGTGGCAGAGATAAAAGGGATACCCTGTATATAAGAATAGCTATAGAAGTACGTAGGATTTTTTTATTGATTGTTTTTTTGTCAAAATGGCGCATTTTTTAAATAAAAAGTATAAAATGCCATGAGAAAATGGTCAGAAAATTGTTTATAAAAAAGGAACTATGCAATATAATTTAAAAAATCCTACGTAGTGCCTCAGGAATTGTAATCCTAAATATACAGTTCAAATTTCAAGTTAATCGGTTAAAATTTGTTTGAGTTATGAGTCCGACCGACTTGAAAAATGTAGTTTTGAGATAAACGCGTTTAAAGTTAGTAGAAAGTCACGACCTGAATCAAGAGGGGTTTCGCTAAAATTCGAAAATCGAGTACTTAGAGATTTTTCATACCCATAATCTTTTGGAATATATGTACTAAGGTACATTTTTAACAAAAAAAATCGATTTTTCGAAAATCCTAGACTGGCCTAAGGCCTTAACGTAGGAAAAGTGAAATGCATCAAGCAGTTGATTTCGTATGGTAAAATATGCACCAGCGATCGGCGGAAATAATTAAAAACGAAACAAAGAAGGCGGCATTCCTTCGTTACAATACAATGAGAAAATCTACAAGAAAGAAGCTCGCTCACTTTCTTCATACATTGAAAATCTTTTTTGTGAGTTCAAGCTCGTATTGTTGGGACTAATTACGTCTGTGGCTGCATTTGTGCAAAGATTGCCAAGGCATGCCCCCGCTTAGGTAAGTTCTTGCCAAACAGCGTTGAAAACAAGCGTCATTCCTTATCATATCACTGCTTATATTTCATCATTATGGCGACGAATGTGCGTAGACACGTGCTTTGTCATAACAAAGGAATATGAGTATCGGGACGATAAGGAATACCGTCTCTTTTCGACGTTGTTGTTTTCGTGTACAGCAAACATTAATCACTCGGCTACATATGTATTATGTATATTACAAAAGGATATATAGAACGTCTTTCTTCTTGATCGCTTCTTCCTCGACGTTGCAAGACGTTAAACGAGACACACTTTCTACTGCTTCGACTTGCATTTAGACCGGTAAAGATCGCTAATTATTCTCTGCTCATCCGTGAATCCATTGTTAGCGTACGAATATTCTTACCTCGTTGACGGAAGAATTTTCAATACTCGAACAATTAGCCAACGTCGGTTCAATCCTTTTTCAAAGATCGTTCTAAGCTTGGTGTATTTTCATTGCAGGTAATAGACTGTGCAGACAAAAGTTATTAAGGGCATAAAGGCATGCGAAACATTGAGTGTTCTTTGATTTTTTGACGATATGTTACCATTTGATTAAAGTTTATACAATAGATTCTTTGTCATATAATGAATGCACCCTCCGAAACCGTGCAGAAATATTGCCATGGATATACAGGTAGTCCGATTCGGACTAGGTTCCTGGTTTCTCAATCGGGATCCAGTCGGATATCGGATCGGATCCGGGAGCGAAAAGTAACGCTCGCAAATCGGATTCCAGCCAGGATCCTAATCCGGAACTATTAACCCTTCGTGGCCACCCTAGGTAGAATCGACCCGTCGATCAATTTTTGGCGTAAATATATAATAGTTCCCGGCTTCGAATGTGGACTGCATTCACCATCTTACCTGAAGTTTGAAGTATCCTCATACTATAAAATTTACCCTCTTCACATGTCGGACCAAATACCTTTTTTTGGCACGCGCACTATGCTACTATTTTTTTCCCAAAAGTAGCATATCTAAGGAATATCGCGTCCAAATTTTAGGTAAAAATGTTGAAAATTCACGGAACTATGATTTTTTGAGCGAAAAAGTGTCTTTTTTTGCGTTTTCACCTCTTTATGAATTTTTGTCAACATGTTGCCGTTTTATTTCTTATAGATACATTTTTCGTACATCATCTAGAAAGTTCAAAGCATATTCCGTAATTTTCGAACCACTTCGGACGGATAGCTTGGTCACAATTCTTTTTTGAAAACTGACTAGGTAGAATCGACCCAAATGTGACCACCGCGATTGAATTTGGAAGTGTGACCACGAAGAGTTAAAGACTCTAGTCAGGATCCAAATAGAAACTTTGAATAGGATCCAGGCTAGAATCCCGAACTTCTAGAACAAGATCTAGTTCGATATCGAACCGGATCCCAGGGATGAATGAAAAAATCACCAGGAGATACCGATCCGTATCAGCAGGAGACGCTCGACTTTTTCTGAAATCATTTATTCAAGGATCTGAAAAAGATTCGGTAAAAATTGGTGCTACAGTATAACTGTTAAAACGTATATATTTCAATAACAGAATTTCGAACAAAATTCTTTACAATTAATAAAAAATTTCAAAAAAAAACTATATATAGACCTTGAAAGACTTGTATTAGGTGTATGACTTAATTTTTTACAGATTTTTCAGCAAATTTATTTAATATAAAAAAATAGAGAACAACGAACTTAATCTTTGAAATATTGTCCATCGTTTTCTATGACCTTGCGCCATCTCTCAGGTAACATACGAATGCCGTCGCGAAAGAAACTTGCAAGCTTCGAGGCGATAAAGTCATCGACGAATTTACGCACATCGTCTAGCGTTTTGAACTGTTGATCCACTAAGGCGTGCTGCATTGACCGGAATAAATGGTAGTCGGATGGGGCCAAGTCTGGTGAATATGCCGCGTGCGGGAGAACTTCCCATCCCAAGTTCAAGAGGGTCTTCTGAGTCGCGCGAGCAACGTGAGGTCGAGCGTTGTCATGCAGCAGTATGACTTGCCTGCTTCCTTGCCCAGTAAATAGCCTTTTCTGATCAAGTTCTTCGCTCAGTTTGTTCAATTGTCGGCTGTAGCGTTCCGCAGTCACCGTCTGACCAGTTTCCAAGAGTTTGTAATAAATCACATCCTTCATATCCTGTCCAGGGCGCGGCTGGTCACTAAGATCGATATCACCACTTCTAGAACGTTTGTACCAATAATTACACGTTTCATAAGACACAACTTTGGCACCAAGAACACTACAAATTGATTCCCGTGCTTTAGAAGCATTTTTTCCTTGTTGGAATTCGTATAAAATGCAGTGCCGAATGTACTGTTTATCAGTTGCCATCGTAAACTCTGCTATTCTGAGAGGTTATGTAACTCACGTAAACTTGTTGTTCGGTGTTCTGAAACCTTGCGTCCGACCCTTTCAAAACCACAAAAAACCGCGAAAATATTTCTATTTTAAATATAATTTTAAGCTCGAAGAAAAAATCTGTAAAAATTAAGTCATACACCCAATATTTCCTGGAGAAAAGTGATATAGGTTATTCATTCTAAGTAATTATATTTAAATTAAATGGAGAACGTTGGAACTAAGAAAGTATGTATTTAATTTGCCATGAAAAATGTATTTAATACGTCTTTGAAATACGTATTTCAAATGCTTGCCACCTCGTTTCTGCCTTGTGCTACGTAGTGGGCGCCATTTGAATTCCGATGAGGATACTCCTTCCAGGGAATCCGTATCATATCGCGATCGGGTTCCTATCAGAACCTCAGCATCCCAAAGAAATTTCTGCACGGGAATTAAAAAATGATCATGTACACCGTTTCCATAAAATTGACAACTAAATAAATACTTTTTGACATCGTTGATCGGCAGGTTTACGCACGGAATAGTGTGGAAAAATGTTAAGAATATTATGAAAAACTGTCAAACCACTCAGTACATTATGACAATTGTGTCATCTAAAAATGCAATCTTCCGTCTGCACCATTTATTAATTATTGCCATTGTTGTAAATGAAAACGATCAGTTTTTCTCCCACCGACGAAACGTAAAAGTGTGGCAACACCGTATATGTGTTAAATGGCGCGCGTGTTTGAAAACCATTAACCGCCGCGACGCGGCTATACGTTTAATAAAATGCATTTTTAAAGAGAAGTTACATCTTTTATTTTCGACACTTGACATTTATAGTTCAAAATTGATTTGGCTTAGTAAAGAAATGTAAATGATTTTTCTTAATGATCTGCGTAAGTTGCTGCGCTTCGTGATGCTGGTGGTAACAGGATAAGTGTCGCCAATCGTGGACAAACAAACTCTCAATGCAAACAGTGCGCTGTCGCCAAATTCATCAATTTTTCTCAAATATAATATAATTGAAAAATACATATTGATATGACGTTGAAGAAGGCGCTATTAATGCACGTGTCTAAAAATAATAATCTTCAATGCACGTATCGAAATTGATTACAGTAATCTTGTCGTTTTCAAACAAAATGTTGGTATGTAGAAGTTGACCCCCTTCCGAGAACCTTCCCTCCTCCTTGATTCCCCCTAAAGATAAGCCGTCTCGAAACTCCTTAAGGCCTTAGGCCACTCTAGAGGCAAAAAAGGCATATTTTGTGATTTTTTTTCAGTGAAACCATAAAATAAATCGGAATTACGAAATAAGGGTTTTATTATACACGTAATTGACTATACAAAATTATTTTTTCACAGCGCTACATGTCAAAATGGCGACTGTGCAGCATTTTTCCGATGACGCCTTTATTTCTGGAAGGTCAACGGCCGGACCAGCAGCTCCTATAATTTTTGAGTTATCATGAGACAATAAAGTTTTTTCGATTATATAGAAGAATAGCTATAGAAGTCCGTAGGATTTTTTTGATATATTGTTTTTTGTGAAAATGGCGCATTTCTAAAACAAAAAGTATTAAATGCCATGAGAAGATCGTCAGAAAATTGTTTATAAAAAAGAAACTATGCAATATAATAAAAAATCCTACGTAGTGCCTCGGAAAATATAATTCTAAATATACAATTAAAATTTCAACTGAATCGGTTGGAATTTGTTTGAGTTATGAGTTCGGCCGACTTGAAAAATGTAGTTTTGAGATGAACGCGTTCAAATTTAGCAGAAATTCACGACATGAATCAAGAGTGGTTTCGCTAGAATTCGAAAATCGACTACTGAGTGATTTTTCACACCTATAATCTTTTGGAATATAATTTTATAGGTAATAAGGTACATTTTGAGCATAAAAAATCGATTTTTGGAAAATCCTAGAGTGGCCTAAGTCCTTAAGATGTATGTTTATTAATTTATCGCCACAATCTGTTTCAATTTACAGTCATGTTTCTTATTCGAACGTACCCTTCGATAAAAGTGAAGCACTATAATAACTGAATGCACCTTTTACGTAAATACCGAAAAATTCCGACGTTTTAACATTACCGCAATCTCGATAAATCGATCTTCATACCTTTGCAACACATGAACCGTTTCAGATTGAGAGTGGAACACATAGGATGAGAATCGTGCCAAATGTGCAAGGTACAATTAACATTTTCATAAATCAACGTCCTCAATGAACCTTTTATTTATTGCACATATCATTTTCTCCAGAGCAATTCTATGCTTCATAAGGAGGTACGACTACTCCCTCAGGGTCAACAAAGAGACTAAATTTATGTCACCCCACGGGTGTTCTGATTTATGTTAATTTATATTGAATATTCGTATTTTCGATCCCAAAGTGCTAAATTTGTGGTAAATATTTTATTTATTGCATATTTACCGATCAAAACTGCAAAAATTATATCCTCAACGACTCTGGAGTCTTCACGATGATTTCCAAGCAGTATCGAGATTTTAAAACTCCGTAGCGCCGTTTTCGGTGTCGTTACCTAGCAACAGCCAATAAGAGGCTCCCTTTCTTCTGATCGATTGACTGTCGCTAGCCGGCGACAACGAAAACTGTCACTACCGAGCTAGGTTATGCTCGCCAAACGAATCAGCTGTTACGCCCGACGTTGGCAAGTCTATGGGTACTATTTCGTCATTATGATAATATTCAACCGGAAGTTGAAAATGTATTATAATGTAGTGCTTGAACTACACGGTGACGTGCGAAATTTCGATTTTTTACAATATCTATTCTGTCTAATTTATCAAATTTCAGTTTTCCAACGACCTTAGTTGGATACGTGAGTAGCAAAACCGTGATTATCGCACTTCTGGTCGACCGTCTCCATAAGACGACGTGCTTCACTAGCTCAAAATGCTCGACTTTGCAATTTTATTACGAAAAAACTGGATGGTCAATATATCTCAAAATTTTCCAAAGGGTTCATAATGTATTCGTCAACATCACATAAAAATTTCAGGCTCGAAAGTTGGATTTGACCACATGATCGTACCTCCTTAATGTGACAACGTAAGACTGGCCTAAGAAAAGCCTTTTTTTTATACTGAAGTGAACTTTCCCATACGACTGATTCATTTTCCCCGTCAACACTAACATACATTGTATACATTCCATAGGGAAGAGAGGGGAATGTTGAGCAGTCGGGTAAGTTGGGCAATCAAAATATCTGGAAAATTAAGGGCGGGGTAAAGTATTAAAATTTTTTTTTTTCATTTTTTTTTCATTTTTCAAATGAATGCATAATATCTCAAGAATATTGTGTTAAAATTTCAAGTCGATCGGAGTAAAATTGACGAAGTTATGAGTATTTGAGCGTCTATTGTTCCATGCCGGGTTTTATACCTGGGCGGCAGCTGCGCGGCGCGCTATTGTATTTTTCGACCCCGAATAAATTTCTTGATAAACGGGCCTGTTCCGGTCCCGTTATGTATATTCGAGGCATGGTGTATATTAGTATACACATTAGTCTGTACATCAGTTTTGCGTAGACAAACGCAAAAAGATGCTCTCGATCATCTTGATGGAAGCCTTTTGCTCTACGGACCTGGCATCGACGACTTTGAGTGAGTATAAGAAAATTATCGAGTTTTATTTTGAATTTCTAAAAATTCAAAGATAATTGAAAAATCTGAAAAAATTCATACGTATTCAGACAAATGAACGAATCACGAAAAAAAATTGGGTTGCGGGGAAATTTGTTGACTAATTTTTTTCTTTTCATCATTTTGTTAATAACATTTTGGAATTATTATTATGCAAAATTAATCTTTTGAGTACCTTTAATATGCATGAATTTTCTCAGATTTTTATGCAATCGAGAAGTGTTCTCAAACTTATGTGCAATGAGCGCTAAGCGACCAAACTCTTCTGCGTTTTTCAAACCGTTTTTCTGAGACTTGTCATATTTGAAGTCCGTGCGCACGATAACTCAAAATCTACTGGACCAATCGCTTTGAAATTTTGCACAGTACTTCTTCACATAATTCACCAGGTAGTGTCGAGAGCTTTTTTGTTTTTTTTTAATAATTACTAATTTTTCAACAACAAATTAGCCGATTTTTTTTAGCGAAAATCGGGTTTTTGGCTCCCAAGTGCTACAAAAAATCGAAAAATCGAAAAAAAAAAATCCTCCCGTCATTACCTCGAGAAACATCTCCTTTAACAAATGCATTTTGATTTTTTTGTTTCAGATGATTCTGTTGCGAGTTATGGTGCACACCGCAAACCAACTTTTTTTCGAGGCGCCTCCGGGGTTTAATTTTCACTCGCTCAATTTTGAATATTTTGCAATGCAAATTTAGGAGAATGTTGTTCAAATGTTACTTTATTATATGTAAATTTTTCAATAAACGAACACTATCCGTTACGCCAAAAAAAAATCTTAAAAACATGCCTTTTTTTCGCCGAATTAACTTTACCCTGCCCTTAAGCACCGCACGCGGGTGCATCAAATGGCAGAAAGAGAGGTATGGGGGAGGGGAACCCACCACGCCATCGCCCCTTGCCATGCGGCGATTGAAAGATTTTCTTCTACCAGTGTATGAGAAAAAATATTTTAAAGTTCATTGCAACTAATGTAAATGTTTCAAAACCTAACTAATTTACAAGCATCTGTTGGTTTATTATTGCATTGCACCAAATCATGTTGCATACGTCTGATTTTTTTTATGCAATTCTTACTTTGCCCAACTTACCTCATACTCATGCTCGACTTACCCCACTATCGGGGCAGGTTGAGCAAATATGGCCTTAGTCATTTGAGAGCGATTATCTGTGAAACAATAAGGATAACAGGAATTTCGTCTACAGACGTTTTGTCCCAGATCATTTTCCTATTGAACAAAGTAATTTTCATTTGGCAGTCTGTTAAGGAATTACAGGGTAACAATTCCAAACTTGCTCAACATGCCCCTCCCGACTCTACGACTCAATGAGAAAGAGTTTTACGTTTGCGTACGTGTAAGTCCATCTTGATAACGCGGGATTAAAGATTATTGATGATATCAGATGATGTACCATTTCCGAGTGCGTGAAGACAATATGAATCGTTCTCGGAATCGAGGACGTTTATTTAGGGGAATAATTAATCGGATTGATTTTTATACTATGATTTGAAATGCATTTCGTGTATATATTATTTGTATCTATTTAATGAATAATGATTCATATATATTCTATCACCTAGCTATGATTTCGTCTTACATTATTAATCGTGATGATTTTGGTTCAGGATTTTGATCTGCGGAAGTTATACAACAAAATATTTAAGAAATATTTTATATATTCCTAATGGCTGGACCTCGTCTAGCAGCACACAGTGTTTCTCGCGGGAGATTGAATATACGATGAAGTACGTTTTAGATGTCATGAAAATCGTGATCAATTAATGGTTGCAGCGTTTGGTGTCCCTCGGCTTCATATACACAGAGCGAAATTTATTTATGCACATGCACATTCATGCATATACAAGTACGAAAGTAAAACTATATGAATTAGTAAGCCAAGTGTGAGAACGCTGCAGTATTGCTGAGTGGTAGTATTGGAGCGTTTGTGAGCTTTCGCGAAATTTGCATACAGCAACCTTTTCGTTAAATACTTGTCGATATTCCAGGGAGTCATACCTCGTTAAAGTATGAATCGGAGACTACAGCCTTATCGATGCTTAATCGACGAAAAAATATTCTTTTGTCGTTGAATTTCTTGAGTATTACAGAATTGCGCATTTCGTCGAAGCTAAATCTTTAGAATATTAAAAAATCGAAGATTTAAAAATGATCTAATATTTTACCGATGAATGTTTAAAAAAATAGACTTTTTTGGATCTAGATATAGATAATAAAAGTTCAACTTTTACGCTTCCGTAATTTGTACTACATAGTTCTTTAGGAAAAAAAAATATACACAATTTACCAGACCTTTTAAAATTAATAATCGCGAATTGAAATGAAATTTAATAAACACTAAGGCCCCACACCACGGTTCGTGCGCGGTACGAGGGGGTATTTTTCGTAATTATTTACAAGCAAACGATGAATGGATTTTTTTTTATTAATACTCATAGTCAATATACAGGGTGAGGCACATAAAGTGTTACAGAGCAATAGCACTCAAACTATTGATCATATTCAAAAATGTTTCAGACAAAAGTTTCAGTGTTCGAGAAGGCCGTCATACTGAACCACCCTATTTTTTTATTGGTGGAGGTGCTGAAGCTACGTTAAGGTCAACTCCACTTTTTCAAATGGAACCATGTATTTTTTTCGATGACATTATTACCGATTTTAAGACGAATTCAGCGACCTACAACACAAGGTCATTCTAGTCACGCAAAGAATGAAAATAGTCGAAAAATAAAAAAATATCGGAATAATCACTTTCAAAGGATCCACTAACCTTAGTTTGGGTCTACCTACAGAAGATGCTCGAAGTGATGACCCTCGACTTGTAAGCACTTGTTAATTCGCTGATGAAAAGACCGTCTAACTTCAGCCAACATTTGCGGTGTAATTTCGGTACATGCTCGGCGTATTCTTTCTTTCATATCGTCAAGCGTGGTAGGTGCTACCGCCATTACGCGTTCTTTGACAAAACCCCATAAAAAGTAATCTGGTGATGTTAGATCTGGCGAACGAGGTGGCCAAGCTACAGGGCCGCCTCGTCCTATCCACTTTTCACCAAAAATCTCATTCATCACTTGTCTTGAACACAGAGCATAATGGGGTGGTGCACCGTCGTGTTGCATCCACATGTTCATGCGAACATGCAAGGGCACGTCTTCCAGTAATTGAGGCAGTATGTTTTGCATACTGCCTCAATTACTATGAGTATGAGCATTGGCATTTCTACATGGAAAACTTTAAATGCGTTTTCCTAGAAACAGCATTTTTCAACGCACGGGGCACTCTACGGCTTCAACGGATAAACCGATTCACATGAATCTCTATGCAATTGATAGGAAATTCAATTTGCGGAGCCATCAGGAAGCAATTTTTGGAAAAATTGATTTAGAAATATTTTTTTCGTCCGATCAAAAAAAAAAAAAAATTGGCCGCGATTTCACGCCGCGATTTTGGACGCTTGTTTTTATAAATAAAATTGGAATTTACTCTCCATTAATAAAATAATAAAATACGTTGAAATCCATTTCCAGAAGTATTTTTTTTTTAATTGGTTTGTTCCAGTCGTACAGTACAGTCTAAAGTACAGGGTCTTCCCCTTTTTACGAGCCCCACCCAACTCAAAACTTCGTTCTGTCGCCCATTCCATATCCCCCCCCTCTATATCTCCCATTTCACAATTCCCCCGTCTATCTTCCCATCCACAATTTCCCCGTCTATCTTCCATCACCCCCATCTTGCGGCCGCAGCCGACTTCCCCCTCTGTATCGTATTCACCATGACATGCCTGCCATGGGCATAGGGAAACTGCGGAAAACCTATACCGATACAGCCGGTCCCAAGTTCGCCTCCCAGTCACGGAACTAGTCGACTTTTGCCGAGAAATATCGAAGAAAAATATTTCACGACGAAAGTGATGCGACTGGGATTCGAACCCGCGACCTCCCCCGATCCGCTGGCCAGCACGCTAACCACTAGACCAACGCACCGGGTCTCCATTTCCAGAAGTATTTATTTTATATAAAAAAAATTCCCGAAGTCCATGCGTTTTTCGGGCCTTTCGACGGTAACCTTCCTTTAAGGCCTTAGGCCACTCTAGAATCAGAAAAGGGCACATTTTGTGATTTTTTCAGAGATACCATAAAATAAATCGGAATTACAAAACAGGGGTTTTATTTTACATGTAATTAACTATACAAAATTATTTTTTCACAGCGATACATGTCAAAATGGCGACTGTGCAGCATTTTTCCGATGACGCCTTTATTTCTGGAAGGTCAACGGCCGGACCAACTGCTTCTAGAATTTTTTAGTTATGATGAGACACTAAAGTTTTTTCGATTATATATAAGAATAGCTATAAAAGTACGTAGGATTTTTTTGATATATTGTTTTTTGTCAAAATGGCGCATTTCTAAAACAAAAAGTATAAAATGCCATGAGAAAATCGTCAAAAAATTGTTTATAAAAAAGAAACTATGCAATATAATTAAAAAATCCTACGTAGTGCCTCAGAAAATGTAATTCTAAATATACCGTTGAAATTTCAAGTGAGGCGATTGAAATTTTTTTGAGTTATGAGTCCGGGCGACTTGAAAAATGTAGTTTTGAGATAAACGTGTTAAAATTTAATAGAAAGTCACGACATAAATCAAGAAAGGTTGCGCTAGAATTCGAAAATCGAATACTTAAAATATTTTTCACACCCATAATGTTTTGGAATATAATTTTATACGTATTAAGGTACAGTTTTAACATCAAAAATCGATTTTTTTCGAAAATCTCAGAGTGGCATACCCGGTCTAGACAAGTCGTAACATTCGTATTTTTCGATCACTCGAATCCGCGACTTGCATAGGCCGGGTATGCAAGCCGTGCCTCCGACCGCTCGAATCCGCGACTTGCATAGGCCCGGTATGCCAATTGTGCCTTTGACCGCTCGAATCCGCGACATACGTAGGCTGGGTGTGCACGTCATGCCTTCGATCGCTTGAATGCGCGACTTGCATAGGGCCGGGTATGCAAGTCGTGGCTTCGACCGCTCGAACCCGCGACTTGCATAGGCCGAGTATGCAAGTCGTGCCTTCGACGGCACGATTCCGCGACTTGCATAGGCCAACTTTGCAAGTCACATATTCCAGTGATCGAAAAAATACAAATGTTACAATTAAAAAAATAATCTTTATTAACCGTTTCGGTATCATAACTTTTTTTAATTATAAATTTTACACAAATCACTCAGACAAATCATATATTTTACGGTTCATTTTTTTTTAATTAAAAAAAAGTAACTCTCTTCACATAGGTAAGAACAAAAAATTTACCGAGTTCCAGCGATGCCTGTTTATGGAATTGGAGAATTTTTACTCGAACGGTAACAACTGCAAATAAAATATTAAAAATTTTTAAACTTCACGTTATTCGAGCAGTGTGAACGAATGATTTGAAATTTGGAAGATGCATTAAATATATGAAAAAAATGATATAAATGTAAGCTAAGAATTGCATATATTGAAATAAAATATTAATTTCTGTGTTATATTATTAAATTTAGTAGAATCATAATTATTTTTTTTATTGTAGCATTCGTATTTTTCGATCACACGAATCCGCGACTTGCATAGGTCGGGTATGCAAGTCGTGCCTTCGACCGCTCGAACCCGCAACTTGCATAGGCCGGGTATGCAAGTCGTGCATACCCGGCCTATGCAAGTAGCATTCGTATTTTCCGATCACTCGAATCCGTGACTTGCATAGGCCGGATATGCAAGTCGTGCCTAAGGCCTTAAGTGCTACTGTAATCTACTAATAATTCGAAAGCGTTCTGGCTTATGAGCCTACAAAATACGGCCCTCCGCGAAAGAAATACTTTAATAGCAGGCAGTAACATTTTCTTAAAAATCTGTACTCAAAGTACCTAAATAGATAGTACTAAAAGCTGTTGATATTTAAAACATTGTTTTTTTCTACATTAAAATTATTGTATTGCAACGCTGGAAATTATGATAAAATATGACAGTAGCTTAAAAAAGTTGTTGCAAATATGTTACTAGGCTTTATGTGTAAAATAAGTTGGCCCTTCAATAGCCACGTATGCATGACTCAGAATATTAAGATGTAGACATTTTCACACGTATGCAGCAAATTGAGAAAAAAAATAAGGTATACATGCGTGTGGCGTTCAATGGGTCAATCGGTAAAACGGTAGCCGAGTGCTTGCAAGCAGTAATATGCTAATGCCTAATACCGTAGGTATACAAGCTTTACTGAATACTATGGTCATCGTTGGATATAATTAATTATAACCTGAGAGCGATGTAACATGCCTCGATCGGGAGACTAAGAATTTGCAGGCAACGTAGAGATCAGTGTGAGAATATGTATTCTAAACTTAATACGTCTCCCGACCTTTGCCAGAAGTTCATAGTGGAATCTTGGGGAGAAAGATGTGTATATATATATATATATATATATATATATATATATATATGTGTGTGTATGTGTCTGTACTGCCGTCACATAGAAGAAGGCGGCATCTACAGATGATGTTGTTTTAAGATAAATAGCAAAACGTAACTTTCTGATATATCATAGCTCTGGGATGCAAATATCTATAACTTGCTGTACTGGTAGGATTGGCTTGTTTTACTGTTTTACTCTTGTTTTAATATAAAAAAATAATAATATCAATTTTATAGAAATTGAACATGTTATGATGAAAAAAAAACGGAGTTGCCGCTATTAGAATTTGCATATTAATAAACTAACACTATGCCAATGCTATCTAAAAGGCAGCATCTACATATAAATCCTGAATTTAATTAGTTTGTACCATAATTAAGCTAATTACCATTAATTTCAATAAAACAAAATTAAGACTTGAAACATAGGTTTATTGAGATCACAAATCGTGCATAATTTTTCCCTAATCAATATCGCGGCGTCGCGGTTTTTTTTTGTAGAGTTAAGCGAAGTTTCTGGCACATTTTTCCAGAACCTCTTTTGGTTTTTAGGAACAATTTTCCGTAGACTGTGGAGGATGTTTCCTTTTTTTTGCTTTTGGAAAGCCAACTGGACTATTTTACGCATGTGGTAATGGTGTACTATCCGTTCTTATATTGGCAGTTTTCAGGAAGTTTAAATCCTTATATTTCTCCTCGTCATCATACGTTAATTTATATTTAAGTATGAATTCGCCCGGAATAGGCTTTAAGCATACAATTTTCTTGCGAGATGCGGACGTTTCGGGTGTTTGAGCTTTAGGGAAGACGAATTGAAATGAGATGAGAAAACAAAAACTCACATAAGAAATGTCGGATCTGCAATTATGAAGGTGGCATTGAGGGGTTACGTGGGTTTGAAAATTTCCAAAAATCCATTATTAAAAATTTTATTATCTAATAGTACAATATGTCTAGAATATTCTCTCAAAGTTTTACGTCAATCGGAGTAAAAGTCTACGAGAGAGAGCCTTTGGGAATTCCCCCCGTTGAGAAAGACCGACCGGGAGCGACGGACGTATACGCATTTTTCTAAAACCCTATTTTTTTGGTGGACACTATTTCTCAAAAACGAATGCACCGATCTTATTGAAATTTTGCATATTTCTTCAAAATAGCATTGGCTAGTGATTGAACGGAGGTTTTTTTTTGACAACTAATTTTACGAGGCTATACGTAGTGTAAATTGTACCAAAAATTGAACTATTTTGCATAGAACTCTGCCAAAAATTCAAATTTCAATTTTTTTTTAAATCCTTCGTTCAATTACGAGCTATACTTATCTACTAATAAAAAAAATTGGTTTTTCAATTTCAGATACAGCTATCATGAGTTATCCTGACCAACACGAGGACACTTTTTTTGAGGGGTCTCCGGAAGCCAGGTTCCATCGGCTGAATTTCCCAAATTTTTGGATGAAATTTAAAAAAAATATTGTTGAAATGTTGCTCTTTTATGTGCTTAACATTTTGAATAAAATAATTTATACATTATATTTTTTTTAGAGAAAATATGCTTTTTCTGGCTTCGAAACCCACGTAACCCCTTAATGAAATGATCAAGTGTCTTACCGATTAATCAGCGATTCCAGCACCATACAGCAGCCCTTCCTCTCCCTCATGCAACTCATTTGAAACTTGCATTTCCTCTTTACGAGCTTTTCGAGCTTCTTTTGTTTCGAATAAACTTTTTCTATTTTGCCGAGCCACGCGCATCTGATTCATTTGCTCGGCATATCCGTAGCTCTGCCTGCCAACTACTATTTGTAGTTCATTCATAACCATGAGTAGGGCTGAATTCCCTTCATTGAATAAAATAGCAGCAAGAAATGCCACTACCTCGATTATTTTGTACCTAGAATGGAGATGTTTTGGAGCTAATCGCCAAACAGTCGAGTTTGGATTTGTTTGGGTTATGAAAACCCAAACAAACAAACAAACTACCTAACTGACCGCTCGTAGAAACCTGAGCGCGCTTAGGATTCGAGCGGAGAGTCTTTATCATTTATATACATACCGTTAGAAGGAATCCGAATAGCGTTTTGAAATTTTTAGGGTGTATTCTTAAGATATTTTGCTAACGATTTATGAAATAAAAAACAAATTGATTTTTTGAAGCATCTGAAGTGATTGCCCGCCTTAAGTATTCACCAAGGTTTCAGAAGTATTGGTTTTCCACTGACTGGTTGATGCTCGAGCCAGTACACGGTTCCTCCAATCTTCCAGTATCGGTCTATTGTTATATTCATTGTTGGCAACAAACTTACACATGTTCGGATTTTGCCTTGAATCTGTGTAGATTGTGCTTTTTTTAATGTGTGGTTTTTCGGGCCAATCTCCAACTTTAAGACAGTAAAAAAAATTTCAATATTTCGTTTAAGGTAGTAGTCTCGCCACAGTCACGTTGAAAAGTTTATTCTCAGCTCAATCGATGAAAGCTTCGAAATATTGCGAAATATCCTTTTGATATAGGTTGTACATCTCATCGGGATGTAAAAACTTATAAAGTAATGATGAAAACGCCTAATATTAGATGAAGTAAAACGTTCTAAGCGTTTTTCCGCTTTATTTCGACGATGAAATTAACATAGTTAGGATTATTCGATTTAGATCAAATATGCGCCGTTTTGTTTGATAACTTTTGTCCATTTTTAAGGCAATTTCATAATTCCGCGATTGAAGAAGTCCTCGTCCCTATTGGTAAAAAACTTGACCAGCTGCTTTTCACAAGCCTCTCTTGAGGCCAGTTTTGTACCATCAAGAAAATTTTGCAAATGCTTGAAAAGGTGATAATCGCTTGGTGCCAGGTCTGGACTATACGGCGGGTGCGATAGAACCTCCCATTCAAGCTCTCGGAGCTTCTGGCGCTTCGTTAAAGATGTGTGCGGCCTGGCGTTGTCTTGATGGAACACAACACCCTTCCTATTGGCGAATTTTGGCCGCTTCTGGTCATTCGCCTGCTTCGAACTGGTCAGTTGTTGACAGTAGAGGTCCGAATTGAGGGTTTGGCCCGATGGGAGCAGCTCATGGTGGATGATTCCTTTCCAATCCCACCAAACACACAGCAAAACCTTCTTGGCTGTTAATCCGGGCTTGGCGATCGTTTGGGCCGGCTCACCGCGATTGGACCACGATCTTTTTCGGCTGTTGTTCTCGTATGGCACCCATTTTTCATCGCCAGTCACCATCCGCTTCAAAAATGGGTCGATTTCGTTACGTTTCAGCAAAGAATCGCAGGCATTAATTCGGTCCAAAAGGTTCTTTTGCGTCAATTCGTGTGGCACCCATCCATCGAGCTTCTTCTTGAGACCAGCCTTATGCAAATAGTTCCAAACGGTTTTCTGGCTAATCTTCAGTTGCTGGGCAATGGAATAAGTGCTCACATGCCGGTCCGACTCGACGATTTCCATGATTTTATTGACATTTTCGACGATTGGCCTACAAGAGCGTGTTTCATCTTCGACGTCTATATTACCAGAACGGAATCGTTGGAACCACCGCTTTGCTGTTGCATTCGATACTGTATTGGGTTCATAAACAGCACAAATTTGTTTGGCCGGCTGCTCCGCCTTGTCACCTTGGTCGTAGTGGTACTGAAGAATGCATCGGATTTTCTCTTTGTTTACCTCCATTTTGGAACGCTGTAACACACAACTGGCTTCACAGCCGAACACAAAACTGTCAAAGAATTTTTTTTGAAGCGTAATGTCACCTTTAAATCGTCGTATAGTATGACCCGATGCGATGTATACATCTTGAGATATGGCTCACTAAAGACATCTAGCGGAAAACGCTCAGAACTTTCTACTTCACCCAATATAATGCTTACCTAACCCTCAATTTTGTATCATACTATCCATTCCGGCTACTAATACGTAGATACTCTGCGTATACGAATATGCATACACTACCGTAATCTAGCTTTAGTCTGCTCCAGTCGCTTCGTAGCGCTGACGTCGCTACACATCGCTTAATTTAAATCGGTATATCTCTGAAACTAGACGGTCAAAATTCATGATTTTTTTTTTACCCAGTTCGTCATATGTTCCTCTGTAATTGAGAATTGTTTTTTTTTAAATCTGTAGAAAAGTTTCGAAGTTATTGCGTGAAATTTTCCACTGCTCCGCATAAGAACACGTGTAAAACCGTGAAACCTTTGATTGCTAATATCTCGAAAACAGAACGGTGAATCCTTTTGAAATTTCGCAGGTAATCATTTAATAGTGTCCTGAATGGGTCTTCAAATGAATAAAAAAAATCTATAGAAAAACGTCCTATCTGTTTGGAAAAGGCAAATGCACCGAAGATATTATGAAAAAAAAACAATTCACTTCAAAGCCAGAAAGTTTCCGTATCGATGTACTGTTCCCTCAATAACATTAGAACATTTTGCAAATCCGCCTTTCCTTACCTCCAAGACTTCATAAACTTACGATTTTCTTTGAGGTAAAACTTTTACATTTCCACGATTCAAGTCCAAAATAGCAGCATCCTCCTAACCGATCCTTGAAGGCAGTAGTCTGCTTTACAGGCTTCAAAAAATCGATTTTTCGTTTTTGTCTTAAATCTATTCCAAAACTATCCAAGAATATGTGTTCAACATTTTAGAGGCCAATTCGACATATTTTCGAAGCTAGATCAGTTTTAGTGGCCGAGCGTCGAGCAGGTGCGAATGCTCGGGCAGAACTTTACAGCCCGTTTTCTCGAGTTTTCATTTTCACAAGTTTTGGAAAACGGTGCCGGCGATAGTAAAAACAATATATGTCCGATCGAAAAAAACCAAAGTGATCTAGCTTCAGTATTGAATTATCTTCTATTTGAACTAAAAAAGTTGGACAAAAGTACTATTTAAATTACTTGTTTTGCAACTTAAAGTGAATTTTTTTTTTCAAAAAAGTGAATTTTTTTTTCAAACTTCGAAAAAATTTGGAATTTCGTCATTTCTTCGGTATTTTTTTAGTTCATATAGAAAAGGAACTTATAAAAACTAAAAAAAAATTTGGTTCCACTGTTTCAGATGCATCGCACGACCTCCATCACCGGCACCGATTTACGAGTGCACACTCCAGGCGCCCCAGAAAAATCGTTACAACTTTGGCAAATTTCAATAATTTGTAATAATAAAAATTGTTTTTTAAAGCTTGAATATAATATACTATCGTCTCAAAATTTCGTTTACCGCAATCATTTCCTTCCCTTTCAAAAAAATTGTTGAAAAAACGCTTTTTTTCGGCTCCTAAAGCAGACTACTGCCTGAAGCAGAATTATAATCCACAAATTTTGTTGCCAAGATGTGGTCTTTGCATAGTCTTCACTCTGTACAGGAATTTTCTTATGGTCGAGTTTATAGCCTTCTTGAACCTCTCGCCGTAATTTTAATCTCGCTTTGTACACGTCCGTGTATATGAATACGACACACAGTATTACTCTCGCATCGACCGAAATTTATGGTACCGGAATTTTTAACGAGCAAGAAAGGTTGAAAAGGATTTGAGCAATATACGTGAAAGACCTTGGAGGACAAGGTCCTTGATGCGCTTCAACACCCACGTGAGCTTGTAATACCGTAGGGGGGAAAAAGAGTTGGTCGAATCAACGCCTAATCGGTGAATTTACGAAGTCTCCGTTTCGGCTTTGTCCAGCTCGGTGTTGTTGGTAGATCGACGGACTGGTAGAATGCCACATTGAAAATGCACTTTTAAAGTCTTCGAAACGATCTAACCGATCGCCACAACATTTTGAATGCCATACGATAAAGTCAGAGAATGTTGGGTGCAAGTGATGGCTAAAACTAGTGTAGACGTGGATGGGCATTTAATTTAAAAAAAAAAAGAATCGATTCAAACCTATACACTGAGAGAAATGTTGGCAACCATATTGTAACCATATTTTACATTTCCCTGAGGGGACGATAATATTTTATGGCCCCCGTTACTGCCAAAAATATAGTACCATTTTTTGATATTTCCGCAGTTGCATAAATTATGCACATATGTTAACCGTAACCATCAATTTTGATTATTCAATGCTTTATGATATAGTAGGTTTTCATAAAATGGATATTCCTTTGCCCTTTTAAGGTAGTAGTCTCGCCAAGGCTTTTTTCTGTAGATTTTATTTTTATTTTGAGGACCCATTCAGGACACTATTAAAAGGTTACCTGCAAAATTTAAAAAGTATTCACCATTGTGTATTCGAGATATTGGCAATCAAAGATTGCACGGTTTTACACGTGTTATTGCGGAAAGCAGTGGAAACTTTCACATTTCACGCGATAACTCCGAACCATTTCTACAGATTTAAAAAAAAAGCTCAATTACAGAGGAACATATGACGTAGTAGGTAAAAAAAAAATTATGAATTTCGACCGTCTAGTTTCAGAGATATAGCGATTTTAATTAAGGGGTTACGTGGGTTTGAAAATTGCAAAAAAACCTTTTTTTATTTTAATATCTAATAGTACAATATATCTAAAATGGAAGGTCATCAGTTCTGGCCAGAGTTGGGCAAAAAGTAATTAAATTAAAAATTAACAATTACAATTACTACTGTAATTGATAATTTAATTACTTTGTAACAGATTACTTAAGGGGCTAGGTGGGTTTGAACATTTCAAAAAACCCATTTTTTAAATTTTATTATCTAATAGTACAATATGTCTAGAATATTCTCCCAAAGTTTTAAGTCAATCGGAGTAAATGTCTAGAAGAGAGAGCCTTTGGGAATTCCCCCCCGTTGGGAAAGACCGGCCGGGAGCGAAGCAGGTATACGCATTTTTCTGAAAACATTATTTTTGAAGTCGGTAGACACGATTTCTCAAAAACTAATGCACCGATCTTATTGAAATTTTGCACACTTCTTCAAAATAGCATTGACTAGTGATTGAACGAAGGTTTTTTTTTTCGATTACAACTAATTTTACAAGGCTATACGTAGTGTAAATTGTACCAAAAATTGAACTATTTTGCATACAACTCTGCCAAAAATTCAAATTTCAATTTTTTAAAAAATCCTTTTTTCAATTACGACTTATACTTATCTACTAACAGAAAAAATTTGGTTTTTTAATTTTAGATAAAGCTATCATGAGTTATCCTGACCACCACGAGGACACTTTTTTTTGAGGGGTCTCCGGAAACCAGGCCCCACCGGCTGAATGTCTCAAATTTTTGGATGAAATTTTTTTTAAATGTTGTTGAAATGTTGCTCTTTCATGTGCATAATATTTTGAATAAAATAATTTACATATTATATTTTTTTTAATTGAGAAAATATGCTTTTTATGACTTCGAAACCCACGTAACCCCTTAAGCAATGTCTAGTGACGCTAGCGCCAAATATCACGACCAAAATTCGCTGGGCTTGCGACGTTGCCACGATCTTCGGGGTCGCTGGACTACAGTAGTGTGTGCATATCCATATACGCAGAGAATCTACGTATTAGTAGCCGGAATGGATAGTCTGATACAAAAGCCAGGGTTAGGTGATGGAGAGAACGTTATTTTTTTTTTTGGAACTCTAAACATTATATTAGGCGTTTTCATCATTACTTTATAAGTTTTTACATCCCAATAAGATGTACAACCTACATTATAATGATATTTCGCAATATTTCGAAGCTTTCATCGATTGAGCGGTGAATAAAATTTTCAACGTGAGTGTGGCGCGACTACTACCTTAAAAATTAACTCGCTGAAAATCCTAATAGCAAACAGGATTAAAATATATATTCACATTCCTACCGAACCGATATCCTATTTTTGCAATGCAACAAGCATACTAGTAAGAATTTGTAAATAAAACGCGTAGTTCTTAAAACTATTAAGCCGTGCTTGCTCCAACTGCAAATAATTTAAGTCTTTGCTATAAGTAAACATTACCATAATTTTTTGATCGAATAGTCAATTTTCATAAGGTTTTTTTAGCAAATTATACTCGACAAACGTTAATGTTAACTATAATAATTGTACAAACTTAAGGGGGAAGAAGGTAAAAAATTAGGAGTTTTTTATGATTTTTTTTCATGAAAAGAATATACATGGAAATTTGTAACTTTTTGCGTGTTTCATTTAATGTTTTGAGTATGCAAATATATATATATATATATATATATATTTCAATGCAAATTGCCGGCTGTGTACATCGAAGTTCAGAGGAAGTCGCTGAACAAGTTACCGCTGGAGTTCTCCCTCATGCTATAATTGCCTGAAACAAAAAAATCAAAATGATTCTTAAAGGTAGCACCCATACGCTGTCAGTGAACCAGTATTTTGGAAATGTATGCAAAATTCACGAAATGACAGCTTGATAAAGTCAATTTTGTGATTATTCATGAAATTTTTACTATATTTAAGGCCAAAAGTACGTTTTATTTTTGGAATTCAAATATTATTTAGGTTCACCCACAAAATGCTGGTATAAGGAAGATGTGTGACAAATTTCATCCAAATCGGTTGAATATTTTTTGCGTAATCACTCCAGTAGTTGGAAAGAATACAATTTTGAGAAAAACGCGCTCAAAGTTTCAACAAGGGAAAACTTAATGATTTTGATGTCTTACCGGCTAATCAGCGATTCCAGCGGAATATAGGACTCTTTCGGTTTCCTCGCAAAAACGATTTTTCTGCTGCTGCTGCTCCTTGCGGGCTTTCCGACCCTCCTTGGACCATAGAGAGCTGCGACGCTCCTGGCGCGATACGCGTGGCTCGTCGGCTTTCCTTGCGAATTTCTTCGATTGGCTCCCAATGCTGATGTCCGGAGCGCTCATAACTCTTAAAATTGCAGAATTTCCCTCGTCGAATATGCTGGCTGCAATGTAAGCTGCAACTTCGATGACACTTAAGCCTGAATGCAAATGTTTCGGAGCTAAGCGCCATATACGGTGGAGTTGAAACTTTCGTTTGCATTTTGCGTGTGGCCACCCAACCATTTCTCCAATAAATCATGGATTGGATAAATCCGTGTATATCGGCAAGCGATGCTTTTGGACATCAGGATGGAGAGGCGCAGGGTGTTTGAAAGTTTCACCAGTAGCCTGAGCTTTTGGCCACTTGCATCAGCTATGATTATGTTGTTTTTCAAAAAAATGTTCTCTTCCGTGGAGCTCCCTTAGGTGTTACATGAGAACCTTTTGGGTACGCGGACATTTTGAGAAGACCTAAGCTCACAACTGGCACAAGGTCAAATTTGAAGTACCTGCGACGCTCCGAATCGACAATGGTGAGCCCTACCGAGTATAGTACGAGTACCAAACATAAAAAATCGGAGCAAGACGAAATATAGGAGGGTGCATGCAGCGTCGTCCCCGCTCGCACCTCTGCGTTTACTCGGCACGAACGCTCTTGGCGTTTTTCTGCAAAAACTCAGGCAATTCTTGGAATTTCGTTCTCCAAATTGGACACAATATTCTTAAGACATTGAACTATCGATTTATGGGGGGGGGGGGGGGATTCGATTTTTTCAAATTTGTAAATGGTATTCCCCCCTTAAATGGAATAGTAGACGTTTGACCTGAACAAAACCTAACGTACAATATACAACATTAGCACGAGGATAATTTGAAAAGTTTCCGGCCTTTTTAAGAAAAACACACTTCGAAGCAAAAGAAAATTGAATTCTCGACGTAGTCTCCAATGCTTCTTCCAATCAAACTGTCAGAAAAAATGTATTACCTAAACCCGAAAAATACTGATATATAGGGTCTTCCACTTCGTCATTTGATCCATATTTCTTCCCCCGAGACCTATTCTTCTTTGAACCCGTGTAGAGCTAGTTGAACACTACATACAATAATAATAGTGGATATGCGGCCATTACTCAAGGATAATTATCAAACACCAAGGAAATTAATTTTAAAATCTCGAACAATGCAAATGGCTCTATGACAATAATTTAAGCGAGACTCCCAGTCTTCAGCCCGGAAAGGAAAAATGAATTTAAACAATTTTTCATGGATACCCAGTGGATAGAATGAAAATTCTTTTTAGTGGCTTTTATTTTACATATTCTTAAGTATCTTAATAAACTTTTCGATAAGATTTTGTAACAACATGGCGACATTGAAGCTGGATGGAGTGAGTCACCTTTGCCCAATAGTGTCTTGCGACCGGTAACATTACATCGCGAATCCTTCACCGATTAGCTTGACATTTTTCTTAAAACCTTATAACAACATTTTACATTGACTACGTAGGAAATGTTTGATATGTAAGAAACTTTGTCCGAAAAATATTATTTTTGGCGCTTTCTTATACTGAAAACAATTTCTTTTAAACATGCACGATTTTGTTAAAAATAGATATTTCTTACTTTTCTGCGTACTCAGAAGCTGAAAATTATGTAGGAGTCAAATTATTTTGAATTATCGTTCCAGGTAGAAAATTGGAGACTTCTTACCGGCTGCAGGACACTCTCAGACGAAGGTGACTCATTTCATCCACCTTACGCGTCGGTATTTTCTTACAAAATCTTATTAAACAAATGTGTAAAGCTACTTCACGATATATAGAATGAAGGTTACTAAACGGAATTTTCATTCTTCCAACTGGGTATCCATAATAGATTGTCGTAATTCACTTTTTTCCCAGGCTCTCGACTGTTGGTCTCCCTTAAGCATTTAACATTGAACTGATACAAAACGTCATCACCATTTGCATATTATGACTTTCTAATAGATTCTCAAGTTATTTTCAATAAATTTATAGTCTGAACAAAAATATGTATGACTAGTAACCATGTGGCCAGAACGTTCTACCGAAAGGAAGAGCGGCTTTGTTAAATCCTCACTCGGAGTACCCTTTTGCTATTATTACACGCTCATTAAGTCTCACGAGAGCCGTCAATTTTCCATGTAATTAGCCCTCCTACAATGAGCGCTAGCTGGGGTAGTCACCCGTAATTTCTGAGTTTCATAAACGGACAACGGATAATTAGTATTTTGCTCTTTGCACGGTCACGAGAGAGAACAAATCAATGAAGTCACGCGAGCACGAGTTATATAAACAGCGGATATGATCTTTCAAAATGTTTCGACGGGCTAAATTATTATGGCTCGCTGAAGATACTTTATTTTGTTATTATTACGTATAAGATAATTTCAATTATATGCTTTATAAACAAAACGATTTACTGACTATCACTCGATCGATTGCATCAAATAGTCCCGTGCTGACGAAATGGGAGAAAAATATTATGTTCCTTATACAGATTCCTCGAGACAGGAATAAATACTGAATGTCAATCCCTACCAATAAAACTGGCTCGTTGTTTTCCGAAAAGACTGTCGAAAAAGTAGAATCTATACATATGTAATAGAAGTTACGCGTCGCAAACATACAAAAAGATATGCGCCCTGTACGGAGAGAATGCCGTAAGCGAAAGTGTGTGTCGGAAGGGGTTTGCGAAATTTTGTTGTGGAGATTTTGATCTCCAAGATGCTCCTCACTTCCGTCGGCCAGTTACTACTGATTTCGATGAAATCAAGGCTTTAATGAACCCCGACCGGCGTTTGAAGATAACAGAGATCGGACATAACCTCAACATTGACCAATCAACTGATTCGAGTCATTTATGGAAGTTTGACATGGTAAACCATAAATAAAGCTCGATGTGTGGGTGCCATGCGAACTGAGCGAAAAGAATTTAATGGACCGAATTTCAGCTGGTCAAACGCCATTAAAACAAACCTTTTTTAAAGTAAATGAATATTACCGATGAAAAATGGATTGTCTACAACAATGTCAGTGGAAAAAGACCATGGTCGAAGCTCGGGGAGGCTGCTCAGATGGTCGTAAAGGCTGGATTACACCCGATGAAAGTCATGCTCTGTACCTGGTGGGATTGGAAAGGAATCGTCTATTATGAGTCGCTGCCCCCCAACAAAATAGTTGATTCGACCAAGTCGTGTGCAAAACTGGCCAAATCGAAGCGAGCAATCGATTAGCAACGGCCAGAATTGGCGAACAGACTGGCGTAGTGTTCCACCAGGACAACGCTAGACCACACATTTCTCTGATGACCCGGCAAAAGTTATTGCGGTGGGATTTTTCGGTGCCCCCACTATACAGTCCGGACCTTACACCTTCAGATTATCACTTGATCCGGGCGCTACAGAACAGTTTGAATAATAAAACCTCCACTTCCCTGGACGTCTTCAAAAACCACTTGCTTGACTTCTTTGCCCAAAGATCTCAGGACTTTTATGAAAGAGGGGAATAAAGTTCATGGAGAGATAACAGAAAGTCATTGAACAGAATGGAACATATTTAGTTCATTAAAATCGTTATTATGGTAAATATTTTGCGTTTGAAATTTACTCGATTTTAGGAATGGAATTATACATAAGTTTACATAAGTTTTTTTGCAAGACCTTTTGTAAGTTTGTTTACAACGGTGGGCCGAAAACGCCTTCAATTGGCGACCAGTGTTGTGAAAGTCACATGCGTCAGGTGGCTTCAAGCGAAACTCTTCGCGCAACTAAGGTACCATTATACAACGATAAAACTTCGACCCGTTGTTGTATCACGTACAAAAGTGCTGCGCTTACAGCGTGCACTTTCGCTTATGATGTTGTGATGCTTGTGAAATAATAAGTATAAGTACGACCTAATACTATATATTTTACTCGGGTATGTCACCAAAAGCCCTTCCAGTACCTGATCATTACCTTATCCGTCCGCCGGTTTGTTTCTCATGCTCTCATGCTCCAATACCCAGTCAGTATCCATCACCTTCCCTACATAATATCAGGCCATGGTCAGGCCGCCCAACGTGGATCAGATTCGTCATGTAACAGGTCTTAGGCCAGGCCCTGATCGGCCGTTCCTTTTTTTGGGAACTTATCAGAAACTGACGAGCAAAGGGATTGGAAAATCGCCGCGAAATGACGAGAAAGGTTATAGTGTACTGACAGGGCCGTGAGAAATAAACCAGCGGACGGATAGAGTAATGATAAGGTACTGAAAAAGGGCCTTTGACGATATACTGTGAGCATAGCACTTCTGTTCGTGATATAACAACGGGTCGAAGTTTTATCGTTGTAGGACGGTACTTTGGTCACGCGAAGCGATTCGCTCGAAGCCACCTGACAGATTATTTTCGGCGAAATACATACGACCAAAACATTAATTCCCGGCCAAAACATTAATATTTCCTGACAAGGTAACGTCGATTTCGAAAATCACGAACCACTTCCCGTGCGGAAAATTGGCAGGGTATACCTAATACAATTCGGGGCTTTCAATGGATTATTTGTGGATTCCATAGTAGGATTTTCCGTAGAAGAGCCGGACCGAGCCACTATTAGGGAATGGTAGGGTAGGTAGGTTGACTAAAACTATGGTCTGAGTACGGGGACCAAGTAAAGGCCTTTAAGGGGTGTAGTTGTAGATTCCCTAATAGAGATTTCCTCAATACTAGTAGACTTTGCTATTATAGGGGCAAATCAATATAAATTGCTTGACTAAAGAATTTGTGGCATAATAATTATAGAGATCGATTAAATATAATAAATAAACTATGCGTTCAGTAGACGAGCTGCGATGCCTTGAACCAACACGCGTGCAGCGCGTTCATTGGAACAATGCGGATTCAAACTTGTCAAAATATGCGATATAATTCTAAGCCTCAAATGTTGTGAAATACCATATGTCTTTTTCACAGTGCACACACACGTACGTACGCATGTGGCTATAATAATTTTTATGAGGCACCGTTGAGGCAACTTTAAAGGCCCTGGTGATTTTGCCTTCAATGGCCCTTAGTAGCAAAGTGTGACCGGCCACTAATGGCCCATTTCAGACTTCCAGACTAGGGCCTCAATAAAGTTAAGGAAAATTAAGATGGGCCCGATCAAAGCCCGAACTCAATTTCCGCACGGGTTCCTTTACTTTTTTGTCTTATTAAGGTAGTAGTCTCACCACAGTCAGGTTGAAAAGTTTATTCTCCGCTCAATCGATGAAAACCTCGAAATATTGCGAAATATCCTTATAATGTAGGATAAACATCTTATCGAGATGTAAAAACTTATAAAGTAATGATGAAAATGCCTAATATAATGTTTACGTAACCCGCACTTTTGTATCAGACTATCCGTTCCGGCTACTAATATGTAAATATTCTACGTATACGAATATGCACACACTACTGTAATTTAGTTCTAGTCTGCTCCAGTTGCTTCGTGGCGCTAGCGTCACTAGACATTGCTTAATTTCAATCGCTATATCTCTGACACTAGACGGTCGAAATTCATGATTTTTTTTACCTACTTCGTCATATGTTCCTCTGTAATTGAGATTTTTTTTTTAATCTGTAGAAATGGTTCGGAGTTATCGCGTGAAATGTGAAAGTTTCCACTGCTTTCCGCAAGAACGCGTGTAAAACCGTGCAATCTTTGATTGCCAATATCTCGAATACACAACGGTGAATCCTTTTGAAATTTTGCAAGTAATCACTTAATAGTGTCCTGAATAGATCCTCAACATAAATAAAAAATCTAAAGAAAAACGCCTTGGCGAGACTAGTATCTTTAATAATTATGGTTATTCATTATGTTCAAATTACTACTTGTTGTAATACCATTATTTATGATGAGCATTTTTCTTCTCGGAGATTATCGATGAAAAAAAATGGTTATAATGGTGAATAGAATTACAACAGATGTATTAGTTTCATCCTAATCAATTATAAATATTTTTAATGGGGTAAAAAGCAAAACAGCTTTAAACAGTTCTCAAAGCTTTTCTTTTCAGGAAATGTCAATGTTCTGGCCAGCTATACATTACGTGAAAGTGTACTTGGTCGCAACGTATTTTAGACAGAACATTGCAATTTTCAAACATAGAGTGTGAGCCCAGAAAAAAAACCATTTTATGATCTTTCTGGTCTGTTCCATGGAAGGGCCCGGACAGGTGAATCGAACAAGACAAGTTTGGACAGGGCCCGACGCGTAACAGGGAATGCCTGGTCACATTTCTGCACGGGTTTTGGGGTAATTGTCCGATGCCTTTTCTCGTCAGTTCCCGGCTAGTTTCTGATCAGTTCCCAAAAAAGGGACCGTACCGCTGGTCCTGGCCTAAGACTTGTTACATGGGGAACTTGATCCACGCTGGAAGGCATAACCATGGCCTGATATTATCTAGGAAAGGCAGATAAGGGGCAGTACTTTTCCCCGACTTGAATTTCTACACGGGAAGAACTTCATCAACTGCATTTTCAGTGAAGTATCGTATTTCAATCAAAGCAAACGTTTCCGGTGCACTGATCGATTAATAATTTCCTCCATTCCTCCTTCGCCATTTTAATAAAGAGATGAAGAATGAGATCGTTAGCTTCATTTCTACTTTCAATATTACCAATACGCTCGGAGAATTTCCTGCTCGCTGGATATGAGTTGTCTGCAGCTAGTTCGAGAGCCTAGGAACCTAATTAACAGAAATTAATTACGCGATCGGCAACAGCTTAAGAAGTGACAGAATGGCAGCCGCGCCGACCGTGTCCGGGACACCCGGATGAGATGTCTCTTTAATGTCTTTTTTTTCCTTCTTTTTTTCTTGTGGCTGTCGAAATGCGCCCCGACGTTAGTTGCCGCGTGGACAGCGCGTCTTATGCATATAAACGGATATAGTGCTAATACAGCGAAAAGTTGTATATGCTAAACCGCAGTGGAGTACCTTCTTGCATGGACATTCCAATCTTTTTGTTCGATGCACGATCGTCGATAGTAGATCGGATCGCTGATCAACGCCAAAGAAAGAAAATGAGAGAGAGAGAGAGAGAGAGAGAGAGAGAGAGAGAGAGAGAGAGAGAGAGAGAGAGAGAGAGAGAGAGAAAAAGAGAGAGAGAAGGGGAGAGATCTCTTCTTTCACTTCTAAGCTTTGATATATTTATATCTGCTGCGAATGTATAGACGGGGTTGCGGAACGTGCTGAACGCCTATGCTGCATCGCTTGTTTTAATTAATCGGCACGCCGAAGCTCAAACAGCACCGACTTATTCGTCCAATATTTATTACTTTCATGCCTGTTCTTGTGCAAACGAAAAAGAAAAAAGTTCAGCCTTTTGGCATTTCGGCTGCCTCAAGTAACTTCGATATTAAGTTATTATGGAGTTTCGACACTAAAATCGAAATGCTTGTAGACGATTGAAACTTATATCACCGGGAGATTAATTTAGGTCATATTAACTTTCCAAAAATCAATTAGTTTCATAACAGAGTTTGTTTGGGTTCGAGATTTTTAATGTTCAATTTGAATCTTTATCCATTTGGTGGACACATTCTGGTAAACACTAGTTATAAGGCTGTAGGGACAAAGATAATACCGAGATTTAGATTTAAAAAAGTGAGCAAACCGTGATTATAGTGTTAGAAATATCGTGTTAAATAATCAAATGGTTTCTCTACTTCGTTTATTAATAATAAGGGAGAGTGGGGCACTGTGAGCCACTTGCGATTTCTCGGGGGCTTGTAGCTCGTAAATACCGAAATTTTTTGTGTTGGAACGCGTTTTATATTTGGTTTCGTCGGGCCTAAAAGAAAGTCGATATCAGCTCATAAAGAATTATTGAAAAGAAAAAATTGATTTGAGGCTTGGAAAAAAAAAATTCGCTCGCCGGGAACACGTGAAATATAAGGAAAACCCGAGCTGCTACAGAAAGCGGTTCGGATTTTCGGTCCTAATCGATAGTTTTATTATTTATGGTGCACTCACCAACTTGTGTTTTTCCATTCGTAGTTTAATTAATATTTATTTTCACCAATAATCATATATTTTACTAGTGGGTTATAATGTGTCACCGAATTTTGGGGAACAATGAGTCGACTCCCAATGAGAAAACAGAGAAGTGACGATGCTCCGAAGAAGCGCAATGTGTCATGGGCCACTGTGAACCACATGCGATTTCTCGGGGGTTTGTAGTTCGTAAATGTCCAAATTTTTTGTATTGGACCATGATTTATATTAACTTTCGGCTGGCTTAAAAGAAAGTCAATAGCAGCTCACAAAGAATTATTCAAAATACAAAATTAATTTGATCCTTGAAAAAAAAAAATTCGCTTGCCGGGAAAACGTCAAGTATAACCTTACTTTCTGTAGCGGCTCGGATTTTCGGTCCTAATCGATAGGGCTATTATTTATAATGCACTCGATGACTCGTGTTTTTCCATTCGTCGTTTAATTTATCATTATTTTAATGAATAATCAAATATTCAACTAGTGGGGTACAATGTGTCATCGAGTAGTGGGGCCCAATGAGTCGACTCCCAATGTTATTATCGGATATTACTCGTTGTTGAATTATTGGTATGTATGAAAATCTGTTATATATGTTAGGAAAATATAAGAGTCTCAACCGGCTCATTGTACCCTACGTTTTGCAGTACTTGACATACTCCGAAGTACTTCAAGTGCTCCGAAGTACTTCGCAGTACTTGATGACGCTCCAAAAAAAGTCAGACGTGAAAAAAAAATAAAAAACGAGCCAAAGGATACGAACAATCTTGTGCTAAAGAAGGTGGAGAAGAAGAACTGAAAGCCGAGGAACAAAAAAAGCAAACCGTCTAGTACGAAACACTGATTAAACGTCGGAATATAATCAAAGCCAAAGTATATTGTGAATATTGTGCCAAAGACAGCCAAGCCAAAAGACAGATCAACTAAGAATAAGATAAAACGAGGTTCAACGTTTCTGTGTATATGCATAGGGACCCGCTCCGCCCTGCGAGTCCTTCAAAGTTCGAGCATAACTTCTTTAAGGCCTTAGGCCACTCTTGAAGACAAAAAGGGCATATGTTGCGATTTTTTTTCAGCGAAACCATAAAATAAATCGGAATTACAAAATATGGGTTTTATTATACACGTAATTGACTATCCAAAATTATTTTTTCACAGCGATACATGTGAAAACGGCGACTGTGCAGCATTTCTCCGATGACGCCTTTATTTCTGGAAGGTCAACGGCCGGACAAACAGCTCCTACAATTTTTGAGTTATGATGAGACCATAAAGTTTTTTTCGATTATACATAAAAATAGCTATAGAAAAAAATAGCTATACATAAAAATAGCTATAGTACGTAGGATTTTTTTTATATATTGCTTTTTGTCAAAATGGCGCATTTCTAAAACAAAAAGTATAAAATGCCATGAGGAAAATCGTCAGAAAATTGTTTATAAAAAAGGAACTATGCAATGTAATAAAAAAATCCTACGTAGTGCCTCAGACAATGTAATTCTAAATATACAGTTAAAATTTCAAGTGATTCGGTTGAAATTTGTTTGAGTTATGAGTTCGGCCGATTTGAAAAATGTAGTTTTGAGATAATCGCGTTTAAAGTTCGTAGAAAGTCACGACATGAATCAAGAGGGGTTGCGCTAGAAATCGAAAATCGAGTACTTAGAGATTTTTCACACCCATAATCTTTTGGAGTATAATTTTATAGCTATTAAGGTACATTTTTAACAAAAAAAAAATCGATTTTTGGAAAATCCTAGAGTGGCCTAAGGCCTTAAGGAGTTTCACGACAAGTAACGAAATGCTATCTCGATTCAAATTTAAACAGTAGATTCTTCGGCATCTACTGAATGTAACCTACAAAATTTAATCGATTGTCTTCACCGTTTCCATAAAGTGTACAATTAAAAAAAATCTTTTTAACATAGAGACATGCCTACACGTATTGCTGATCGGCTGTTTCAGGAAATAGTATGAAGAAATGGTAAGAACGTTATGAAAAACTGCCGAACGACTCAGTACTTTATAACAATAATGTCATCCAAAAATTAAATGATCCCTCTACACGGTTTATTAATTATTCACGTTTTTGTAAATGAAAACGTCTCGTTGTTTTTCCCCACCGACAAAACGTGCAGGTGAAGTATGCCAACGTCACATAAGTGCTGGATGATGTGCGTGTTTGAATACCGCTAATCGCCGTGGCACGTCTATACGTTCAATAAAATGCATTTTTGAAGAGAAGTGATATACACGTCAACCTACCCGATCGGCATCTCCATAAATAAAATGAGCCCCCACTCGGTGCCGAATATCGATCGGTGTAGCTTATGGTAGGAGAAGCGCCACGCCCTAGCGTCAGACTCGAAGCATACTAGACAATAAGAGAGGGATTGGAGGGGTACTGCTTTCCGCTCCCTCAGCTGCGTAGAGTCTGCATGAGTGGATGGTGCGCAACCTCTATTTTTGCAAGTGTGATGCGGAGCCCATCCCGCCACTGTGCCGATTAGAGAGTTTGCAGTGTATATTTTTTTATTGACAGGTGACATTTATCGTTCAGAATTATTTCTGAAACTTTGCATGAGTGAGTAGCGGCGTTTTGTTTGTGATATACTTGAAAATTATTTTCTTCTCTAGGTAAGACGTTTGTAACGGAGCCTCCTTAAGGTAGTAGTCTCACCAAGGTGTTTTTCTATAGATTTTTTATTTATTTTGAGGACCCATTAAGGGAACTATTCAGTGATTACCTGCAACATTTGAAAAGAATTCACTGTTGTGTATTCGAGATGTAGGGCAATCAAAGATTGCACGGTTTTACACGTGTTCTTATGAGGATCAGTGGAAAATTTCACATTTCACGCAATAACTTCGAAACTTTTCTACAGATTTTTTCTTTTTGAGTCTCAATTACAGAGGAACATATGACGAAGTGGGTAAAAAAATGATGAATTTTCAGCGACTAGTTTCAGAGATATAGCGATTTAAATTAAGCAATGTCTAGCGACGTGAGCGCCACGAAGCGACTTCAGCAGACTAGAACTAGATTACAGTAGTGTGTGCATATCCGTATACGCAGAGTATCTATGTATTAGTAGCCGGAATGGATAGTCTGATACTAAAGTGAGGGTTAGGTAAACATTATATTATGCGCGTTCATCATTACTTTATAAGTTTTTACATTCCGATAGAATATACAACCTACATTATAAGGATATTTCGCAATATTTCAACGCTTTCATCGATTGAGCGGAGAATAAACTTTTCAACATGACTATGGCGAGACTACTGCCATAAGAGCTGCAGTGCACACAAATGATCAACGGGCTTTCCGTGAATTATCTGTCCCAAGTTGACAGCCGGGGCTCTCAACTTGAACATGCTCTGCAGTTGATCTTGCAGAATGTTTCTCATGCAGAGTTGGCAGTAACTAATTACTTCATTACGAATTCGATTAAAGATACTCGATACAAATGTATCGAGCAACAAGAACCCGATCAATACTTCGCTACAAAAGTAGCGATCTCCAACAATCGCTCGATACTTTTGTATCCAGTAACGAAAAATCTTTCGATACTCGATACTTTTGTATCGTGTATCGAATAAATTTTCGTTATGCGTTACACAAGTATCGAGTAACGAAAAGCTTTTCGTTACTCGATACTTGTGCCATTCCAAAGCCTCAAAATACGAAGCTATTCTGCTAACAGTTTTGTAATTTCTCATGGTTGATACAGAACCCTTGTACTCGAGGGAAGGTAAAGAATTTCCGACTTTTTGTCCATTTTTCAAAATTTGTAAAAAAAAATTCAAAACGATGAAAAAATTCTTGAAAAATTTATATGCATTCGGAAAACTTAACAATTTCATTTCAAATAACAAAAAAAAAACAATTTTATACAAATTTAAGCAAATAACAATATTATAAAAGTATCGAGTATCGAAGAACTTTTCGTTACTCGATATAGAAGTATCGAGTAACGAAAAGCTTTTCGTTACTCGATACTGAAGTATCGAGTATCGAATAAATGTTTGCTACTCGATACAAAAGTCACGATCTCCAACAATAGCTTCATACTTTTGTATCGAGTAACGAAAAGTTTTTCGATACTCGATACATTTGTATCGAGCAAAACGTAACTCCCGATACAGATTTTGGACAACTCTGTTCTCATGTACCTACGATTGTTAGGTTTTCCAAACTGTCGTCACCGATAATCGCTCTGCGCCTAACGTCATCGCGTTGATTTATCGATAACGCTGCTCAGTGCGAGCAACCATGTGTTACCAAAAAGAGCAAAAAGGAAAAAAAACAAGCCGAAAGGCCGACAGACGGTCGGGTCGATCTGCAATCTCCAAAGGAGATGATGGGAAGTCGATGTCTCGTACGGGTATCCTAATATTTCAAGGGGCGAGTAACCATGTTACATCTATATTAGCGTCCTGCTCCTATGGTAAAGACACGCCAGTCTCTCTCGAGTTTCGATGATGAGGACGGTGCACCCAGACTCAATGCCCGATAACGAAACACGCGACGAGCTATAGCGATCTCATCGGCACTCTTGCGCTCTTGCAGGAGGAGCAATAAGATTACTTTTCTTTTCTCCTCTCATTAGTCTTCGCCTCTTTCCTGTATCAAACTATTAACATCGTTAAGCAATCTTTATTTCTTCATAACGGAAGCATTCTTGTACTTATTTGCGCTCCTCTCAAACAAAATGTCTTTGATTCGGAAGTGGTTCACAATTATGATGAGACTTAATGGTGAAGTAGTCTTTTAAGTGCAAAATAGAAGCAAGCCGGTCGAACTTAAGAAAGTTGAGGTGTTGCGGTGCTTTTTCTTACCCAAAAGTTAGAGACTGTACTTTCCAAAAGTGCCCGAGACAAAGTCGGGTACCTAAATGAGGGTACAATGTTTGGAACACCAATACGTTAGGGCCTCCGATGAACCTCCCGAATGGCAGAAACTGGACATTGTCACTCGAAGGATGCTAATGCAGAGCGCAACTGAACCTGCAAAACTCCAGGTGGGCCTACGACGAGCGCTCTCGCAGAACCTACTGGCTCCCCATTCAGCCTACTGTAGGCGCACTGTAGACCCTCTGGACCCTCCATTCAGCCTACTGAAGGCGCACTGTAGACCCCCCCCCCCGGACCCTCCATTCAGCGAATACGTATTTATTTCGTCATCGAACGGGTTACCGATTAGGCCACAATGGAGTGTTCACAATGGAGTGGTTCAACAGAGGCTGGCATCTTGTGCATTATAAAAAAATGGGTCCTGCGAGTGTTCAGAAGGGGCTATAAATTTCGACTCGGGTTAAGCCGCTTTCCAATCTGGCTATCACACCAGAAACCATTCGAAGGTCAAGAGAATCATTCATCCGACGTCTTCAAATATGTGTCGAGGTTAATGGCCATCACTTCGAACATTTGTTATAATATATTTTCTGCACAAAGAATTCAATTACATTATTCGAACATTCTTATTGTCAATACCATCACGATTTCCCGTTTTTACACGTGTATTTTGGTGAAAAATTATTTCAAGGTCATGATATCATAGGTCGTTGCAATCGTCTGAATATCAGCTACAACGTCTTAATAAAAAAAAAAACATGTTCCCATTTGAAAAACCATTGATGACCGTGAGAACGCAAAAACTATGACCTTGACAAAAATGAATTTTTCACCACTGTATCAGCCCTTCGAAATTAATCAAATTACCCCCTGACATTTTTTCGTCACTCTAAAGGCAACGGAGATATTTGGGGTGGTCACGTTAAATGGTCCACCTTGTATATCTAATTGTAAGATATATAATATATATCCGAAATATATTTTACATCTATTTTATTTCCGTGTGGGTTGTTTCCTCATTGGGTGTCGTCGCATTATGCCCCATAACTCGGTGACACATTGTACCCCACTAGTAAAATATTTGATTATTGATGAAAATAAATATTAATTAAACTACGTATGGAAAAACACAAGTCACTGAGTGCATCACAAATAATAAAGCTATCGATTAGGACCAAAAACCCGAGCCGCTACAGAAAGTGAAGTTATATTTCACGTGTTTCCGGTGAGCCAAATATTTTTTTTCCAAGCCTCAAATCAATTTTTAATTTTTAATAATTCTTTGCAAGCTGCCATCGACTTTTTTTAGGTCTGACGAAACCAAATATAAATCGCGGTCCAACACATAAAATTTCGGAATTTACGAGCTACAAACCTCCGAAAAACCGCCTGTGGCTGATCGTGCCTCGTGACACATTGTGCCCCACTCTCCCCGACCATAAGCCAGTGACGATAGATGCAAGCTGAAGATGTTTGATAGTCACTGATGTAATACAAAAAGCTCGTATGAACGCATCACTTTGTGTATATGATTATTCTACTAAAAGCACTTCCGCATCGATGTAAATCGAATTTATTCAAAGCGTTATCTTTAAACAGGATAAAGTATTTTCGCAGACGGATATAGGACTCGTGGGCCTCCAAGTGAAAGTTATCCTTGCCAACTTCCCGTTTCGAGCTCTATATTCATATCTCTGCGATATGGTATTAGAGATTAAGAGCCTCCTGCCTTCGTCCTTACGTAATACTGTCGATTGTTCGATATTTCCCCCGAAGGGGAATAGTGAAGATTGCGTGGATTAATCCTCTTAATGAAACTCGTTGAAGATTATTCACCCACGGGACACATTGATAAGCGATCGTTATGATTACAGTGGGCAGTGTAGCAAGTATTATGACGTACATTGTGACGGACAACTCCTGAAGAATATCAGAAACCAAAAAGTTACAATAATCACTTATCGGGCATTTAAATAAAATAGTTTGATGAAAAATGCAGCGACAAAAGTTTTCAGTCAACCTTATCATGATTTCAGAAGAACAACTCTACCTCCGATTTCAGTGAAATTTATGGGAAAATTGATTAAGTAAAAATCATTTAAGTTAAAAATACATTCCAGTATACTGGTAAAATTTTAAACCAAGTTACGGAAGTTTTAACAAATATTACGACTTCAAAGATCATTTAATTCATGTAGCACTTTTTGGATATGGGATGCTGGCCACATTTCTACCTAATAATTTATATACTAAATAACTTTAGATGTCTGATAAAAACTGTGCTAAGCATGTAAAAAATTCTAAAGATTCCATAACAACAATAAAAACAAGGGGTCACCGAATGTTTAATTAAAATATCAACGATAAAACAGAAAAATGTAACTAGCAGAAGAATTTTCGTACACGGAGAGAATTAAATGTTAAAAATTACCGTGCAGTAACGGTAACCAGATGACAACCCTGAAACTTCGCTTATTATTACTGAGTAAAACACAGATTTTCACGAAAATAAAATAAAATTTCTTCTTCAGATAGAAAATTTTACCCGATTTTCTAGTAAATTTTCATGTGTAACAAAATACGCAAAACTTAAATTTAAAAATATATAATATCAGCGAAATTTTACTGTGCATTTTATTATTTTATGCCTTTCAAAAATATCTATAAAAAAGTATCGTCTTTATAACAGTTATTTTAAGATTTATTATAAAATTTAATGAGTGTTATAGGAAAATGTATTGTGCTCTCGGTAAAAATTATCGTCCGCGCTACCCTTCTTGTATGGTAAAATTTTAGCTACGTATTTGAAATTTTCCGTAACGTGAGTTAAAAAACACTTGTCGCATACGAATTATTATGCTTTTCTCACTTGTCACCACATTGAAATATATCACGGTAATTTTTACCGTGAAATTCACGACAAAAATTACTTTTTAATTATCTCCGTGTAACTGCGCCTTTTCAGTGAATATGTAAGAATGTATAAATCTACAAAATCGATGCGAAATTTTTTATTCCAGTTTATCGTTGGGTATAATAATTGATTGTAACTTATTTTTATTAAGGCCTTAGGCCACTCTAGAGGCCAAAAAAGGCATATTTTGTGATTTTTTTTTTCAGCGAAACTATAAAATAAATCGGAATTACCAAATAAGGGTTTTAGTGTACACGTAATTGATTATACAAAATTATTTTTTCACAGCGATACATGTCAAAATGACGACTGCGCAGCGTTTTTCCGATGACGCCTTTATTTCTGGAAGGTCAACGGCCGGACCAACAGCTCCTATAATTTTTGAGTTATGATAAGACACTAAAATTTTTTCGATTATATATAAGAATAGCTATAGAAGTACGTAGGATTTTTTTGATGTATTGTTTTTTGTCAAAATGGCGCATTTCTAAAACAAAAAGTATAAAATGCCATGAGAAATTTGTCAAAAAATTGTTTATAAAAAAGGAACTATGCAATATAATTTAAAAATCCTACGTAGTGCCTCAGAAAATGTAATTCTAAATATACAGTTAAAATTTTAAATGAATCTGTTGAAATTTGTTTGAGTTGTGAGTCCAGCCGACTTGAAAAATGTAGTTTTGAGATAAACGCGTTCAAAGTTAGTAGAAAATTACGACATGAATCAAGAGAGGTTGCGCTAGAATTCGAAAATCGAGTACTTAGAGATTATTCACACCCATAATCTTTTGGAATATAATTTTATAGGTACTAAGGTACATTTTTAATAAAAAAAACATCGATTTTTGGAAAATCCTAGAGTGGCCTAAGGCCTTAAGCGCCACTGTAATCTACTAATGATTCAAAAGGGCCCTGGCTTATGCGCATGCAAAATACGGCGCTCAGCGAAAGGAATACCTTAAGGGATCATCACAGTGTGACCGCCCGAAAAATAGCTGATTTTCGCGATTTTTTTTAGGTGGATAGGATAAGCTAATCGGTCTAATTTTTTTTTTTTTACAAATTGAAGCACCGATAAAGAATACAAAGTGATTTTTTTTAATTTCTTCATTTATTGTTTAACATTGTTTTTATTTGCGGAAAATTGCGTGGAAAAAAAATGGCGTCCCATGGTGGCCAGGATTGCGACCGCAAATTTTATCTGAAACAAAAATTTCAAAATGATTATTAATCTGTAGAAAAGCCGCTATGTTCCTATGGAGGGTTTTTTTTAGTGAAATTTGAAAAAATGGCGGCGGTTTGGACAAAAATATCAAATTTAGCCTTTTTTTCGACAGTTTTTCGTAAAAAAAAATAGAAAGATTTCAAAAAAAAAAAGCTTCCATAGCAACATAAGGAATGACGTGAAGAATGTTCTGTTAAAATTTCAAACGGATAGCTTGAAAACTCTTCCTCTGAAAGTGGCCACCGTTTTCGGAAAACTAAGCACCGCACGCAGGCGCATCAAATGGCGAAAAGAGAGGTATGGGGGAGGGAAACACATCACGCCATCGCCCGTTGCCATGCGGCGCACGAGACGGTAACACGGGACGTTTCATTATTTTTGCAACTAAAAGTAAAAAAAAAACGTGATTGAAAGTATTGTTCTACCATTGCATGAGAAAAAATATTACAAAGTTCATTGCAATTAATGTTAATGTTTCAAAACCTAACTAATCAACAAGCAACTTACGCCACTATCGATCGGGCAGGTTGAGCAAATATGGCTTTAGTCATTTGAGAGCGATGATCTGTGAAACAAGAAGGATAGGAATTTCTTCTACAGATGTTTTTCTCCAGATAAATTTCCTATTGACCAAAGTACGTTTCATTTTTATACGGCAGACTTATAAGGAATTACAAGGCGATAATTCCAAACTTGCCCAACATGCCCCTCCCTACTCTAGTACGGTCGTTATAATCCGCATAGTGTAAAAAATGTATTTCAGTGAAATTGAAGATAAAAATTTTGTGTTAAGACGTGTCTTCCAAGTGACGATCATCCAGTCCTATTAGGTATTCAAATAAGTCCTCGGCCTTTCTTTCATGAAAATAATGATTTATTTACTTAAAATCAAGGTACATTTTAATTAGGAGAATAATCTCTGTTTGATTCCATACATTTCCTCCACCTGTCAAGAAGATTGCGAATTCCTTGGTGGTAAAAAATGGTGGTTTTGAGTCGATAAAGTCGGTAATAGAAGTTTTGACTTTATCGAACGTTTTGAAGTGGCTATCTGCCAAATGATGCAAGAGCAATCGGAACAAATGGAAACTTAATGGATGATTGCTGATTGCTGTACGTAGTCTGGCATTGTCATGCAGTAATGTGACTGGCCTAGGTCCTTTGCCTTTGTGAGGCCGCTTATGCTCAGTTTCGTCACTTAAACTCTGCAGTTGGTATTTATAGTGCTCGGCCGTAATAGGCTCACCAGCTTTGAGCAGCTCAAAGTACAGAACACCTTTGAAATTCCACCATAAGCACTGAAGGAGTTTCTCACCGTGAATATTGGGTTTAGCGGTCGATCTGGATGGTTCGCCGGGATTAATCCCGATAAAAAAATAAACCCATATTATTCTCGCAAAATTATCGCAACTGTTTGGCTCTTCGGTATAGAAAAGTGCATTCATGACATGACTGACTCAGACTCGTTAATATGACTCGTCAATTTTACTACTAAACTTCGTTATTAGCGTACATTTTTTCAGTAATCAATTGATAATTGAAGGCTAAATAGAATGCAAGCGTAACTTTTCGTTACCTGTCAATTATATTGCTAATATAGTGAAATATTCGAACTACTGTCCGAACAGTGGGACCCGTCCGAGCATTGGTATCGTTAACTTAGTTGTCTGAAAGATATTACTACACGAAGATAAGTTGATTTCGCGAAAGTGATGTCATCGGCTGTCAAGGCTAAGATCTTTTCAAACGATCCTCGTATATTTTGATATTATGTTAAGCTGTTGGTCCAGAAAAATAGTCTACTAGGTTGGTATTATATAACACCAGACTCGAAGGAAACAAAATTTCGTTCAAATATTCAATACAGCTGTTTTTATTCCCAGGCCGATAACTTTCATGCACGCCTAATAATATCCATTCTGATAACCGAGACTTTTTCCCGTCTCACTGACGAAAGCCACTGGCGCCTGCTTCAGTCTCTCGTAGTATTTTTGCGCTCGAATTATTTTAAACGGTGAAACAAGTTTGCTAAGAATTGCGATATGCCGGCCAACAATAAATTATCACAATAAATATAAATTGCGCAACGCATGATCCGTGTGCCGTGTGATGTCGTCGCCGCGCCTAGCTTTTGTACCGAAGGATTCGGAAATGAGCTTATCGCGGAGGAAACGGATGAGATCGAAAGAAAAAAAGAGCAGACGAGCGTGACTGAGAAATGTTGCAATCTTACTCTCGTGAATGGTACACGCCTCTCGATGATCGACGCCACGGCGTCACTATACCTAACGTATACAGGGTGTCCCAGGACGGAATGTCATCCCTGAAATGGGGGGTTGGGGGTGAAATTGTGAGTCGATTGATATAAGCATGTATGGTTCCCAGATCAACCCCTGAATTATTATTAATTTTTAAAGACAGGCCAATCAGGCGCGCCCGGTGAGCGGGCTCACGTCGGTGAGCGATACGCGTGTGTAGTGGTGCCTGGTGGAGCACGGGAGGAGCACTGCTCCCGCCAGGCACCACTACACGCGCGTATCGCTCACCGACGTGAGCCCGCTCATCGGGCGCGCCTGATTGGCCCGTCTTTAAAAATTAATAATACTTCAGGGGTTGATCTGGGAACCATACATGCTTATATCAATCTACTCAGAATTTCACCCCCAACCCCCCAATTCAGGGATGACATTCCGTCCTGGGACACCCCGTATAGTGTATACGATGCAGTGGAGGTGAGTCGCGTCGAGGCTTCGATTCGATACGATCGATTACGTGCCGCGCGAGCGGCGCGTGAATGCGCCAAGTGTATTACTCAGTGCCGCCTATATATACGCGTATACTATAAATGCGTATGTATAGGTCTATATATAATAACCGAAGGCGCCACACGAGACCCCAAACCCACCCCTCGATTATCGTTAAATTTCTTCTAAAGGTGTATGATCATTACTAACGATATCGAATATCCTCTCCACGTGTATGATAATAATAGTAATGACTGATGTAATGAGAATATCGATTGTCCTATCGGAACGCGGTATCTTTGCTATTTGTCCTATTTATAAACGGGCGCCAGAATCACATTATTGCTGTTGATAATTAACAAGATATTTTTCAATGATCGTGGAAAATCATCGCATCGAACATAATACGTGAATGCCCTCGTCTTTATTAAATATTTGAAAATCGAATAAAGTACTTTGTCTTGTTTTACAGCCTTGACTTGTTGCTATTGTGATAACTCTTTGTAAATGGGATCTAGTATTTTTTTTTCATCCTAATTCTTCAATTGCCATTATTCTTCTCGTTTAAGTAATTAGTCGTCAAAGCTAAAAGTTTATGAATATTGGGTGGGTATTTGTTTGAGCTAGTACGCAGCAATGTTGGAAAAAATTTAATTGCTAGGGTAACTAAAGATATAATTAATTAATTGTTAATCACGACTATAACAATTAACAATTAATTAATTGTAATTGTGAAAACTCACGATTAACAATTAATTAATTGTTAATTGCTGTAGTCGCAATTAATCAATTATTAATCGTGACTTTCCACAATTAGAAACTAATCAATTTTCAATCTTTTTGGTGTATTTGATTAAAAACTAACAATTAAAACTGATTATTGTATAGGGCGCGGAGTAGCATCAGAACAAAATATGTGGAAGCGAGAGACGAGAACACTGGGCGCTGCGTAAGCCTAAAAAACCCAAACAAACACGTCGTATCTGATATCTGTAAAGTTAAATATCTTTCAGTTTTAATCGTTTCTTAGAACAATTATTGGGAGTACAAATGAGTCTCCGACGTTTTTTTTATAAAAAAATTTGTATTTATTGTGAAAGAACGGTACTTTATGTTTTATTCAAAGTATTGTCCATCGCTAGCCACTACTTTTTGCCATCTTTCTGGCAGCATATGGATACCGCGTCGGAAGAACGCTTCATCTTTTGAGGCTATCCACAAATCGACTCAATTTTTTCGTATCTTCATATGACGTGAAGTGTTCCTCAGACAGGCCGTGCGTCATCGATCGAAATAAATGGTAGTCAGAGGGAGCAATGTCTGGTGAATACGGCGGGTGGGGTAAAACTTCCCAATTGAGTGTTTCCAAGTAGGTTTTGACCGGCGCCGCCAACATGTGGACGTGCATTATCACGCAGGAGAATAATTTCGTCGTGTCTGGAGTAGTAGTGGGTGCGTTTTTCCTTGAGTGCTCGGCTCAATCTCATCAATGTGTTCGGTAGAGAACCCCAGTAATGGTTTCGTTCGGTTTGAGCAACTCATAATACACAACACCAAGCTGATCCCACCAAATACACAACATGAGTTGTTTCCATGAATATTCGGCTTGGCTGTCGATGTTGAAGCATGGCCAGGTGGTCCCCATGATTTCCTCTTCTTTGGATTATCGTAGTAGATCCATTTTTCATCACCAGTGACTATACGATGCAAAAAAACCCTTTTGCTTATGCCTGGCAAGCAGCTTCAACTTTTCTCGGCTTCAGTTCAAATGGAACCCAATTTCCTTGCTTTTGTATGATTTCCAACGATTTTAAACGATGTGAAATTGTATGTTGAGCCACTCCCAATGTAAGTGCAAGTTCTTCTTGCATTTGGCACGAATCTCCCTCCAATAATGCTTCCAATTCCGCGTCTTCGTACACTTTCGGCTTTCCGCCACGTTCTTTGTCTTCGACATCAAACTCACCATTCTTAAACTTTTGAAACCACTCACGACAACTTATCTCACTTAAAGCAGCCTCGCCATATGCTTCTACAAGCAATCGATGCGCCTCAGCTGCAGATTTCTTCAAATTAACTTCAATATGACGTTTTACATCTGACAATTTCAATCATAACCTCCTGGTGAGGCCATCTTTTGTCAAACGGCGGAGACTTATTTGTACTCCCAATAAAAAAGTTAATTGCAAGTGTTTTAATTGCGATTTGCAATTAAAATAGATTAATCCAAATAAATTAATTGCAACATGCAATTAAAGTAATCGCAAATACTTTTTTTAGACAGTTAATGAACTGTTTGAAAATTTAATTGATTACCGCCTAACACTGATAAGCAGCCATAAAATGTTTCAGTGAATCCCATCTACCTCTATCACGGTCATTAGGGTGGGGAGGGGCATGTTGAGCAGTCGGGTAAGTTGGGCAATCGGAATATCTGGAAAACTAAGCACCACATGCGGGTGCATCAAATGGCGGAAAGAGAGGTATGTGGTAGGGGAACACATCACACCATCGCCGGTTGCCACGCGGCGCACGAGACGGTAACACGGAACGTTTCATTATTTTTGCACCCAAAAGTAGAAAAAAAAACGTGATTGAAAGATTTTTTTCTACCATTGTATGAGAAAAAAAATGTCAATGCTTATTGCAATTAATGTTAATGTTTCAAAATCTCACTAATTAACAAGCAACTGTTGATTTAATACTGCATTGTACCAAATCATGTTACATACGTCTGATTTTTTTCAGATGCTCAACTTACCCCACTATCGGGGCAGGTTGAGCAAATATGGTCTTAGTCATTTGAGAGCGATTATCTGTGAAACAATAAGAATGACAGGAATTTCGTCTACAAACGTTTTTTTTCCAGTTAAATTTCCTATTGACCAATGTAGGTTTCATTTTTTTATGGCGACTGTTACGGAATTACAGAGCGATAATTCCAAACTTGCTGCACATGGCCCTTCCTGCCCTACTGATAAGCAATACTACCATCTTGATATTGGAATTAATGTCTTTCAGGGTTATTCGATTGAGTTAGCTGCTTGAATACTCATACTTAAATAGACAATAAGAGTACTAATTATTAATATAATAATAACGGTTTGTCAGAAATTTTCAAGGTTATTGAGTGATTTTTTGTTGAATCTTCAACCGTCTAGAGCAAGATGAATATAAATTAGCCGGACAAGGTGAGTATGTTATCGTTTTGCCCCGCATTGCCAATGCAGGCCTACTAGTCAGGCCAACCTGCCTACCTAGTTCAACTTCATCAAATCATTACAGTAATCGTTGATGTATTAACACTACTATGGCGTTTCTAAAAGGAAGTGCTATGTTTGTGTGAACGTGGGTATGTCAATGTCTTGATATCTTAAAACTAGTAACTCAAATTCGATGTGTAATGTGTCTTCACATTTGTAAATATAAATGTAAAGATACATTACTAATCAAATATGAGTCATAACATTCCTTTCTATTATTAGGATAAATACCTGCGTACATAGGTTCCTTCTTGTTTGTTTAAGATTTTAAAGATGGTTAAAACGTACACGAAAATAAAAATGATAGGGAAGAGTGGAACAAAGTCAGTATGAAGGAGGCTGTAAATGATGTGTCAGAGAAAAATATGAGCTATTGCAAAGCGGCAATATTTTGCAATCTACTACTATCAATGCTAAAGAAACGTGTTGAAGCTATGTGAAAGGGTGAAATGAAACTAGTCCCAAATCATAGACTGTGGGCGCATGAATCGTGTGCTGGTATTGAGAATAAAACCTTTTTTTATATGCGAAATATGCCAATATTTCGTATCTCATCATGCCCCCAAACGCTGTTCCATCTTGCGCTGCATATGGAGTGGTATGGGAAAAGTGAAGGTTTTATAAACAATATATGTTTTGTGTTAATATAAGGTTACAATAAGGAAGACCGATTTTTTTGTTTTCAAAATGCAAAGATCAATAACTGTTGATTCGTTTAAAAGAATAATTAAAGTTGACGGATTCATAGGTATCGTTTTATTTGAACATAGCTTTACCGTTCTCAGCTTGCCCCTACTTTCCCTACACTCAAAAAACATTGATTCTGCCCTTCCTATGGCATCAGCAATACTATTGGGATGTTGAATAAGGTCGCGCAATTTTTTCGTCAAAATTAATGCTTTTTTTAATTAGTAAAAAAACATTTCACCCAATGTCCATCGCTAGCCACTACTTTTTCCCATCTTTCTGGCAGCATTTTAATTCCACGTCGGAAAAACCAGACGTCTTTTGAGGCTATCCAAGAGACAACCCATTTTTTTGGCATCTTCATGGGAATGGTAGTGCTGCTCAGCCAGGCTATGCGCCGTCGATCGGAACAAGTAATAATCGGAAGGGGCAATGTCTCGTGAATACGGCGGGTGGGGTTGGACTTCCCATTTAAGCTTTTCCAAGTAGGTTTTCACCGGTTTTGCAACATGTGGCTGAGCGTTGCCATGCTGCAACATCATTTTGTCGTGTCTCTGCTCGTATAACGGCCATTTTTCCTTCAACGCTCTGCTCAAACGCAATAATTTCAGTCGATATCGACCTCCCATGATGGTTTCATTTGATTTGAGTAGTTCATAATAAACTACACCCAGCTGATCCCACCAAATGCAGAGCAGACGCTTCGAGCCATGGATATTCGGCTTTGGCGACGATGTTGATGCATGGTCGGGCTTACCCCACGATTTTCTACGCTTAGAGTTATCATTGTGTATCCATTTTTCATCGTCGGTCATGATACGATACAAAAAATTGTTCCTTTTCTGCCGTTGAAGCAGCTGTTCACAGCTCAAAAGACGCCGTTCGACGTCTCTCGGCTTTAACTCATGCAGCAATCAATGTCCTTGCTTTTGAATCATTCCTAATGCTTTCATACATTTCGAAACTGTTATGTGATCAACTCCTAATGATTCTGCAAGTTCAGCTAGTGTCTGACATGAGTGTTCATGAAGTAATGCCTCCAATTTTTCGTCTTCAAACTTTTTCGGTGCGCTAGAGCATTCTTTATTTTCAACATCAAAATCATAATTTTTGAAGCGTTTAAACCAATTGTTGCGTGTTGTTTTCGACAGAGCATGGTCGCCGTAAGTCTCAACATGCATTCTGTGTGCTTCAACTGCAGTTTTTTTTTAAAATAAAGTAGTTCAGTAAAATTCTCTGCAAATACTCTTTTTTGGCACGAAATTTAACATTTTTCACACTATGAAAAAAAAGTTGTCTACACTTCGGCGCAATGACATACACTGAATTTCGAGCTTACTTACAGTACTTCTTCATCGATGTGATACCATCTTAAGGCGGGTAACCACTTTAGATACTTCAAAAAATCCATTTTTTTATTTCATAAATCGTTAGCAAAATATTTTAAGAATACACTCTAAAAATTTCAAAACGATATTCGGATTCCTTCTAACGGTATGTATATAAATGATAAAGACTCTCCGCTCGACTCCTAAGCGCGCTCAGGTATTCACGAGCGCTCAGGTAGGTAGTTTGTTCGGGTTTATTTGGGTTTTCATAACCCAAGTTTGGGTTTTCATAACCAAAACGAACCCAACCTTGACCGTTTGGCGATTAGCTCCCAAACACCTCCATTGTGGGTGCAAAATAATCGAGGTAGCGGCATTTCTTGCTGCTATTTTAATCAATGAAGGAAATTCATACTCATGGTTATGAATGAACTACAAATCGTAGTTGGCAGCCAGAGCTACGGATATGCCGAGCAAATGGATCAGATGCGCGTGGCTCGGCAAAATAGAAAAAGTTTATTAGAGACAAAAGAAGCTCGAAAAGCTCGTAAAGAGGAAATGCAAGCTTCAAATGAGTTGCATGAGGAAGAAAAAGGACTGCTGTATGGTGCTGAAATCGCTGATTAATCGGTAAGACACTTTATCATTTGATTAAACACATTTGACTTTGAGTTTTTCGTTTGTGAAACTTTAACCATGTTTTTCTCGAAACGATCTTCTTTCAATTTGCGGGAATCATAACTCAAAAACTAGTTGATGGATCATCTTCAAATTTGGAACACGTTTACATAATATAATTTATTAAAACATGAACCTAAAGTTGGAAAGATTCGATTGTTTAAAACACATTTATTATTGCAAAAATCCGCGAAAAAATGCTAAAAATCGATCGTTTTTTTTTCAAACACGTTCCAACATTCAATTATCGATTTTTTTTCAAAATTTAGGTTCATGTTCTTGAAAAACATCTCAAGAATGTATAAAAATTTGTTGGACTATTTCAGATGCAAATTGCGATCTGCACAATTCCCGCAAATCGACAACGACGACGAGGACACGCCAACGGACACAACGGATTACACCTTAATTAATGCATGAAATAACTTGAAAAAATTACCAAAGATGTATGAAAATATGAATAAATCATTGTCAGAGATGCAGAAATTTCCGTTTTTTTTTCACAATAAAAAAAAAATCCAAAAATCCTCTAATTTTCGGTCTCCTAAAGTGGTTGCCCGCCTTAAACTAAAGTCACGCAGTTCTGGTAACGCCATCTGTTGGAAAACAGCGAGAACTTATTCAACGTCCCAATATTTTTTTTATAAATTTTGAGAAAGAGAAATTCTGAAAATTATTACAATTTTTGTCCCTTCGCAGAAAGACAACAAAGCTCCTACTTGTCGCAAGTTTTTTGCTGGTATAATCAAGTATTGCGAAACATTCGAACCCGGATATATGAAGTACAAGTCTCAGCGTTTGAAAATATAACATACTTGATTTTTCCCTGGGACAGGGTATATATTTATGGGCGAGGTGGTAACGCAACCGGATTTCGGGATACCAAAACGCGACTCGCAGGACCGAGTCGACCGTATCCCCATGGGATATTCTTCCAGTAGATCACAACTCAAGTGTGTCAAAGGAAAAAAAAAGACTCTCGAAGCGAAATTGCGCAAAGGCGTGTGCTGGCAGCGCCCGCCAAACCAACGCGACTGTACCTCAGTAGCTCATCCATGCACAAAGAAAGTATAAGAACGAAAAAATGCAGTTTAACAGGATGCTGCTCGTCGCGCTTGGGCATAAGACGATTTTTCTCTCCTCACTGCCGCCCTCTCACTTCGTTCTACCTCTTCCAATGCGCTCGATGTCTTTTTGTCACGTATTCAAACCGCCGAAGAATTTGCCAAAATGACATACGACTTGCGCTCGGTGGCCTGCTAAAAATGCCTGTACCAAATTCTCGCTTCTGGCACTCTATAATTTCTACTTGATGTGTAAAAGTAAAAGTAAAGGTGCATCCAATCTGTATTGTCGACAATGTCGTAGAGCGAAACTCACGATTTTTTCGAAAATTTTTTTGGACATAGAGAGTGTTTTTTTTTTTTTAAATTCAGACTTACTTATGCATAATTTTTCTTTTTGCAACCAGGTTTTTGCTTTTTATATTTTACTCGCTGCTTGAGGATTTTCCTCGCTTCTCCATAGACAAAGCTTTGCTATCATCAAATCATTGCTTTGAGATTTTTCTGGAAATATGTTCCGAATGTTCGAATAAAATATCGAAGAATGAGACTTAGAAATATGTGTGGGAGATAATTTTTTTGTAGACCCACAAACTTCATACTTTCTATGATACATTATAGTATTATTTTTTTTAACGAGCTTTTTTTTTTTAACGAGTATTTTAGTTTTTTACATAGAGGGTGTTGTTTTTTTTATTCAGGCTTACTTATGCAAATTTTTCCTTTTTGCAACCAGGATTTTGCTTTTTATATTTAACTCGCAGCTCGATGATTTTCCTCGCTTTTCTTGCTTCTCCATAGACAAAGCTTTGCTACCATCAAAATATTGCTTTAAGATTTTTCTGGCAATTTATTTAGAATGTTCTAAAATGCCGAAGAATGAGACTAAGAAAAATGTGCGTGTGAGAATTCTTTTGTAGACGTAAAAACTTCATACATTCTATAATACACAAATACATTATAGTTTATGAAATTTTTTTTAAAGAAATCATTTTTTTTAAGACGGAGATAAAAGTCGTTTCTTAAAACTGTCTTCTAAAAATCCTTGCCGATGGTGGAATTTTTTCGCTGTCAGGCATCGTCTAAAAAATAAAAATGAACAATTTTCTTGTAGAAAAAGGTAATGCTGAAGTGGAGCATAGAGAAACGTAAAAAAAAATTTTTTTTGTAGAAATGATAGTTGTTTGAAAAAAATCTCTGATTTTCCCCCGAATTTAGAAGTTTTCAAATTAATAAAAAATGGACGCGGCATCCAATAAAAAAATGCTAGATCCTAGATAAAATTATAAAGAATATGTTGTATAAATTTAATCAAAATCGGTTGAGTAGATCTCTAGATATTTTGCCCGCCAGTTTAAATAGAGGGCCCTCTTTATACTAGACGACTGATAGGTCCGCCATTTTAATTTTTGTTATTTGTTTTTTTTAAATTTGTTCATAACACCATAATATTGGGTGAAGTAAAAAGTTCTGAGCGTTTTCCGCTAGATGTCTTTAGTGAGCCATATCTCACGATGTATTCATCGCATCGGGTCATACTATACGGTGATTTAAAGGTGACTTCAAAAAAAGTTCTTTAACAGTTTTGTGTTTAGTGAAGCCAGTTGTGTGTTACAGCGTTCCAAAATGGAGGTAAAAAAAGAGAAAATTCGATACATTCTTCAGTACCACTACGACCAAGGTGAAAAGGCGGAGCAGGCGACCAAAAAAATGTATGCTATTTATGGACCCAATACAGTATCGAATGCAATAGCAAAGCGGTGGTTCCAACGATTCCATTCTGGTAATATGGACGTCGAAGATGAGGTACGCTCTGGTAGGCCAATCGTCGAAAATGTCGATAAATTCATGGAAATCGTCGAGTCGGACCGGCATGTGAGCACTTATTCCATTGCCCAGCAACTGAAGATTAGCCAGAAAACCGTTTGGAACCATTTGCATAAGGCTGGTCTCAAGAAGAAACTCGATGAAAGGGTGCCACACGAATTGACGCAAGAACCTTTTGGGTCAAATTGATGCCTGCGATTCTTTGCTGAAACATAACGAAATCGACCCATTTTTGAAGCGGTTGGTGACTGGCGATGAAAAATGGCTGACAACAGCCGAAAAAGATCGTGGTCCAATCGCGGTGAGCCGGCTCAAACGATCGCCAAGCCCGGATTAACGGCCAAGAAGATTTTGCTGTGTGTTTGGTGGGATTGGAAGGGAATCTTCCACTATGAGCTGCTCTCATCGGGCCAAACACTCAATTCGAACCTCTACTGTCAACAACTGACCAGATTGAAGCAGGCGATCGACCAAAAGCGGCCAGAATTGGCCAATAGGAAGGGTGTTGTGTTCCATCAAGACAACGTCAGACCGCACACATCTTTAACGACGCGCCAGAAGCTCCGAGAGATTGGATGGGAGGTTCTATCGCACCCGCTGTATAGTCCAGACCTGGCACCAAACGATTATCATCTTTTCAAGCATTTGCAAAATTTTCTTAATGGTACAAAACTGGCCTCAAGAGAGGCTTGTGAAAATGAACTGGTCAAGTTTTTTACCAATAGGGACGAGGACTTCTTCAATCGTGGAATTATGACATTGCCTTCAAAATGGGCAAAAGTTATCGAACAAAACGGGGCATATTTAATCTAAATCGGATAATCCTAACTATGTTAATTTCACCGTCGAAATAAAGCGAAAAAACGCTCAGAACTTTTTACTTCTAATATATTTGTAAAAAATAATTTTTTTTTTATATATATTCAATAGTCGTATCGAAAAATAAAAATCAGAGTACTTTTTTTCAAAGGCCGCCATAACGCGAATTTTTCCTGATTTTTTTATTAAAGGGCCGAACGAAATCCACATTCGTAAAGAATAGAATTTTAAAAATCATTTGTTTCAGATGATAGGGATGGCCGCAATCACAACGCTCGACAATAAAAAAATTTCGCGACCCAAACAAACCCAAACAAACTCGCTGCTTGAGGATTTTCCTCGCTTCTTCATAGACAAAGCTTTGCTACCATCAAATCATTGCTTTCCGATTTTTCTGGAAATATGTTCAGAATGTTCTAATAAAATGTCGAAGAATGAGACTTAGAAATATGTGTGTGAGAGAATTTTTTTGTAGACCCAAAAACTGCGTACATTCTATGATACACAGATACATTATAGTATTATGCTTTTTTTTTAACGAGTATTTTAGTTTTTGACATAGTGGATGTTGTTTTTTTTTTATTCAGGCTTACTTATGCAAACTTTTCCTTTTTGCAAACAGGATTTTGCTTTTTATATTTAACTCGCATCTCGACAATTTTCCTCGCTTTTCTTACTTCTCCATAGACAAAGCTTTGCTACCATCAAAATATTGCTTTGAGTTTTTTCTGGATATTTATTTAGAATGTTCTAAAATGCCAAAGAATGAGACTTATAAAAATGTGTATGTGAGAATTTTTTTGTAGATGTAAAAACTTCATACATTCTATAATACACAAATACATTATAGTTTATGAAATTTTTTTTAAAGAAATCATTTTTTTTTTAAGACGGAGATAAAAGTCGTTTCGTAAAACTGTCTTCTAAAAATCCTTGCCGATGGTGGAATTTTTTTCGCTGTCAGGCATCGTCTAAAAATAAAAATGAACAATTTTATTGTAAAAAAAGGTAATGCTAAAGTGTAGCATAGAGAAACGTAAAAAAAATTTTTTTTTGTAGAAATGATAGTTGTTTGAAAAAAAACTCTGATTTTCCCCCGAATTTCGAAGTTTTAAATTGAATAAAAAATAAATGCGGCATCCAATAAAAAAAATGCTACATCCTAGATAATATTATAAAGAATATGTTGTATAAATTTAATCAAAATCGGTTGAGTAGATCTCTAGATATTTTGTCCGCCAGTTTAAATAGAGGGCCCTCTTTTTACTAGACGACTGATATGTCCGCCATTATGCAATTTTTGTTATTTTTTTTTAAATTTGTTCATAACACTATGATGTATTTGTAAAAAATAAAAATTATTTTATATATTTAATAGTCGAATCGAAAGAGTTAAAATCAGAGTACTCTTTTTCAAACGCCACCATATCGTAAATTTTTCCTGAAATTTTTATTAGAGGGCCGAACGAGAACCACATTCATAAAGAATAGAATTTTGAAAATCATTTGTTTCAGATGACAAGGACATCCGCAATCACAACGTTCGACAATAAAAAAATTTCGCGCCATGACCTGCGTAACATCGAATATCACGTACAGTTTCGAATAAAATGCTTTGACAAAATATAAGATGTTACTTCAAACATGTATAAATATAGGGTAAGGTGGTATAGGAGTATGCGGGCGATAAAAGTACGCAGTTACGCTACGGACGAAACGGTTTGCTAATGGAAGTTAACTTTTGTTGTGTTTGGACCGCCTAAGAGGATAAGTGTTTGTGATAAAGAAAAATCCAAAGTAGAATAAAACGGAGAGGCCAGGTAAGTTTGAAGTTTTGGTTACAATTTCTTATTTATTTTTGACATTTTCAAAGTAGTACAAGTACGAAAGACAATTTACTTTCTTCAAAAATAACTATTAATTTCGTACGCCGGTTTACTAAGGTTATTGTTCAAAATGAAAGAAATTTGTTTGTTAAAAATGTGCAGGTCGTATAAGGGTACGCAGGGCTTATGTGTGTAGGAGTACGCGCGTACTCCTATACGACTCGTTGTTCAAGATTATGTCCTTTTTTTTACTTTCAGCATGTCACGAAGGAAACGGAGTACCGACCGAAGTCTATGGTCAATTAAGGATCTTGAAAATGCAAGGAAGCGAGTTAATGATGGTGAATCTATAAGGGCGGTAGCAAGTTCATTGGAAGCGAGTGAAGCCACTCTTCGTAAGAGGCTAAAGAGATCTATACCAGCTACATCACTGGGGCGATACGAAATATCGAACTTCACGATTCACGCGTACTTCGAGAACTTTACGAACTTCGCGAACTTTGCGAGCTTTGCGAACTTTACGAACTTCACAACTCTCCAATTCTCCAACTGTCCAACGCTTTCTCCCGCTCTCCAGCCCTCCAGCTCTTCAGTTTTTCAACCCTCCAGCTCCCCAACTCTCATACAAATGTGGGCAAATTTATTTGCGACTTATGTGTCGATTGAAGCTTGCGTACTCCTTATCGATCCTCGTGCGTACTCTCAACGGGTTACACCTAGTTCGCGGCCGGAAAAAAGAGGTGTTTTCGTGAATTTTTTTGGGAAATGTGTGCAGGTTTTTAACTTTTTTTTATAGTAAAGACTATCATTTCAAGTATCTTTGACAATATTTTTATTGGGAAATATTTATAAATGACGGAGATACAGTAAATTGCACAGACCGCTGTGCAAAAAAGGTCCTTCGCGGTGACCACTCCTGCTCGGGAACAAACCATCTGAAATCAAAAAACCAAATGAATTTAGTTTTTGTACCGTATTATCTAGTCTTTAATCGAAGAATTCAATAAAATAATGATTTTTGAAAAAATGGTCGCCGTTCAAAAGTGATCGTCGAAATTTCGGTGAAAAAAACACTCTATTTTCCTTGATATAAAAAAAGTATGCATTGAAAAAAAAAATCCTTCGATTAAGGACTGCCTTTTGATATACTGAAAAAGTCATTCCGAGAAAAACGCGTTTAAAGTTTTACGTCAGGTATATACGTAGATAAAATACCTACCTGTAAACGCTCATAACTCCTCCAATTTTCAATGGACCGACTTAAAATTTTCAGAGAATATTTTTGAAAGGTTATATTATAAGAATCCGTCGAAAACGAAAAATCGATTTTTTCAAAAATTCCAACTAGGTGTAACCCCTTAAACGTATGTCTAAGAGTTAGAAATAGTAATTTATGCTACAAGTGCGGAAAACAACGAATTCCATCGCGCGTGAAGTTGCCGCACGAGCCGAAGGCTTATGGTGCATTTCACACGAGTACGAGTGAGAAATGCACCATAAGTCGAGGCGAATTCGGCAACTTACGCGCGATGTAATTCGTTTTTTTCGCACATGTCCCATACATTATTTTTTGCAATGACTGTCTCGAAAGTGGGATTTGAGATTCAACAAAACCAATAACAATTATATTCAAATATATCACATCAGTTCAGATCATTTCCTTGTCAGAAAATACGACTGTGATAAGTTGACGTTTCATATGACATGAATTTCGCTACATTCAAGTTTGTTCAATCGGTCCAAAATCGTAGAACAAAAAACTATCAACTGTGAAAAAAAACCGTTTTTTCGCGAATCAATGTGGTAAAGTGAGCTATAAATAGATTTTTTCCGCACTAGTGCGGGAAAGTCTCACATTCCCGCACTAGTGCGGGAAAGTAAGCATCGTTGAGAAATAAGCCACTTTCCGCACGCTAAACACCAATCGAAAATCGCACTTTCGGGGCAGGCATTGCGAAAATTCCTTTTTGTATTAGGCTTACAACATTACTTAAGCCGTTTTTCGATAGATGGCTGTAGCGGTAAGTGCTGGTCGGGATAGGCAGATAAAAAATGTCACACGGGAAGCTTGGACATCTGTCAACAGAACGACAGAACTACATTAGTGAATTTGTGTTTGCATCATAAATTTATTCTCGATCGAGTATGTCAGTTTCCGAGCCAAATTCTCGTCATTTGCGGGAAGTTTTGATTTTCTGCTTCCATTTGAGGAAAACTGCGGCTGAGGCGCATCGAATGCTCCCAAGTACTTACGGTGAGCCTGCCCTTAGTGAAAAAACATGTTGTGAGTGGTTTCAACGCTTCAAGAGAGGTGATTTTAACGTCGAGGACCGGCATGGCGGTGGAAGAGAGGAAATCGTTTTTTTTGCAATGACTGCCCCGAAAGTGCGATTTTCGATTGGTGTTTAGCGTGCGGAAAGTGGCTTATTTCTCAACGATGCTTACTTTCCCGCACTAGTGCGGGAATGCGAGACTTTCCCGCACTAGTGCGGAAAAAAATCTATTTATAGCTCACTTTACCGCATTGATTCACGAAAAAACGGTTTTTTTCACGGTTGATAGTTTTTTGTTCTACGATTTTGGACCGATCGAACAAACTTGAATATAGCGACATTCATGTGATATGAAACGTCAACTTATCACAGTTGACGTTTGAAATGTGAAAAAATAAGAATTGGTTATGGTTATTGGTTATTGGTTTTGTTGAATCTCAAAACCCACTTTCGAGACAGTCATTGCAAAAAATAATGTATGGGACGTGTGCGAAAAAAAAGAATTACATCGAGCGTAAGTTGCCGAATTCGCCTCGACTTATGGTGCATTTCTCACTCGTACTCGTGTGGTTACAGCACTCGCCTTCGGCTCGTGCTACAAATCACACTCGTATTCGTGTGAAATGCACCATAAGCCTTCGGCTCATGCGGCAACTTCACGCGCGATGGAATTCGTTGTTTCCCGCACTTGTAGCATAAATTACTATTTTTCGAGATGGTAACCGACAATTTCCAAAAAGATGGGAAAAAGTAGTAGCTAGCGACGTACAGTACTTTGAATCATGAATATGTAATCGCTTTTTAAGAATAAAGCCTCAAATTTTGGAAAAAAACGGCGGAAGCAAAGTCGTGCACCTAATAGTTTTAATTTTTTTTATGTAAAAGAAATCAGTTTTCTAATTGTCGTTCATAATTTAATTAGGATACTAGATATTCTTTCGAATAAAAAAAATCTGATTCGTTAAATGTATTCGTTTGTTTTTTTCACCGCTTTGAACCTTAGGTGCGTACTCCTATATCACCTTACCCTGACTGTGAAATACTAACACTGTAGATCGATCCGTTTCTCTAAACTGAATTCCCAAAAAAAAAAATCATCTTGAATATGGGTGTTCACACTAGAATACTTAAGCCGTGTTAGCTTTCATAATTCATATTTTTTATCTTTTCAGTTTCGGCACCTATTGCATTTTTTGGTTATTGTATTATCAGCAAATACCCAGGTCGTGGTATGTCTTTGATGCTGCATTACTTCTTTTTCGAGTTTGCCTTTATTTATTAAAACCGCTGATTATTTTACCCTTAGTATATTCATTTTTCATACTCGGCCGGGTTTAGAAGTTTTCTTCCCTACCCCTTGAAGCGAAAGCTTTGGAAAGTATTTAATCGATTAATTAGTATATTCCGATTTATCAGTATGTGACAGAGAATGCACCGTATTCCTTTTTCGTTCCACAAGAACACCCGCAATATCATTTACATCATCATTGCCATTTACATCATGATTGTCATTTACATCATCATTGCCATTTACGAAAGTAACGGGTGAATTTGAACTTGCTTCCATCTTTTAGCACTGCAATCGGTTCTCGCTTTGATTGCCTCAAGTCTTGTACCAATGCTTATTTAGAAGAAGTATTCCTACCAGAAGTTACCATCATCCCTTTTTTTTGTTCCACCGTGGTTGCACTATTTTCGGATACATTAATGGTGATAATCAAAGGCCCAATATCTTAAGGCCGCATTCTACTCTAGAGGCCTAAATTTCGGGCTTCATAAACAAACAAAAACAATATTTTGAGTATTCATTTTTTACAATCTTTTTATTGATGTTTTAAGAAGTTGCAAAAAAAAATGTGTAAAAAAATATTGGAAAAAGTGATGGCCCTGTAAATATGGCCGTGAAAAATGATTTTTATGAAAATCAACACCTGAGCGGGTAAAATGGGGTGTAAAAGTTTGTATGGAAAAGTATATTTCTTGCGTGTTATAACTTGAAACTTGGTGTAGATATTCGTCAAAACAATTTTTAAAAGTCATATTTCAGGATTTTTTAAAACAACCCCTAATAAGGGGTGCAACGTGGTATTGAAGTTTGTATAGAAAAATCGAATTCTCTGCTTTTGACTCAATGAAATTCGGAAGATATGTTCCTTAAAGAGCGTAGAGGACACTAAAAAAGCACTAGCTTCTCGCACGGTCTATGTAGGCCTTCGAGCGTATCGAGTGCCCAAAACTTGAATGTGCTTGCCGAAGATCATACAATGTTGTCTACAGAGCTATATTGGTAAACCATATAGTTCTTTAGACAACAATGAAATTGTATGATACTGGAGTTGAAGATTGACATTTTTATACCGATATTTCATTAATTAACAAACCTTACCTCATTGTCAGTCAGTGAGTCTACTACCGTGCCTAAAAAATATGGCAGTCTACCTTTCTTTCTTATTTCTTACTTTTTTCTCTCCTTGTTTATCTCTTATCTAGATCAAATCCTAAAGTCCACACGGACGAAGTCGCGGGCAAAAGCTAGTAAAAACTGTTATGGCCCTCTAAATATGGCCATGAAAAAAAGGGTTGAGGCGGTTGACATGATTTAAAAGCATCCATTCACCTGAAACCAAAATAAAACCAACTTTCTCGATCAATTAAATGTCATTATAGCAGGTACCAATAAGAATTTTTTTTTTCAATGGCAACTATTAGAAAAAAAGTTATTTTTTCAGCCCATTTTTTTAATTAAATTTTTCTCAATAATAATAATAATTTCGCAATGCCCGAGATGGGGGCGATAGAGAAATACATACTGATGGGCCATACCAAATTTGAAGTCAATCGTTTGAATAGAACTCGAGATTTTATGTCAATCAAGTTGAAAAAAGTAGCTTCGAGAAAGACGCGTTTAAAGTTTAGGTTACCTACAATTTGAAGATCCGCAAATATTTAACATAAGTGGCATGGTATACTGACGTTATGTAAATCGACCATTCCTGCCTCGTCAAGTGTGCCTTCCTCGACTTTGAATTAATGATTTACTGGAGCTTGTTCTTCCCTGCGAGCAGTTCTAGCTTCCTTAGAAGCTTCTGAAGCCGGCGCGGCGTCTCAATCCGGCTGTATTGAAATCACTAGAACTTTGTAAATCGAAATTTTCTTTTTAAGACATATTCTTAATAGTCTATACTTTAAGAAAATGCCAAAAAGAATCGATTTTTTCAAACTTGTAGACTAGAATACTGGCTCAACTATTTTCTGAAGGAACATTCATTGTCGATTATGAATGCTCATAATTTTATATATGTGTCCTTTTTTTTCTCTACCCTCCATAGTTTTCAGCCAAATAAGGTCTCTGTATGAGCATCAGTTTCTGATGCCATACACATTGCCAATGATTTTGTATTATTATCACTAATTATGCACAAATGATCAACGTTCTTTTGTTGTTTACCTTGTTTGACTTTTGACTAATGTCGTTTTTCCAACTGGTTTTCAAAAAACTAATTTAGTTACAGTTTTTGAAAAAATATTCGAATTGGTGGCCAATGAAATTCCACGAGCAGATTGTGATGTTCACTCGCGATGAATCTACACTCTCAGAATTCGTAAGCTTTAAAAATACGTCAAACGTTTAGTTTTTAATGTTTGTACTATTGACTGTACGTTTTGTTAGTACTCCTACGTTTCCGGTAAGTTAACTCGATCAATCATTGTATCCTCATTATATTATGGAAGATAGTCAGCGAACCTGACACCGTTGATTATGACCCGCCTGTTATGATTGATTTCGAAAACCTTTTTCCTTGCCAACGATTCGGTACAAGCAAAATTCTTAATTATTTCTGGTACAGTATCGGAACTTTCGTTTCCCTTTGTCCGTCGGATGTCTCATAGACGTCCGGTTTCTTCAACTTTACGTTCACTGCTCAATACAAAGACATCTCGATCTTCTTTTACTTTCACCGAAGAATCCGTAACCATACTTTCAATGGGTTTACACGACATATGTGCGGCTTCTCCTCATAGATGAATCTTCAACAGATGAAGACATTATGCGTTGACAGTATCTCACGATCTCGGGTTTTAGTCCATTCAAAATTAACATTGCCATCGCAATTGACCATACTCCGCAATCACTCCATCTTGTCAGCTGATCAACCAATGAATATAAAACTAAGTCTCGTCTTCGAAGTCATAAAACGAATAGAATCGGTGCAGCCAGATCAAATGATGGCGATGTAGTCTTTTCGTATTCATCTATACATATAAAAAAGTTTCGTGACTGACTAACTAACTGAATAACTGACCTATACCAGTTCTGTAAATATGAAACCGGAATTTGCCCATAGATGGCCCTAGCTGTCAATGTAGTTACCGTCAAGTCGCGTACATTGGCGCCATTTGCTTTGTTGACATCTGACAAAGATTTTTAACTTACAACAATACAAGTTTCTCACCCCAACATAATTTGTTATAGCGTTGAATATGTCGAATTTTGTGCCTGGAAATTACGATTTGCGGACAGAATTAATTTTCTATTACCATTCGAAGAAAACAGCTGCAGAATCGCATCGAATGCTTGTCGAAGCTTACGGCGAGCATGCTCTTGATAAATCACAGTGCTTTGAGTGGTTTAAAAAATTGTAAAGTGGCGATCTTGTCGTGAGAAACGAAGAATGTGGGAGGCCACCGAAAATGTTTGAAGACAGCGAATTGCAAGCATTGTTGGATGCTAAAACCTGATGAAACTGTTAATACTGAACGCTACCAACAACAAATGATCGATTTGAATCAAGCTTTGCGTGAAAAACGACCAGAATATGAAAAAAGGCATCACAAAGTGATTTTGCTTTATGCTAATGCACCATCACACACAGCAAAACTGGTCAAGGAAACGATTGAGGCGTTCAATTACCAAACGATTGAGGCGTTCAATTATTTGCATCGATGGGACACGCAATTGCTGAGCAGCGCTAAACTTCTTACGCAAATGTAGGAAAATGGCTCGATGACTGGTTTGCCTCAAAAGAGGAACAGTTTTTTGGCGTGGCATCCACAAATTGCCAGACGGGTGGGAAAAATGTATAGCTAGCAATAGACAATACTTCGAATAAAATATTTTTCATCATTTTCATACAATAAACGTGTATTTTCTATAAAAAAAATTCCGGTATCATATTTACATACCTGGTAGACAACACACAGCCTAAACCGCTGAAGATAGAAACATGAAATTGAGGTGATATGTTCCTTAGAACGTGTAGAGAGGCACTAAGAAAAGATTTTTTGAAAATTAACCCTTCAGGGAATGAAATGGAATGTAAGAGTTTGTATGGAAAATTATATTCCTTGCGTGTATCAGCTTGAAACTTGAAAGATATGTTCCTTAGAAGGTGTAGAGGTACACGAAAAAACGATTTTTCGCAAATCAACCCTTAAGGGAGCGAAATGAGGTGTAGAAGCTTGTATAGAAAAATATATACCTTGCATGTGATAACTTGAAACTTAGAAGATATGTTCCTTAGAAATTGTAAAGGTGAACTAACAAAGGATTTTTTGAAGATCAACTCTTAAGGGGATGAAATGGAGTGTAAAAGTTTTTATGGAAAATCATATTCCTGGCTTGTATTAGCTTGAAATTTGAAAAATATATTCCAATTGTAAAAGTCATATTTCAGGATTTTTAAAAACAACTCCTAATAAGGGGTGTAACGGCGTGTTGAAGTTTGTATAAGAAAATCGAATTCTCTGCTTTTGACTCAATGAAATTCGGAAGATATCTTTCTTAAAGGGCGTAGAGGGCACTAAAAAAGCACTAGCTTCGCACGGTCAACTATATGTAGGCCTTCGAGCGTATCGAGTGCCCAAAACTTGAATGTGCTTGCCGATGATCATACAATGTTGTCTACAGAACTATTGGTGTATGACTTAATTTGTACAGATTTGTCAGCATATTTATTTAATATAAAAAAATAGAGAACAACGAACCTAATCTTGGAAATATTGTCCATCGTTTTCTATGACCTTGCGCCATCTCTCAGGTAACATACGAATGCCGTCGCGAAAGAAACTTGCAGGCTTCGAGGCGATAAAGTCATCGACGAATTTACGCACATCGTCCTGCGTTTTGAACTGTTTATCCACTAAGTCGTGCTGCATTGACCGGAATAAATGGTAGTCGGATGGGGCCAAGTCTGGTGAATATGCCGCGTGCGGGAGAACTTCCCATCCCAAGTTCAAGAGGGTCTTCTGAATCGCGCGAGCAACGTGAGGTCGAGCGTTGTCATGCAGCAGTATGACTTGCCTGCTTCCTTGCCCAGTAAATAACCTTTTCTGATCAAGTTCTTCGCTCAGTTTGTTCAATTGTCGGCTGTAGCGTTCCGCAGTCACCGTCTGGCAGTTTCCAGGAGTTCGTAATAAAGTGCACCCTTCATATCCTGTCCAGGGCGCGGCTAGTCACTAAGATCGAAATCCCCACTTCTAAAACGTTTGTACCAATAATTACACGTTTCATAAGACACAACGTCGGCACCAAGAACATTACAAATTAATTCCCGTGCTTTAGAAGCATTTTTTCGTTGTTGGAATTCGTATAAAATGCAGTGCCGAATGTGCTGTTCATCAGTTGCCATCGTAAACTCTGCTATTCTGAGTGGTTATGTAACTTACGTAGACTTGTCATTCGGTGTTCTGAAACCTTGCGTCCGATCCTTACAAAACCACAAAAGACCGCGAAAATATTTCTATTTTAAATATAATTTTAAGTTCGAAGAAAAAATCTGTAAAATTAAGTCATACACCTAATATTTTGGAAAGCCATATAGTTCTTTAGACAACAATGAAATTGTATGATACTGGAGTTGAAGATTAACATTTTAATACCGATATTTTATTAATTAACAAACCTTACCTCAGTCAGTGAGTCTACTATCGTGCCTAAGAAATATGACAGTCTACCTTTTTTTTCTTATTTCTTACTTTTTTCTCTCCTTGTTTATCTCTTATCTGGATCAAATCCTAAAGTCCACGCGGACGAAGTCGCGGGCAAAAGCTAGTAAAATCTTTTACTGTGGCCGAACAACATCTATATATGTTTAGATGCTCCGAGAAGTTACGAAACCCTCCTGAGGATGGCAGATATTACAATTCGAGGCAGATCTTAGCAGGCTCAGGATGTATGGGTTTACTAATCGCAAAGCCATTTCTTTATATCAATAAAAAAAAAATCTTAGTGGCTAGTGCTTCTTAGGGTTGGAAGTCCCAATCAAAGAAATTGTTGTTTTTAGGTTCACTGAAATTACGTATTTTTGCTAGAACAATTCTGAAATCTGTTATAATGCGTTTTTTTTTCAAGTAATTTTCCACGCTCTATCAAATTGTGATGTGTATTAAAACAAATTATTTTTCTATTATATAATAAATTCATTCTGTAATTCGAAATAAAAATACGTGCAAGAACACCAGACATTTTTCGAAAAATCGAAGTGTAATGATTTCTGCGTACGATGCGAAAAAAGATACTGCGTGCTGTAATTATTAACGAATTGCTAAAAAAAAAAAGAAAAACAAGCGTGCAGCTTAAACGAATCGTTTTTTGATAGATTTTGCGAATACTATGTTTCATAACTAAATACAATTCTGGTTTTACATCATTAAAGACAAAAAAGGAACCTTTTGTCGCACTCCACCATGTCCGTGTGCTTCTGGATCACAAACAAATATTGAACTATTCGCAGTCGTGAAAATAAATATTTACACATTTTAGAACATTCGTAATGGAAAGATAATGAAAATTACATGTGGCTCCCAATGAAGAATTATGTTCGGAAGTTCTTCGCGAGCTGTTTGTCACGAGTGAACAGGGATCTTTGTCTAATACCAATAAACGCCACAAATTCCTGGAGTGCTAACACGGCCATGCGTTATATTGGACTTCCAAGCACGAGGTAGATGCATTCTCGGGGGATTTTAATTAACTCCGTTACTTCGCCGCTTCGGAACCAGGGGTTCTTCGTGTTACAGGCGTAAAACTATAAGAGGCAAGCTGCACCGTTAGATCACACCGAAAAGGTGTGGGTACACACGCGGATCACGTGAAAACATGGCGATGCTGAAGATGCCGGAAACTTTTTCACACGAACGACAAAGTTGCGACTCACAGATAATTGACCATTTCCCATGCACATCTAATGTATATTCCAAGAATTACTTTCTCTCTAACCGTACGATTAAACTTACCAGCACATAATGAGAGCTCACGGGCACATTAATTTACGACAGATCTGGAAACGGCGGCTTATTATTAGAAGTCAGCATTAATTTTAAGAGATTTTTTTGGGTAAAAATACGGCTTTATTGAAGAAAAAAAATGATTAAAAATGGATAATTAAAAATATAGTCCATCACTAGCCACTATTTTCCCCATCTATCTGGTAATAGGTCGATTCAACTTCGAAAGAACGACACATCTTTAGAAGCTACCCGAGTAAAAATTTTTGACCCGCGTTCAATCCGCAAAATGAACGCCACCTTCCCCGAGCAGAGATCGGCGATAGTGGATTATCGGGTATCTAAACAAGGGTACAATGTTGAGAATATCAATACGTTAAGACCTCCGATGAACCTGCCGAATGGCAGAAACTAGACATTGTCACTCAAAGAAGGCCAATGCAGAGCGCAACTAAATCTGCGGAACCCCAGGTGGGCCTACTTCGAGCGCTCTCGTAGAACCTACTGGCCCCCCTTTCAGCCTACTGTAGGCGCACTGTAGACCCTCTCGACCCTCCATTCAGTCTACTGTAGGCGCACTGTAGACCCTCCGGACTCCCCATTCAGCGAAAACGTATTAATGTCGTCATCGAACGGGTTACCGATCGGGCCACAATGGAGTGTTGATGGACGAGATATCGAATTTGAGCTCAAAGCAGGTTAGGTAGGGGTCGAGGCAACGGACTTGAAATCGAAAGCAGGTTAAGAAGGCCTGTGTTCTTCACTTTTCACTGAAACAAGGGTCGAAAGAAGGATTGGGAGGACTAACAGAGGCTACACTGGACGAAATGGAGGCCTCTTCATGTCACTGAACTCGACAAATGGGGTTTGGTAGGTTCAACGGAGGTTGGCAGCTTGTGCATTACAAAAAAAAAAATGGGTCCTCAAAGTGTTCAGAGGAGGCTATAAATGTTGACCACGGGTATCCACGAACCAACTCATTTTTGGTATCCCCATATGAATGGAAGCGCTGCTCAGACAAGTCATGAGTCATCGATCCAAATAGATGGTAATAGGAAGGAGCAATATCTGAAGATTACGGCGGGTGTGGCAGGACATCACAGTTAAACGTTTCTAACACTTCCTTAACCGGTTTCGCAACATGAGGTCGAGCGCTGTCGTGCTGCAAAATCACTTTGTCGTGTATTTTCGAGTAATCTGGCCATTTTTAGTTCAATGCTCGGCTCAGTTGCATAAATTGTTGTTTGTAACATTTGATGTTGATCAACATTTTATGATTATGCAAGTTCTTCTTGCGTTTAACTGGGGTCTTCATCGAGTAAAGATTCCACTACCTCATGTTCAAGCTTTTTCGGCTGGCCTGGATCAGAGTTGTCCAAAATCTGTATCGGGCGTTACGTTTTGCTTGATACAAATGTATCGAGTATCGAAAAACTTTTTCTTACTCGATACAAAAGTATCAAGCTATTGTTGGAGATCGCGAGTTTTGTATACTCGATACTTTTATATTGAGTAACAAATAGTTCTTCGATACTCGATACTTTTATAATATTGTTATTTGTTTAAATTTGTATAAAATTGTTTTTTTTGTTATTAGAAATGAAATTGTTAAATTTTCCGAATGTATATAAATTTTTCAATAATTTTTTCATCGTTTTGAAATTTTTTTTACATATTTTGAAAAATTGACTAGAAGTCGGAAATTCTTTATCTTCTCTCGAGTACAAGGGTTCTGTAGCAACCGTGAGAAATTACAAAACTGTTAACAGAATAGCTTCGTATTTTGAGGCTTTGGAATGGTACAAGTATCGAGTAACGAAACCTCTTCGTTACTCGATACTTGTGCAACGAGTAACGAAAATTTATTCGATACTCGATACAAAAGTATTGAGTATCGCAAAACTTTTCGTTACTCGATACAAAAGTATCGATACAAAAGTCTCGATGCAAAAGTATCGATACAAAAGTATCGATACACAAGTACCGATACAAAAGTATCGATATAAAAGTATCGAGTATCAAAGGATGGAGTGATTGTTTGAGATCGCTACTTTTGTAGATAAGTATCAATCGAATTCTTTTCGCTTGATACATTTGTATCGAGTATCTTTAATCGAATTCGATACTGAAGTAACTAGTTACTGCCAACTCTGGCCTGGGTGTTCCTTATTCTCCGTGTCAAAATCACTTTTTTTATAGCGTCGAAATAAGTACTCATATGTTGAAATCGATTAAGCATAATCACTATAAGCTTCCGACAGCATTCGTTGACATTCGGCAGCACTTTTCTTCAAATGGAAGCAAAAAAACAAAGCTTCCCACAAATTGCGTTTTGTTGGCACAAAATTCGGCATATTGAACGTTCAAAACAATAATGTCTTTTTACACTTTGGCAAAATAACGCATGCTGAAAACTAAAGCCACGTGATGATGCTTTGACATCAAATTCATAACAATATGACCCAATCCGGAATAGTACTAGTTACGGCATCTCTTGAAAATTAATTTTTACTAATTAATCATTAATTTGTATTAATTATTAATTTTTACTAATTAATAATCAATTTTTATTAATTATTAATTTTCATTTATTAATAGTGTGTCCAGAAAGGTAAACATGGCGTGTCACCAACAAGATTACGTTCGCTTTTCAAACTGCGTCAGCCAGATCATTTTCTACTTTACGCTCTGAAATAATTTGCATATTTTTATATGCGTATTTTAGCAATAAATATAATATTTTCCGATTTCATCGAATCCACGAAAATCATATGCGCGCGATGGATTTTCGCTATCGAAATATCTTTCGCTACAAATTATCGATCTCTTTAGACATCTGCTACGCAATTGCCCGTCAGTGTCCAATTTTGATCGGAAATAATTCGCAGTTGAAGAACCAAGCAAAACAAGAAATTCTATCGAAATTCGTTTTGGTCAAGGCTCCGAGCCAAATCTCATTCGAATCAATCGTCGACTTCCTATTATAATTACAAACTGTTTCAATATGGTCGCGTTCGCTCATTGAGGCACACTCGATAAACGGTACACCGACAAAAGGCCAGGCAACCCGTCATCATATGCGAAGATGGTTGCACCGTTTTCGCCAAAGTCAATAATTTATGAAAACAAACAAGCTCTATTTTTGGCATTTCACAAGAAATTATAGAAACTTGGGCTATATCAAGATCCAAGTACTCAACGGAGTCTCCGTGCGCTCATCTCGAACTTGTGGCAAATTCGGCTATCGTTAAGTTACTCTGGACACCTCTCTGAAATGCACACATTCACTAAAAGTTATATCCTGTTGATGTTTGTAATTATAGTATAATACCAAACAAAGTTTTTCTACTTTACAACCAACGACGTTGAATCAAAATAAAAAAAAGCATTATTTTACACATGTGCAAACTTCCAGCAAAAAGGCTGTCTAATCATAATTTCTTATCGATAATTATGGTAAGTCCGGGGTAATTGACCACAGTTTTTTCAAGGATCCTTTAAAATAAAAGTACAGACGTTTCATTACTTATCTCTATTTGTACTTAAACTTTGAACATTTAACTTTAAGGCAGGCAACCACTTTAGGAGACCGAAAATTATATGATTTTTTTGGTTTTTTTTATTGTAAAAAAAACGGAAATTTCCGCAACTCTGACAATAATTCATCCATAATTTCATACATCTCTGGTAATTTTTTCAAGTTATTTCATGAATTAATTAAGGTGTAATCCGCTGTGTCCCTTGGTGTTTCCTCATCGTCGTTGTCGATATGCGGGAATTGTGCTGCTCGCAATTCGTATCTGAAAGAGTCCAACAAATTTTTATACATTCTTGAGATGTTTTTTAAGAACATGAACCTAAATTTTGAAAATAAAAATCGAGAATTGAATGTTGGAACGTGTTTGAAAAAAAATGATCGGTTTTTAGCATTATTTTCCCGGTATTTTGCAATAGTAAACAATCTAATCTTTCCAACTTTAGGTTCATGTTTTGATAAGTTATATTATGTAAACGTGTTCCAAATTTGAAGTTATGATTACCTTTTGGATGCGATAACATTTTGCAACTGTAGAATATTCACGATGCGTACTAGGCAAAAGCCGAAGCTGAATCCAGAATGACGGTCACGCTTTTAGTAGCTTCTATTATAGCAATTTATAGTACATGTTCTTTTTCAAATAATATAATAAAAGACCTTCTGAATCATCTTTTCTACCCCAAAGCAAACTTACAATGATCTACGTCAGTAATTGAGTCATAAAAAGGGACTACCTAATTGAGCGCTTATGGATACTTGAGCACGCCTGGAAGTCGAGCCAAGATTCTTTATCATTTATATACATACCATTAGAAGGAATCCGAATATCATTTTGAAATTTTCAGAGTCCATTCTTAAGATAGTTTGCTAACGATTTATAACATTTAAAAAAAAAATTGATTTTTTGAAGCATTTAAAGTGGTTGCCCGCCTTAAGATCATTTAAAAAAATAAAACAAATTTTTAGATCAATCTTAAAATTTGTGTTTTTTTTTAAATCACGATTGGAGATCTTTTCCGGAGTGTCCGAGTGTGATGGCCATAGGAGTAGAGAAGAGATGACCAGTACTTAATTCTACTCCTGGTCCTACTTTGGTTTTAGGTTTTATTTCTTAATTTTTTTGTTCTGGCCAAATCTCGAAAACATATAGTCGAATTCAGTACAATTTTCGTATACCCAAAGTTAGGACATTATGCACTGAAGCCAGAATTCGATTAAACGGGTTTGATAATAATTTTCTCCGCAACCAACACAGTTGTCCTCTTCTGTACTCACATCTTTATCTGATTAATCGCATAATACTGGTTCTTCGTCATCATTACTACTCCCAGATATCCTTCTAATTGATTTTCTGTTTCCTGCAGTCCATTTCATTGTGATAATTTTTCCGACTGCCTGGACCCAATATGGTTTTCTCTTTTTATTTAACTGGCAATTTGTTTTTGGTTTTTCAATTATTTGGACTCTTCTCTGGATTTTCCGAACTTAATATGTCCGTCAGATGTTAATAGTGTGCCAACTTGCTTAGCCCGTTTATAAGCCTAGCATCCACACGAATCGACAATCCATCTTTTTTAACAGCACTGATAGCTGCTTTCAATGATTCTTCAGTCCAGTTTCCTCGCAGAGCAATTGCTTTTCTCTTGTACTTATCAGGCATCTAAATGTAGAAAAAATAAATTATTCGAATATATCACAAGTAATAGTATGGGCATCACACATCGACTGTACATGGCAATCTCTCCTAATCTTCCGGGAGAGTTGGCCACATGGAAAATATGAACAAGCCGAAACAATACACGCGAAATATTGAGGTTATAGCAAAGCAATGCTCGTAAACTATTCAAGAAATACAAAAATAACCATTATTTTTATAAAATAACATCACCACAATGTAAAATATGAACCCTTCAAAAAAATGAGTAGTAGACAAAACAATTAAAAAGGATTTGATTTACTTTTTCATTTTTTTCGCCAAACTTTTGTTCATACACTTACGGCTGCGCACGACGTCAAGCGAATCTCTCCGTAATGGCCAACTCCACCAGAATTGCCCTACATATCAAGAAAGTCACGCGAGGTCGTTCCTAAAATTTGTTTAATTTTTTCAAACAAAAGAAGGGAACAAAAATAAACTGCATGCTCCATATTGAATCTTCATGATTTGTGAAGAGGAAAAAAAACTGCCCCTACGGGGATTCGAAATAGCTTCATCCATAGAGGAGCTAATCCGTCATTTACAATAAATGCGTTTCTAAAAATAATGTTGACCATTCACAAAAGAAACGTCCTGCTCCAGAGTATGGAGTTCCCAATGAGAACTTCAAGATTACTTCGAAGAACATGAGAAAAGCAGTATGCAGTTGTAAGCGCTTAACAGTACCATAACAAATGGCCCTCTCGTGCCTGTAAAATATTTACCAATAGCAAAGGCAGTATTAAGTATTACAATTACAATAGAATAATCGCCTCTTTCCAGCCATTGAGGTCCTTCGGAACTGTCAGCCGCTAGAAACTGTAATGTCATTGTTCGCGGCACTTCTCGAAAGGACATATATAGCGACAGGACTCCGGGAGATCTTAGACAAAAGGTCGGTTGTCGTTGGATGAGTTTTCACCTCGACTAATGAACGTATCTAATGTACGAGTCGATCACTTACTATGAGACTTGTAAATGGGTGAGAGGGGACACACGTCGCGAAACAGAGATAAAGTAACGAAAAATCCATTCGGGATCGCAAGTCATCACGATTCGCACCTATACATGTGTCTTCTGAACATCTCCAGCTGTGCACATTCAAAGCATTCGATGATTTCTCTCAGACTTTGTTAGCATCATCATTGAATAGAAATTAATTCGATTGAAGTCTTTGTTTTCACCGATCATCGCGAATACGTTAATTCGACATCGCTTTGTCGGATAGAAAAAAACAAGTCTAGAATTATCGAAGAAAAACCATTTTACGAAGTGCTCATAAAGAGGTAAAGAGAAATCTTACGGTGGGGAAGACTGAGGCTGGTTGTGACATTTTTATCGAATTTACCTGCTACATTTCGTCTTTGGAATAATTAGATATTTTTATATATTTTTTCATATAAAGGAATTAATAAACTTTTCATACGTGTGCATCATTTAATCGTGGCTTCGACGCAACTATTAAAAATTAATGTTCAAAATAAAAATGACAGTCTAACTTTCTGGCCCGCGCCAGGGGTTAGTTGTTACACTATAAGGCATAAGATGTGACAAGAAATAGACAGGCTTGCTAATCAGTCTTTTATTTTCAGAATCATCATCAGAATTATTGTTTTTTCGATAAAAAAAATAGCGTCGTCACTTCTTTGTTTCCTCATTGGGAGTCGACTCATTGTGCCCCACAACTCAGTGACCCATTGTATCCTACTAGTAAAATATTTGATTATTGATGAAAATAACTATTAATGAAACTACGAATGGAAAAACAAATGTCACTGAGTGCATCATAAATAATAAAATTATCGATTAAAAGACCGAAACCACGAGCCGCTACAGAAAGTGTCGCTATATTTTACGTTTTCCCAGCGAGCGAAATATTTTTTTCCAAGCCACAAATCTATTTTTAATTTGTAATAATTTTTCGTAAGCTGCTATCGACTTTCTTTTAGGCCTGACGAAACCAAATATAAATCGCGGTCCAGCACATAAAATTTTGGAATTTACGGGCTACAAACCTTCGAGAAACCGCATGTGGCTCACAAGTACCCCGTGGCACATTGTGCCCCACTCTCCCCTATAGGCAAAAATTACTAAATATAAAAAAAGTTACAAACCTGCATTTACGAGGTGTGTCATTTAAGTAATGAAACGGATTACATTTTTTTTATGAGAATAAAATTACAATTCTGTAAAGTCTCCCTAAAAATAACTTCCTTGGAAAGCCACACAGCGCTGGAGTCTGTTCTACCAATCCTCATAGCAGTGCTAGAACTCAGATACTGGATAGCCTTCAGCTGATCGGTTACAGCCGTTTGAATGTTTTCGAGTGTCCCAAAATGACGTCCCTTAGGGTGATTTTTCAATCTCGGGAAGAGGAAAAAGTCACAAGGATTCAAGTCCGGTGAATAAGGAAGGCTCTGTAAATGCCTCAAACCACCGAAAAACCTTGGCCCTTGAAAAAACACTGTATCTGGAGGCCTGCTGAAGTTTTACAAAGGTTTCCGTTGCACTGTGCCCAAGTCTGAAGCAAAACCTGATAGCATACCGTTGCCCGAAAATGATGTCACTCATTTTTAGAACGCACCAGAAAAAAAAACTTTTTCACGAAAAATCGCTACGGACAACCAAATGACTCTAACGAGTTCAAACTCGTATTGAAGGCGTATCACGTGTTCACCTGCCGCCCCTCCAAGTCACGCGTCCCAAGTGTTGCCAGATCGAACGCTACTTTGCTAGTCTCATTACTTAATTTACACACCTCGTATTTTGCACCAACGCACAGCCCGTCCTCCTGTCGATAGATACGGTACAACTTGCACCTGTGACGTAAAGTGCAACGTTCCCGCATCTTTTCTCTCTTCCTACCACTTCCGTAGCTTCACTTTTTGATAGGAAATTTCCGCTGTAACCGTTTACCCCTGTAACTTCCAGCCCCATAGTCTCCCCTATTTCCATACAGTGATAAGGTTGACATCTTGGATGATTTTTGCGTCAATGTTAGCAAAAAGATCTCGTATATTTGTCGAATGGAGAGGCAGATCGTGGGGCTTCGTAAAAAAATTAAGATTTTGGATAAATTGTCGAGCTAAATAAGATGTGGGCGGTACATAACACCGGCTGTACGTTCATTAGCGGAATTCTGGAAGTTTGTTAGTTGTGCGTACAATAAAGTAGACTCGTTAAGCTGTTTCGCTTCTTGACTCGAATTGGGTAATCCAATCTGTCCGATGGTACAAAATAAATGATTAATTGCCCATATCATCATCCGGTATGGCGCACAAGACAGAGCAAGAAAATGCGGGAGGTCGCTATCCTACATGAAGAAAAAAATTATGCTTACGCCCTGACTGGATTCCATCCACTGTCTTGTCAACCTAAAATACAGAAACGACGAGCACTCGTACGCATAAATGACTTTGATAGTTTCGCATTCCGGATCCGACGAAATGGCTTCGCGACGGAAATAAGTTTTGCCTTTGTGCCTGAATTGCAGACGCGAATTATCTGCATTTCGTACGATCCTCATACTGTTAATCGTTCTGTCTTCTTTGATACACCGGAACTTTTAACAGTCATAACATCGTCGCTGAATATTCCACTCAATAACCTTGTACCAACGTTTCATACGACAAGAATTCCTCCGAGACAATACACACGAAAATTTCTTGCAAGAGTGTTTTTTTTCTGACGATGTATTTTAAATCGGCTTTTTATATCTGCTTTAGTAACGAATTATATGGCCAGTAGGAATTGACACGGAAACTCATAGCCGTTGGTATGCAAATTAGCAACACTTGAAAAATCGTAGGTCTGAAATTTGTTTGTTGCTTAGCGGAACCAGCAATAAAATGGTTACGTAACGTTGTTTATAAATAGGAAGATCTGTAGAAGACAATTGGAATTCAGATTCGACCTATTTTTACCGGTGCAGAAATTTCTTAGGGATACCTAAGTTCCGATCGAATCCCGATCAGGATTTCGTGTCTAGCAAGGTCCCCTCGGAAGTTACAATGAGCGACTAAATCGTTGCTTGGGAGACTACACGCAAAACAGCAACGAATGTTTCAATGCTACTGTTTGGAGCTTGGCTCCAAAGGCCCACTCAAGTGGCAAAAAAGTATTAAATGTAGCAACTGATATTGCTGTGTGCAATATTAACAACCTTCTGACTAATCTCCTACGAATTATGAAAGTCTTGGAGATGGATATTGGCCTCCGAGCTCACAATTTTGTCTCGAAACTGATGCTAAACGGATAAAATACGCTGAGCTGTCTTTGACTGATGCGGCAAAAGAAGCACGCACCAGCATAAAATCAACCAGGAAAAACAATGAGGATGAATATTTGAAAAGGGAAGGGCAGATTTATGGTCCTGAGATAGCTGATCAATGGTATAAAATTTCAAATAGCTAAATTTTCATTTTTGTTCACGTTTCTAACACATCTCAAAACTTTAAACGCGTTTTTCTCGGAATACAATTTTTCAAAACGGCACGCAGCATAACTCCAAAAATTTTCATTCTATTCACTCCAAGTTTTGAACACATGTGGAAAATAACATACCGAAGAGAAATACGTACGGGATTTTCCGTGAGTTAATTATAACATTATTTATTAGGTGTATGACTTAATTTTTATAGACTTTTTCTTCGACCTTAAAATTATATTTAAAATAGAAATATTTTCGCGGTCTTTTGTGGTTTTGAAAGGATCGCACGCAAGGTTTCAGAACACCGAACGACAAGTCTACGTGAGTTACATAACCTCTCAGAATAGCAGAGTTTACGATGGCAACTGATAAACAGCACATTCGGCACTGCATTTTATACGAATTCCAACAAGGAAAAAATGTTTCTAAAGCACGGGAATCAATTTGTAGTGTTATTGGTGCCGACGTTGTGTCTTGTGAAACGTGTAATTATTGGTACAAACGTTTTAGAAGTGGTGATTTCGATCTTACTGACCAGCCGCGCCCTGGACAGGATATGAAGGGTGTGCTTTATTACGAACTCCTGGAAACTGGTCAGACGGTGACTGCGGAACGCTATAGCCGACAATTGAACAAACTGTGCGAAGAACTTGATCAGAAAAGGCTATTTACTGGGCAAGGAAGCAGGTAAGTCATACTGCTGCATGACAACGCTCGACCTCACGTTGCTCGCGCGACTCAGAGACCCTCTTGAACTTAGGATGGGAAATGCTCCCACACGCAGCATATTCACCAGACTTGGCCCCATCCGACTACCATTTGTTCCGGTCAATGCAGCACGCCTTAGCGGATAAACAGTTCAAAACGCTAGACGATGTGCGTAAATTCGTCAATGACTTTATCGCCTCGAAGCCTGCAAGTTTCTTTCGGGACGGCATTCGTATGTTACCTGAGAGATGGCGCAAGGACATAGAAAACGATCGACAGTATTTCCAAGATTAAGTACGTTGTTCTCTATTTTTTTATGTTAAATAAATTTGCTGAAAAATCTGTAAAAATTAAGTCATACACCTATATAATACGGATTCCCTAGAAGGGGGATCCTCATCGGAATCCAGATGGCGCCCACTACGTCGCACAAGGCAGAGACGTGGTGGCAAGAATTTGAAATACGTATTTCAATTATGTATTAAATACATTTTTCCTTAGTAAATTAAATACATATTTTCTTAGTTCGAACGATCTCCATTTAATTCAAATATAATTACTTAGAATAAATAATTTATATCACTTTTCTCCAGGAAATATAAGTCTTTCGAGGTCTATATATTGTTTTTTCGATTTTTTTATATTAAATGTAAAGAATTCTGTTCGGAATTCTGTTATTAAACTATATAAGTTTTGACAGTTATACTGTAGCACCAATGTCTACCTAATCTTTTTCACATCCTTGAATAAATTATTTCACAAAACGTTCAGCGTCTTTAGCTGAGTCGGATCGGTAATCTCCTGGTGATTTTTTCATTCATCCCTGGGATCCGATTTGATATCGAACTAGATCTTGTTCTAAAAGTTCGAGATTCTAGCCTGTATCCTATGCAAAGCTTCTATTTGAATTCTGACTAGAGTCCTTAATAGTTTCGGATTATGACAATTTCATGACAATATTTCCGCACGCGAATTTTTGGAGAAAATAATATTTTATCTATTCTTTATTATGTCACAAATGACTACATCGCAGTGAAAGTTCTATACGAAATGTTGGATTCCGAAATAAACGGAGTAATGAAGCAAAAAAAGCGTAAACATTGAACCAGAAACGCAAAATAGTCAATGATTCTTCTAGCAATGTTTACATCACCGCCGGATATATGCGTATTATTATGCGTCTTGAAGAATATATGTACCATTTTTCTAGTTTATACACGCAAGGAATACAATTTTCCATACAAACGTTTACATTTCGGCCCCTTCAGAGTGGATTTTCGAAAAGTCCGCTCTAAATGCACCTCTACACCTTGTGAGGAGCATATCTTTCTAATTTCATATTTCTATCTTCAGCGGTTTAGGTTGTGAGTAGTCTATATGTCAGTCAGTTATTCAGTCAGCCAGTCTGTCAGTCATAGAAGTGTTTTATCTTTTACCATACAGATTTTGCTACCCCCTTTTTCCCTTAAAGATTGAATTTCCAAAAACGCTGAAATTCTATTAATTGTCTAGGAGCAGTTATACAAAGTTTCAAGTAAATTTGACCCTTTTATTCCTTAAAACATTTGCCAGCCCCTTTCTCACCTTAGGGGTTGAATTTCTAAAAACGCTGAAATACGTATTTCTTTGATTGTATTAAGAAGCACGAGTATTAAATTTCAAGTAAATCCGACCAGATTTTTAAAAATATTTATAAAAACTTTGCCACCCCTTTCCTCCCCTTAAGGATTGAATTTCGAAAAATCCCTTCTGAACTGGTGCCTACATAATAAAATCAATATGCCCTCCAAATTTCACGTTTCTACATTAGCGGTTTAGGCCGATGATGATGGCCGATGATGTGTCAGTCAGTCAGGACTTCCCCTTTTATATATTTATATAGAAGATATATATATATATATATATATATATATATATATATATATATATAAACTTGTTCGAGATGACCTTCTCTACAACATATTTTAAGGTCGAGGTCATCTAAGATGACGCCTACTTTTTATACAATTACCGCGATTTTACAGCCCTCATTATTTTATTTTAGTTTGACGTACAAACGAAAATTGGAATCGGGTGACATCGGAAAATATTTTATATCTCTAATTAGATAACATTTAAGAAGTGATTCCAGGGTTATTCGCTGATTTTAACTCGTTAAATTAAAACCCATTCCCATATTATGTAAACCAAAAATTTGAAAGTTTGCTGGCTAGTTCTGAAAATGAAGGACCATGGAATCAATGAATTTCTGCAGATCTCTCAGATGGAACGTGCCAAAAAATAATCACAGTCTTTGTCGTATAGGCGAGTGAGAAACTAGCTTCAAAACAAAAGTAAAACTGATGGCAACGCTATCCTATTGACTTTCTATCGGAATTCAAAGTAATAAAACTTTTCGCTGGAAATATTTTATTTTCTCACCAATATGATTTGCAATCTAACAGAGAAAATCATCAGACACTTTGGAAGCTCTAAACTACTTGTTATAGATGCCTCGTCAAACGAGGCTCTATAAAATGTCGTCAATACCTCCAATCAGGTGAGAATTTAAACGAATTGTTACGTTTCGCTAAGAGTCTAAGGCAATTTTTATCTTGCCCCACACATGGTTCGATCAGCGTATGAAAGATGTCACGTATACCGCAAGCATAATCGAAAAGCGAAAGTCTTCGTCGTTCATTCTTCGAGATTCCAGACGACGTCGGGGCGGATGACAACGATGACAAATTTATTATTGCCAGTAGCGGTGGTGTTGCACGGGGTAGAAGAATCGGTGAACGAAGTATCTGAGCCACGGAGGCGGCGAAAGAAGCAAAACTCGAAGAGCCGCGTGGCTCGGGAGCAGCTACTAGTAGCGGGTACTGAAAAGTTGAAATATGGCCAGTAGGACACGTGCACCATAGAGGATCCGAAGCAACAGAACGAAAAGGCAAAGAAACGTATTCGAGCGATCACCTCCGGTAGCGATTTGTTCTTCAAAATTCTCTTTTTATTTGTACGTCGTGTAGACGGTGACGGGTCGCACATTGCCGAGCCTTTTTCAAGGTCTGCTGTCTGCGCTTTGTATAATATCCTTCTGCTTCTAGACAATGACATCGAGGGAAATTAGCTACCCGTGTATTAGTCAGCCAGTCGTAAACTCACTCCTTCGACTCGCGCGATTATTATTCCAATAATAAATCATGCTGCGAGCTTGCGCGTTATTTCAAAGTTTTATCCCGTCGAGACGAAAAGACATCTCTTCATAGATCGAGAATTGTGGATATACTTGCGTTTCAAATCTCTCCAAAACGTTCGAGGATTCCAGAAAGTAGTTTCACGCACCATTTTTCATGACATTATGTAAGTTAATTTGGATTTATTAAATTAATGTACTCATATTCTGGAATTCTACGAATTTCATTTTAACCCTAGAACTCATGTACGGCGTAGAAACCCACCCCAGTCGACTTCCAAAGTGCGCTCCTATAAGATATAAATCGACATAGTCAACTGGGGACCGTAATCTCAATTCAGTTTCACTACCTGGCTTTGACGGCAGGCCGACAGTGGCATCTATTGCTCGGTGGTTGTCAGGCAAAACGGTTCTCAAGAGCGTTCGGGGTGGGTAGGGTAAGTTGGTATAGGAGTACGCGGGCGATAAGAGTACGCAGTTACTGTACGGACGAAACGTTTTGTTAATGGAAGCTAACTTTAGTTGTATTTAGACTCCCTAAGAGCGTAAGTGTTTGTGACAAAAAAATCCAAAGTGGAATAAAACGGAGAGGCCATTACAAGTACGAAACACAATTTACTTTCTTCGAAAACAACTATTCATATCGTATGCCGGTTTACTAAGGTCATTGTTCAAAATGAAAGTAATTTCGCATCGCATCAATAACCGGCAGTAACAGTCATGTTTGTTAAAAATGTGCAGGTCGTATAAGAGTACGAAGTGCTTATAGGTGTGTAGGAGTACGCGCGCACTCTTATACGACTGTTGTTAAAGATTATGTCGTTTTAGCATTGAAAATACTTTTAAAGATATGTACAGGGGGTCTGATTTAACGAAATGTCACACGAAACTAACGCTGAAAAATGCCACATTACATGTAGAGTGATTTATGGTTACAAATTGTAAGTTTCAATTTTTATGTGTACATTACAATGTTATCATGGTGATGATTATATTAGATGAAGTAAAAAGTTCTGAGCGTTTTTTCGCTTTATTTCGACGATGAAATTAACATAGTTAGGATTATCCGATTTAGATCAAATATGCGCCGTTTTGTTCGATAACTTTTGTCCATTTTTAAGGCAATTTCATAATTCCGCGATTGAAGAAGTCCTCGTCCCTATTGGTAAAAAACTTGACCAGCTCATTTTCACAAGCCACTCTTGAGGCCAGTTTTGTAACATCAAGAAAATTTTGCAAATGCTGGAAAAGGTGATAATCGCTTGGTACCAGATCTGGACTATACGGCGGGTGCGATAGAACCTCCCATCCAAGCTCTCGGAGCTTCTGGCGCGTCGTTAAAGATGTGTGCGGCCTGGCGTTGTCTTGATGGAACACGACACCTTTCCTATTGGCCAATTCTGGCCGCTTCTGGTCGATCGCCTGCTTCAATCTGGTCGGTTGTTGACAGTAGAGGTCCGAATTGAGTGTTTGGCCTGATGGGAGCAGCTCATAGTGGATGATTCCCTTCCAATCCCACCAAACACACAGCAAAACCTTCTTGGCCGTTAATCCGGGCTTGGCGATCGTTTGGGCCGGCTCACCGCGATTGGACCACGATCTTTTTCGGCTGTTGTTCTCGTATGTGCCCCATTTTTCATCGCCAATCACCATTCGCTTCAAAAATAGGTCGATTTCGTTACGTTTCAGCAAAGAATCGCAGGCATCAATTCGGTCCAAAAGGTTCTTTTGCGTCAATTCGTGTGGCACCCATACATCGAGTTTCTTCTTAAGACCAGCATTATGCAAATGGTTCCAAACGGTTTTCTGGCTAATCTTCAGTTCCTGGGCAATGGAATAAGTGCTCATATGCCGGTCCGACTCGACGATTTCCATGATTTTATCGACATTTTCGACGATTGGCCTACCAGAGCGTGCCTCATCTTCGACGTCCATATTACCAAAACAGAATCATTGGAACCACCGCTTTGCTGTTGCATTCGATACTGTATTGGGTCCATAAACAGCACAAATTTTTTTGGCCGCCTGCTCCGCCTTTTCACCTTGGTCGTAATGGTACTGAAGAATGTATCGAATTTTCTCTTTTTTTACCTCCATTTTGGAACACTGTAACACACAACTGTCTTCACCAAACACAAAACTGTCAAAGAACTTTTTCTGAAGCGTAATGTCACATTTAAATTGCCGTATAGTATGATCCGATGCGATGTATACATCGTGAGATATGGCTCACTAAAGAAATCTAGCGGAAAGCGCTCAGAACTTTTAACTTCACCCAATTATTTTGCGTTTCAGCTTTAGGCGATTTTCGCTACGGAATTATGCATAGACCCGTTATATATTCTCATTTTTATCATCAGTATTAATTATATACTATTTTCTCAATAAACGGAGTAAAAAATATATCAAAAACCTCTGCAAACATTTTTTCCGTTGCGTTTCCATTGACCCTTTCCGTATTTACAAATTCCGGATTTACCCCATTTACATAGCCCAAAATAAATATACTTTTTGAACAGAATATACCTCAACTAATTTTTTTTTGTAAGCTCAATGGTTCTTCTTTAAAGCGCCGTGCAACATTTGAGAATCTGTTAATTAGAAGAACAAAAAAATCGATTTTTTTGTTGGAGAAATTCGATTTTCGATGATTTCCGGCCTATGTTAGTGTTTACATGGGTTATTCACTAATTGAATTTTAATCAAATCGAATTTGCCTCGCACCATTCTCTTCCTCATCGAAAAACAAAGAAATTTATGTACTGATGTTTCTCTTTACTGCTCAATGGAGCGATTGTGCCTACGAGAAAGGCGTGGGGCGGATATCTACCCCAGTCATAAATTAGAAGGTAGAAAAAATGACACATAAGTTCTGGGGTTCAAATAATTGCTTCCAATAATTCCAACAGCAACTCGATCGATCTTGCGCCTAATGAGTATTGGCGCAGAGGGAATTAAATAATCAGTTACAATTGTAAAAATGCAGCCATAGAAAAAGGCCCTCTATCGTTCGTAGCGAGTATCATCTATGGATCAATGAATAATTGGTAGGTACTTGCATCTTTTTTCTCACTTGAGAAACGAATCTTCAAAGCTTTCAAACGATTAAATGTTAAAAAAAAACGTTTTTCTCGTTTGGAACATCGTGCACCTGGAGGATATAAATCAGTACATTTTAATGCTGGCTCGCTAGCTCGCCTATCTCAAGATTGAGTCTCGTGGAGACTTTAAAATAAATAGATCGATAAGCACGTTGTCTAAGTGCTCGAGCAGCAAAGAGAGTTCAGGTATCGTTGATGGGACTAAGTGATGAGTATATATATACGTAGATTACCTCTTCATTATGGAGAATCAATATATGTTTATTTGTTTCATTCGATTCAACCTTTTTTTTTTAAGAAAAAAGTTTACGACTCATCTAAATGGTGTATTTACTTTTTCTTTTACAGTGATGTTCAATTTAACAATTGTGAGTACATGTTGAACATACGGGCTAATAAATTACTACTAGTGATATTATTTAATGCTTAAGAAGATAGAGATATTATTTTATAGCTTAGAAGGATCAATTAATGCACTATGTACACTTTTTTTTAAGGTGGCACATCCGAGTCGACGGCGGAAAAAATAGGTGAATTTTGGGAACTATTATCTCAAAAATTATTTGTCCAATTTCATCCAAGTTTGTTTTATTCGAAAGTATAAATATTGAGGTATATTGACAGAAAATGTTATAAATATATAATATATATTATATATAACATATATAACAACTATAAATATATAATATATATAATGACCTTTCCAGTCAATGACTGGAAGGGTTGTTATTGTGGCCGGCGTAAAACATGTCCGTCCCCGGCGGTCCCCATGATTGCATGCGGTCGATTGATCTGAAACAAAATTTCTGGGACAAATTGGCCCAGTTCATTTTCAAACTGTTGGTACACGAAACCTATCAGTCGAATGACCATGAAAAAATTCATGAACATACTTTAAGGGGAGATATACACCTAGATGGTCGAAAAAATCGATTTTTTTTTGCATTTTCTTGAAGTTTGAGGTCTCCAGAATATCTGGTGAAAACGGCAAGTTAATATTTCGACAAATAAGCCAGTTACAGCCGAGAAAGTGAAACGTGTTTTGCGGCGCCGAGCCGACAGGCAGGTAGCGGCAAGCGACCCTTCGAACAAAGCGTGTCTAGACCTATTTCAAAAGCGAATGGGAGCCCGTCTTCGCGGATGCAAGAAAAACAATCCTGGAATCGGCGGCAAAAAAAAATTGACGGCAAAGCTTATAGATAGACTAAGCATTTACTATGGTTTAGCTATTCGCAGAAACTGTAACTCCAAGGATGACATGAAAAAAGCGATATGGGCAACATTCTACCATTACGGCTCAACAGACAGCAAGCCTCAACATCATTTCTGTCCCGAAGGCCCCGAATGGTGGTGCAAGTGGCAACAAGCGAAAGCTAAAAAAGAACTGAAAAATTTCCGTCGCGATTATTCTGCATTGCCAAAAATGGTGTTAGATGTCATCAAACCAATATACGAAGACCTCAGCAATGACAAATTGTTAGAACGCTGTGTTGGCGGATATACCCAAAACTGCAATGAGAGCTTCAACCAACTTATTTGGAAGATAGCTCCAAAAACGATGAATAGCGGGGCCAAAATCGTTAACATTGCTGTATTTCTTGCAACATGCACGTTCAACAATGGTGTCACCTCATTATTGGAAGTTATGACCGTGTTAGGAATATCGGTTGGATCAGGAGCGCACTTGTACGCTGCGCAAGAAGACGAAACTCGCATAGCGAAAGCCGAGCTGCAAGCGCAAGAACAGACAAAAGAAGGTCGAATACGGCGCCGACAACAAAATTTAGAAGCTATGAACATTCCGTCGACCGTAGAAGACCTACACTATGGGCCTGGTATCGATGATTCCATGTAAGTTGACAAATTTCATGATTTATTCATTCCCAAATTTTCAAACGCGTTTTTCTCGAAACCACGTTTTTCAAATCGGTACCCAAAATTTCTCGAAAACCAATGAACCGATTACCTTGAGGTTTTTTGTGGTTATTCTATACACCATTACCTAGTACTTGTCATAGGATTTTTTTCCCGTTACTTAGTTTTTGTTTTATAGGCAAAATAATAACTAATTTTTGGCCCAAAAATCACTATTTATGTTCAAACGTCCGCCATTTTGTCATAAATCGATATTTTCAAAATCGGCTATGACAAGTACTAGATTATAGTATCTAATTTAATAATCTTTTTGGTTTTTTTTTCAGATGATTTTTTGAAGAAACGCCAGTGGGTACCGTATACGTAGATTTTTTTACGACGCTCCAAGGATCATACAATATCCTTGTATATTTTTGATATTTTTAAATAAAGAAAATTAAACATATTTTTGAATGTATATACTTTTAGATAATTAAAACCCCAATCCGAAATTTCAAATAGTTTTCCTTGAAAAAATTCACAAAAATGACCTTTTTTCCGGCTCCTAGGTATATATCTCCCCTTAAATATTGCATAATATGTGCCAAAAATTATTATATAAAAAATCAGATGGCAACATGGAAAAAAATGCCCCATCGTAGACCAAATAAAGACATATTTATACAGTCGTAGACCAAATAAAGAGTAATTTATAAAGGCTGTCGTAAGGTAGGATTTTTTATTCAATTATTATTTTTTTATCAAGCCAGAAAGGTCGGAAATTTAGGTTGAAAAATAAATGTAATTTCAATCAGGCGCTATTTTGTGAAAAAAATGTTTTTTCAAAAAATTCTCCCATGTGAAGGTCTTTATACAGGGTGGACCATTTAACGTGATCACCCCAAATATCTCTGTTGCCTTTAGAGTGACGAAAAAAATGTCAGGGGGTAATTTGATTAATTTCGAAGAGCTGATACAGTGGTGAAAAATTCATTTTTGTCAAGGTCATAGTTTTTGCGTTCTCAAGGTCACCAATGGTTTTTCAAATGGGAACATGTTTTTTTTTTAAGACGTTGTAGGCGATATTTAGACGAACCCAACGACCTATGATATCATGACCTTGAAATGATTTTTCACCAAAATACACGTGTAAAAACGGAAAATCGTGATGGTATTGACAATATGAATATCCGAATAATGCAATTGGATTTTTTGTGCAGAAAATTTATTGTAACAAATGTTCGAATTGATGGCCATTAACCTCGACATATTTCGGGTGTGTCACACTATTTTATTATTTGCATGTACCTTTTCTTATCACCCGAAAAGTATGATAACATTTTCAATGCTATAAAATAGTCGCACTTTGTGTAATATCTGTAGATTTTTTGTTTAAGTCTGTATTTAGTTTTGAATCTTTGACCTATGAGAAATGTAGGCTTTTAGACATACTGCGTAAAATGGTTGTAACTATTCTTCACTGACAATTAAACGATCAAACGAACTTACCAAGTGAAGTTCGATCGTGATTATATGAAATGCCTCGTTCGAGAGATAACCCGTAGTACCATCTTTCGCGCTCTGCCGAATGTTTTTAGAGTTTCCGAAGGAAAAAAGAAAAAACAGTCGGTCTCATAGCACAGCCTGCTTTTCCTCATGACGACCGCTATGTTTCATTTTTCAGAGTTCGGAAAATTTGACGGTGATATATTTTTGGGTGGGTAATTTTTGTCGGGTGGGAATATATCTCTCGAACGAGGCTTTTCATATAATCACGATCGAACTTCACTTGGCAAGTTCGTTTGATCGTTTAATTATATTCAAGCCTCGTTCTCGAGATAACCCGTAGATTTTGAGAATTACGACAAATTTTTCCGCACAATCACGCTTTTATTATTTATTTTATTAATTTATTTATCTATTCATTTATTTATTTGTTTATTCATTTACTTATTTTTTTTTTTTTTTTTACGTTATTCTCCCAAAACTGCTTGATCGAGTGTATCTAGCCTCGAAATTATGGGGATATTATAGAACTTGACAAAACATTATTGTGACTTTTCCGACCAGCCTATCGCTTTTCTTATGATGTTTATGTTCACTCACAAATGAAGGGCTGCAGAGGAGGCAGCATGTCTTGTACTATGGGTTTTGAATTGTGACGTATTTACGCCGCTCTCTTCCAATTCTTCCTTTATCCATATGGCTATAGGTGAAGTGGATATCGCTTTTTTGCGGTTTCTTATATGATATGAACAATCTTGTTTCCTCTCCTCTCAGGTTCTTGGTTTTGTTTGAGTAACAAATGACACTAATGGCTACGCATAATTTGGTCTCTTCTCTAAGAAAAGGTAAATATAAAACCGGTTTATCAGATCCGAGTCCATATGTCTTGATTCTAGCAGGAATTCAAATCTCGAGAGCTTCTGGTGTCATAGCGAAATTATTTTTATCTATTAAAAATATAGTTTGCATTCTTAGGGCAGTCGATAGAGCTATCTAGGTAATCGTTTTTCTCGTTAATACCGGTAAATCCAAGTTTTCTGAATCCTCGAGAGATCGGATATGTTCGAATACTAAATCGACATTTCAGGTATGTGTGTATCTGGGTCGTGTAGGTTTGAGTTTATAAATTCCTTTAAACAGTCGTGTAAGTAGTGGATTGGACGAAAATTTCGATTCAGATATTAATGCAATAGCAGCTCGGACAGAGTTCAGTATAGCATGACCGGCACCTTTTTCAAATTTCTTCGTAAGAAATTCCGCTACCAGTCTTGCTGTTGCTTTGTACGGAATAAATTGTTATGCTTGACAATAGTTCCACCCATTCTTTAGGCTTGAATTGTATTGCTTCTGCGTCGGTTCCGTTATAGATGTCAGTAGAATGTCTGCTGCTTTCCGAGATATCTCTTGACTAATGAACGCTGTCCTGATAACTATGCTGCTACCAGGGAAAGCTTGTATTACAATAGGTGGTGTATGGTCCTACAAGGGGAGACTAATAAATCTGTTGCGGGTCCAAACGTAACAGATTCTCCGACTATCATTGAACAACACACTGGGTACCATGGTTGTGAGGGCCATTCGGACACTACTATGATTCCCATTGCTTTCGCTTGCATAATTTTTCGTAATGTTGGTAAAATCAGTGCGAACGGGGGAAACGCATACGAATAGAATTGGGCCCAGTCAATCGTAAAAGCGTCCACAACTATATAATCTGGGTCTTCGTGTCACGAACAAAATGTTTAATATTTCGTATTAATACGTAGCGCAAATAGATCTTTATCCAGGATTCCGTACCTTCGAATTATTTGTTGCAATGCCTTGTGTGCTATCTCCCCTTCCGTATTGGTCTTTACTACCCGTGACTCTCGATCTGCATCGACATTTTCTTTCGATGGAATATAAGCCGCGACCACTCAAATGTATCGTTCCGCATACCACGTCCAAATTGGTAGCCCTTTCGTTGAAATTTGGTAAATGACAACCGCGCATTTTATTTGCGTACGATAAAGCCGTTGTATTATCGATGCGTAACAATAATTCGCAGTTTCTAAAATCCGCGACAATGGTCTTAAGTGCTATAAATACTGCATGCAATTCTAACAGATTAGTGTGTGATATTCTTTCCTATGATGACCATAAACCTCCCGTAGCCTGACCATCACAAGAAGTTCCGCAGCCAGTCATGGACGCGTCCGAATATATGGTTTTGTGGAATTGTAACGTTCTGATAGGCTTTTCTGCTATTGGGAGATTGTTTTTCCACCACCGAAAGTCTTGTTGTAAATAATTTGGTATGGTCATCTTTGCATCGTATTCTCCGTCATTGCAAATATAAGCCTTTTTTTTCGTATTCGAAAAGCTTGCAATATAATTAATCATAAGCTAAAGCCCGAGAACTTGCAATTAGGCAACCAATAAGGTGCGCAAATTCTCGTATTGTACATTGACGACATTTCATAATTTTTTATACTTCTTTGCTTATGCTTATTCGTTTCTTTCCCGTTAGTTTTAGCACATATTTTTGGGAATCTAAAATAAAGCCAAGAAATTGGCATCTCGAATTTGCAATTAGACAACTTTTTTCTGTATTAATAATTAATCCTAATCGGGGTAAGAATTGTGTTGTTTTGAGGATATTATTGGAGCAAGAATGAAAATCCTTTCCGATATCAAAAATCTCATCTAAGTAAATTGTCGAAATAAATCCGTTACGACGTAGGATAGTTTATGACTGGTCGCATTATTTTTGTGAATACGTTTAGATTCGACGACAGTCCAAAAAGTAAACACGTGAATTAAAATATTTGCCCTTTAAAGTGACATCTCAGGCATTATGTACTTGATTTGTGAACTCTTATAAGAAAATATGCAACTTTGAAGTCTGAGGATGCCATATAATTTCCAGATGAACGTAATTTAGTAGCGGTCCTAATATCCTCCATTGTAAAGTGTATTGTTTCAACCATCTCGATGGGATGTGAAAAATTTAAGATAAAGAGGCTTTTTCAATTAAAAAGTATGTCGGAATAAATTCGTCAGATATCGATTCACATAATTCTTTGGCACATTTCCTTATCAATTTGGTTAACTCATTTGCTATGTTTCCGCGTCTGACCAGAAAGGTTCTAGCGGGGGTTGACATTGGGTGAGCTTTGTTTTTAAAGGTATTTGGTAACCCTTCATATGGTCTAGAATGGCCCTATCTGATTTTATCTTGTCCCATTCTTTTAAGGCGTTGGATAAATATCCCGCGATTTACAGTACCTCTAGTGTCTCATCTGATTCGATAGCCTGTTTCGAGTTTTCTCTATCTGACGAGTGCGGCTCAAGACGTATTTGTACCTCCTGTCGTGTTTGATTGTTTGCTTACGATGGTTGATATGATTTTCTTGATTTGCCCATCAGAGGTCGTCACCTAATTTTTCCAGCAGGGCTAATCTGTTTACTTTCACCCTATTATGGGAAGCAAGGGTTATTGCAATAGCAACATCATGTGCAATTAATGCTGTTTCAACTAACTCTTAAGCATTTATAAAATGTTGGTCTCGCTTTAATAGCGCTTCTGTCGACGTAGCTTTTATTTCAGGACTTAGGCTTGGAGCCTCTAGGAAACAGTTACTCAGCTTGCAAAGATATATATACTTCTCGATTTCTTCTGATCAAATATCTGCATTTAACCACACTGTCCAACGGTTTTTATCGGCTAGACTTCGATGGATTTTTTCCCGAGTAGGCTCTTTTGACGGGTCTTCGCCCAAAACTAGGAGCCTAGCATCGGCTAGTTGGTAATCGGGAGACATTGAGAGGTTTTTAGCCACGGTCGATTCGAGATCGATAGTCGGATTGTTATCCTTTTTTTTGGGTAAAATTCCGGTTGTCGAAACTGTCATGCACGAAAACAAAATTCAATCAAGAAATACGGATGTGTTCTGTCTCTAGGATCTGACTTTTCCGATTTCATTGATCTACGTATCTTCTAATCTCGAGTGAGATGAATTTATATTTTCCGATGATAATGAGGAACTTTCAGCATCCTGGGTGAATCGTCTCAACTTTTCTCGTAGTTTCTCCATTTTCTATACAGTTCTCCTCATCTTGTAATGCTTCACATCTTCTGAACATTCTCTTTTTCACATTTTGAGAAGGCAGGAAAAAAGCGTGATATTGTGACAACGTGTTGATCGGTTGGCACACAAAAAGACAATGAAACATAGCGGTCGTCATGAGGAAAAGCAGGCTGTGCTATGAGACCGACCGTTTTTTTTCTTTTTTCCTTCGGAAACTCTAAAAACGTGTGATTCGGCAGAGCGCGAAAGATGGTACTACGGGTTATCTCGAGAACGAGGCTTGAATATAATTTCAATCAACTATTACTTCTTCCTGCGTCTTGCTGCTCAGATTTTTCAGGAGATTTTCATCACTACAATCGCGTATACATGAATACTAAGATGAGAGATAATCATCAATGAGTATGAAGTAACTATTCCGTCCCAAACGAAAGCGTATGCTAAACATTAAAAAGTAGGCGAATAAGCAACGCTCTTAACCTTTTGAATAGAGTGTGATAACGGTATGATGCTCTGCTTATTAAACTAGACCTAGAAATGTTGATGTAACACTTTTGATAATTCTGACCAACCTAATTTTCGAAAAGATCTGAAATTACCTACGGCAATATTGTTTTCGTTATAAAAACGACCGTGAACCTGTGACACCATTTGTAAAGGACTTACAAACTAAATTACCAACTATCCGATATATTCTTTCTATGCTTGTATTTACCAATACTTTTAACATTAGTAACGTCAGCGTTATGAAAATTGTCACAAAGTCACCTTATTTCAAGGAGTGGAATAGTGTTTAAGATTACAATGAGAATTCTGCTTGAAAGAATATCATTAGCATCGGGGTATTGGTACGAGTGTCTATATAGTTGTAAATAAAGGAGAGTTCGCCAACACGATTATTTCGTGTGAGGGCAATTAAACTCTTCCACGTCACGATTAACCGTACGAGAGCTCCCGTCGTTTCACGAGCCACCAGCAGACCAGTATTACAATTCATTAGAAACGCTTTAGTCCAGTTTCTAGATGTGATATGAACTTGATACTACGGCGAGCTTGGAATTATCTATCGCCCTTCTATCTCAACCTCGCTCTACAACGAACGGTTAGTTTATACCGGCTTATCAATCCTCTTTAACGTACTTACAATGGGAGTACCTGCGATGTATGTACTACTATTGAGAATGTACGCTATAACAACAACACGACTACGGCCTCGCTTGATACAGGTACTGTCTACTTTCACTGCAATTCGTTCGTGGTGCACGTCTCAAGATTATGGGGCGGAGGGGGGGGGGGGGAGGCGGCGGTAAATCAAGAAAAACGATTAAATCATTCGAGAAGGAGCTGTTTCATCGCTTGCCGCCTGTTACAGATAAAACAACGAATTCATTGCCAGATAAAAGAAGAAAAAAAAATGTAACAAATAATTTTTTTACACGTTGTGTGATTTTTTTAAAATTTTCTTCTACTAACTTTAAACGCGTTTATCTCAAAACGAAATTTTTCAACTCGGCCGGACTCATAACTCAAACAAATTTCAACCGATTCACTTGAAATTTTAACTGTATATTTAGAATTACATTTTATGAGGCACTACATGGGATTTTTTTAGATTATATTGTAATAGTTCCTTTTTTATAAACAATTTTCTGACGATTTTCTCATGGCATTTTATATTTTTTGTTTTAGAAATGCGCCATTTTGACAAAAAACAATATATCAAAAAAATCCTACGTACTTCTATAGCTATTCTTATATATAATCGAAAAAACTTTAGTGTCTCATCATAAATCAAAAATTATAGGAGCTGTTGGTCCGGCCGTTGACCTTCCAGAAATAAAGGCGTCATCGGAAAAATTGCTGCACAGTCGCCATTTTTATATGTATGGCTGTGAAAAAATAATTTTGTATAGTCAATTACGTGTATAATAAAATCCCTATTTTGTAATTCCGATTTTTTAAATAGTTTCGCTGAAAAAAAATCACAAAATGTGCCCTTTTTTGGCCTCTAGAGTGGCCTAAGGCCTTAAGGAGGTCTGTGTTTTCCGTTTCACTAAAATTTGGGGCCGAAAGAAGGTTTGGGAGGACTAACAGAGGCTACAATGGACCAAATAGAGGCCTCTTCATGGCACTGAACTGGACAACTGGGGTTTGGTAGGTTCAACCGAGGCTGGCGGCTTGTGCATTACAAAACAAATGGGTCCTACGAAAGTTCAGAGGAGGCTAAACATTTTGACTCGGGGCTAACTGACCGATCAGTCAAGTGATCAAAACAAACGAAATTAGAACTAACAAAAAAAATAATATATTAAGAAGGTATAGTGCATCACTTTAGATCGCGACTTTCACTGCCGTTTGTTCGGGGCACTAGTGAGGTATTAACGGGCTCGCAAATAAAGAGAAAAAAAAATGTTGAATGAGCTGTTCAGACGGTTGCCGGACACAGAGTGCATGAAAGTGCAAAATTGTTTGAGTATGCAGCGTAGGAGTGAAAGAAGAAGCTGAAGTCACTCTTCGTCTTCTTATCCGCGTTTCTTTGTCTTCTTCGCTCTCAGTTCATTTGTTCATCTCATTTCGATCTTAACCTTCATATATCCGTTTCGTCTCTCGTCTCACTTCGATAACATTGTTATCGCTAACCGTTATAAAGAGTCACGATCCACTTGGAACTCTACTGCTCTCCATCTAGACGTCTACGTTTGTCTAACATAGATCCTACAATTCCATCTGCTTCGCTCTTTTCCATTTCGTATTTCGACTGATCGTGTATACCACTTAGGGGTAGGCTCCGCCCATTCGTTCATTCAAAATAGAAAATAAAGTAATCCGAGGTGCTGGAAGTTATGTCAGCGGAACTTCTCATATCGGGCCAGAGAATAAGCTGGACGAAATTATTGAGAAAATAAATAAGACAATGAGCAATAAAATGGTATTGCATTATTCTATTGTATGTGCAGTTATTTATTTGCGATGTGCAAGTTTCGCTTTGAATGCTTACGTTGGGCAGTCCGTAAATGGAAATTCCAATGGTTACTGGAGATTATTGAACGTTGCCCAATTTCCCGTTCCCTCGTATTCTGATCCTGTGCATATTTCGTATCATAGAGAGGATTCCTATGTTCAGTTTGACATAATGAAGTTATCACTTAATTGTCGTAGCAATATTTATCTCCCGTATTATTTTTTTTGGGTATTCTACGATATCTGGGGCGCCAAATTTTGCCCACGTAACATTGTAGTTTTGGCCAAAAGAAACACTTTTTCAAGAGTACAAAAATCGATTTTCGATAAAATAAGGTTAATTTTTGATCATCAAAAAATCGAGCAATTGTAAAAGTCGGTTTTCGCATGTGCCTCTATGCGCATGTTTGCGTGTGTGTGAGCATGAGTGAGTGTAAGTGTGCTCGTGTATGGTAACAGGAGAATGTGTCCCTCGGTCGGGGGGGGGGGGGGGGGGGCGCAACCCCTGGCTGGGGTGGGGGGTCCTATACGATAGGTCCTATACGATACTATACATAACATACACCATGTTATCCAAGTGTGTTTGGTGAGAAGCTGTTACGCACGTGGAAGGTGTTTGCTACTGGAGCGCGGGGGGTCCTGGGGGTGCAACCCCCCGGCGGGGTCAAGGGACGGAGCCCCTAGCGGGGGTGGAGGGGGCGGAGCCCCCCCAAAGGCACTAAATATAGTTTTTAAATGTATATCCGAATGAATAAGTCGACGTCATTAATTCGGATGTATTAATGTTTTATTTGTAAAGATAATTTGGCGAAAATATGCATAATATTTAGCTGACTTATTCATTGCATGTAAATCCTAGATTTTTGACACTTTTCCGGGGGTATTTATTCCGGGATTCGTTTGGGTTTTTCGTGTTGCTTGGGTTGTTTGGGTCTTCATGTGTTGTTTGGGTTGTTTAGGTTTTAATGGGTTTGCTTGGGTTTGTTTGTTTGGGTTTGGGTTTGGGAAACAAACCCTAACAAACCCACACGCACACATGCGCACACAGGCACACGCGAAAACTGACTTTTTTCAATTGCTCGATTTTTTGATGATCAAAAATCGACCTTATTTGATCGAAAATCGATTTTTTTTACTCTTGAAAAAGTGTTTCTTTTGGCCAAAACTACAATGTTACGTGGTTAAAATTTGGCGCCCCAGATATCGTAGTACTGCCCTTTTTTTAATAATGAGATACCTAGCTGAATGACAATAAAAAAATGGTTATTTTATTTTTTTAACTCGATGGTCAGAGAAAAAAATCGTTTTATCTTGAACTATGGTAACATGGAGAGTTAAAATTTGTTAGAAGAGGAACACTACAAATATTAACATATTTTGAGACTAGCTTCCGCCCGCGTAGAATTTGGCCCATAGAAACTTCATTAAAAGTAGAACTCCGCATTAGGGGTTTTAAAAAATCCTGAAATATGCGCTTTATTATTTGTTTTGAAGTATATTTATACCGAGTTTAAAGTTGGTACACGCAAGGAAAGTTTTCCATACAAACTTTTATACCCTATTTCGACCCCTTAGGAGTGGTTTTTCGAAATATCCTTTTTTAATACACCTTTACACCTTCCAAGGAACATATATTTCAAGTTTTAAGTTGATACACGCAAGGAATATCATTTCCCATACAAACTTTTACACCCCTTTTACACGCAAGGAATATCATTTCCCATACAAACTTTTACACCCCATTGCATCCCCTTAAGAGTGAATTTTCGGAAAATCCTGCCTTAGTGCACTTCTACACCTTCTAAGGAACGTATGTACCTAGTTTCAAGTTGATACACGAAAGGAATATAATTTCCCATACAAAATGTGCCATCCCCTTTTACTCCCTTAGGGGTTGAATTTCGAGAAATCTTAAGGAGTTTCGGGACACTCAACGAAATAGTACCATTTGATTCAAATTTATACAGTATATTCTCTGTCATATACTGAATGTACTCTCCAAATTTTAAATCGATCGTCTACACCGATTCTATAAAATTTACAATAGAAGAAACACTTTTTAACATAGAGCATTTAACATTATGACACTGATAACGATTTTGTCATAATGTACTGAGTGATTTGGAAGTTTTTCAAAACATAAAAAAAATTCACACTATTCCGTGCGTAAAACTGCCATTCAGCGATGAGCGTAGGCAGTTAAAATATTACATCAAGTAAAAAGTTCTGAGCGTTTTTTCGCTTTATTTTGACGATGAAATTAACATAGTTAGGATTATCCAATTTAGATCAAATATGCGCCGTTTTGTTCGATAACTTTTGTCCATTTTGAAGGCAATTTCATAATCCCGCGATTGAAGAAGACCTCGTCCCTATTGGTAAAAAACTTGACCAGCTCATTTTTACAAGCCTCTCTTGAGGCCAGTTTTGTACCATCGAGAAAATTTTGCAAATGCTTAAAAAGGTGATAATCGCTTGGTGCCAGGTCTGGATTATACGGCGGGTGCGATAAAACCTCCCATCCAAGCTCTCGGAGCTTCTGGCGCGTCGTTAAAGATGTGTGCGGCCTGGCGTTGTCTTGATGGAACACAACACCCTTCCTATTGGCCAATTCTGGCCGCTTCTGGTCGATCGCCTGCTTCAATCTGGTCAGTTGTTGACAGTAGAGGTCCGAATTGAGTGTTTGGCCCGATGGGAGCAGCTCATAGTAGATGGTTCCCTTCCAATCCCACCAAACACATAGCCAAACCTTCTTGGCCGTTAATCCGGGCTTGGCTGTTATTCTCGTATGTGACCGATTTTTCATCGCAAATTACCATCCGCTTAAAAAATGGGTCGATTTCGTTACGTTTCAGGAAAGAATCACAGGCATCAATTCGGTCCAAAAGGTTCTTTTGCGTCAATTCGTGTGCCACCCATACATCGAGCTTCTTCTTGAGACCAGCCTTACGCAAATGGTTCCAACCGGTTTTCCGGCTAATCTTCAGTTCCTGGGCAATGGAATAAGTGCTCACATGCCGGTCCGACTCGACGATTTCCATGATTTTATCGATATTTTCGACGATTGGCGTACCAGAGCGTGCTTCATCTTCGACGTCCATATTACCAGAACGGAATCGTTAGAACCACCGCTTTGCTGTTGCATTCGATACTGTATTGGGTCCATAAACAGCACAAATTGTTTTCGTCGCCTGCTCCGCCTTTTCACCTTGGTCGTAGTGGTACTGAAGAATGTATCGAATTTTCTCTTTTTTTTTTACCTCCATTTTGGAACGCTGTAACACACAACTGGCTTCACCAAACACAAAACTGCCAAAGAACTTTTTTTGAAGCGTAATGTCACCTTTAAATCGCCGTATAGTATGACCCGATGCGATGTATACATCGGGAGATATGGCTCACTAAAGACATTCAGCGGAAAACGCTCAGAACTTTTTATTTCACCCAACATCTCCTTATGTTAAAAAGGGTTTTTTTTTATTGTAAATTTTATAGAGACGGTGTAAACGATCGATTTAAAATTTGGAAGGTGCATTCAGTATATGAGAAAGAATTTACTGTATAAATTTTAATCATATGGTAACACTTCACCAATTGTCCAGAAACTCCCTAAGGAATTTCGGGACGCTTAACGAATTATACCATTAGATTCAAATTTATACAGTAAATTCTTTGTCATATACTGAATGCACCCTTCAAATTTTTAATCGATCGTCTACACCGTTTCTATAAAATTGACAATGGAAGAAATACTTTTTAACATAGAGCATTTAACATTATGACACTGATGATGAATTAGTCATAATGTACTGAGTGATTTGAAAATTTTTCATAACATTCTTAAAAAATGTTCACACTATTTCGTGCGTAAAACTGCCATTCAGCCATGAGCGTAGGCAGTTTAAATATCTCCTTATGTTAAAAAAGGTTTTGTTTTATTGTAAATTTTATAGGAACGGTGTAGCCGACCGATTTCAAATTTGGAAGGTGCATTCAGTTTATGAGAAAGAATTTACTGTATACATTTCAATCAAATGGTAACACTTCACCACTTGTCCCGAAACTCCTTAAATGATACCTCCAATATTAAATCGACACCCTCTCCAAATTTCACGTTTCTACCTCTAGCGGTTAAAGCTGGGCGATGACGGGTCAGCCAGTGACTGCCCCAAAAAAGGTGATTTTCGGAAATTTATTGGAAGAAAAGTATTGCATCGAATGTTTTGAAATTTCGAGGATATATTTGTGTGTAAATTATGTATATACAGTAATTTTTTGTATGAAAATATTCAATTTTCAGCGACCGATGCGCCATCACCCGAGTCTCAAAAAAAAAGTTCTCCCACTGCTGCACTGATTGCGGCCTTCAGCATTTCAGGAATGCCTGAAATCAAAAAATAAAAAAAGTTCGTCAAACTAGAAGGTATTGCCTGTACAATGACGCAGGATTGTGAAAAAAAAATTAAAATCCAAAAAAATGGCGGAGTTTTGAAAAAAAGTTCCAAATTACGCTTAAAAATCTGATGGTTTTTGCATGGCAAATTAACATTTTTTATCCAATCGAAAATCTGAAGAGTCATTGTATAAAGAAACAAATACTGAATACGCTAAAGCAAGATTCAAGTCGATCGGATGATTTGTATTCGAGTTAGAACTGCAGCAAATTTGAAAAATGTCGTTTTGAGAAAAACGCGTTGAAAGATAAAAATATTGATTTCATCGTTATAAATCGATAAATATCATACCTAAAGCTAATCTGCTATTTCAGGCCCATACAATTCACCTTCCTCTTCTTCGAAAAACACCAGCTGGGCTGTTAAAGCTCTCCTTAGAGCTAATCGACCCTCTTTCAAGGCAGCCTGATGATGATGCTCTGCGACGCGCAGCCTCGTTTGATGTCTGTCGGCGGTATAATCCCTTGCTGCAGGTTTAATTATCACTCCCATCACGCTCAACATTTTCAGAATTGATGGAAATCCATCATTGAATATCCCAACAGCAAGGTAATTGGCTAATTCAATGGTTTTCAAACCATTGTGGAGGTGTTTCGGAGCAAAGTGCCAAAGCAAGCCATTGTAACTTTCGTTGTTATTTTCTGTATTATTATAATATTATTATAATATTTACGATGCCGACAGAGCCCAAATACTAACTCAGATGTGGCCCCTCAGCTTACACACGTTTCTGACCGACGAGCAGCTGCTCTTTAGAAGGCTGTAGTTCAAAAACTATTTGAGATCCGTACTTGAAATTTTAGTATGTTATTCTTAAAGGTATAGACTATCGAAAAATGCAAAAAAATCGATTTTTCGAAAGTGTCACACTAGTGGTGCCCCTTAAGGAGTTTCGGGACAAGTGACGAAATGCTATCATTTGATACAAATTTATACAGTACATTCTTTGTCATATACTGAATTCACCCTCTAAATTTTAAATCGATCGTCCACGCCGTTTCCATAAAATTTTCAATTGAAAAAACACTTTTTGACATAGGGAGATGCCTACACATATCACTGATCAGCAGTTTTATGAACGAAATATTATGAAAAAATAATAAGAATGTTATGGACAACTGTCAAATCACTCAGTACATTACGACAATTATGTCACCTAAAAATTAAATAATCCGTCCACACAGTTTATTAGTTATTGGCATTTTTAAAAATGAAAACGGTCATTTTTCCCCCACCGACGAAACGTAGAGGCAAAGCGTGGCAACATCGCATGGGTGCTAAATGGTGCGCGTGTTTGAATACAACTAATCGCTGTGGCGCAGCTATACCTTCAATAAACACACATTTTTAGAGAAAAGTGATATGTTTTATTTTTTATCTTTGGCATTTATTGTTCAGAGTTGATTCGGTTCAATAAAGAAATATAAATATTTATTTTTTTCTTCAATGGACTGCATAACTTGCTGCGCTCGGTGATGCTTGCATTAAGGGCTAACACCACTGTAAACTTTTCAAAAAATCGATTTTTTTTTGCTTAAAAGATACTTTGATTCCTGTAGAAAATGAGGCAAAAAGTTTTTTCCCTGAAAGAATTTTTTTTCATCCAAATTTCGACCCCCCCCCCCCTAGCGCGTCGGATGGCTCCAAAACGACATTTCAAAACTTTAAACGCGCTTTTCTCGAAACACGTTTTTTCAAAACGGCACGCAGCATAACTCAAGCAATTTTTTTCGTTTGAATTTTTAACCATATCTTTGTAACAACATTTCGAAGAGAAATACGTAGGGGATTTTTGATAAGTTAATTTAAACATTTTTTATTAACAAAAGATAGCCCTTTTTAGTCGAAAATTGAAAGTTTTCATTTAAATACTCGCCAATCTCACGAAAATCAATATTTTTAAAATCCCCTACGTATTTCTGTAGCTATGAACATAAAAATTAAGTGGTTTTTTTTTCCAAAATCAAATTTACACCAGTTATGCTGCGTGCCGCAGAGCGCCGCAAATTCAACTCGCCTCGGGAGAATGGCTCTGGTGTCGCCATTTTTTTATATTTTTCTTAAAATTTTTTTTTGCATACTTAAATATTAGGTGAAGTAAAAAGTTCTGAGCGTTTTCCGCTACATGTCTTTAGTGAGCCATATCTCACGATGTATACATCGCATCGGGTCATACTATACGGCGATTTAAAGGTGACATTACACTTCAAAAAAAGTTCTTTGACAGTTTTGTGTTTGGTGACACCAGTTTTGTGTTACAGCGTTCCAAAATGGAGGTAAAAAAGAGAAAATTCGATACATTCTTCAGTACCACTACGACCAAGGTGGAAAGGCGAAGCAGGCAGCCAAAAAAATTTGTGCTGTTTATGGACCCAATAAAGTATCGAATGCAACAGCAAAGTGGTGGTTCCAACGATTCCGTTCTGGTAATATGGACGTCGAAGATGAGGCACGCTCTGGTAGGCCAATTGTCGAAAATGTCGATAAAATCATGGAAATCGTCGAGTCGGATCGGCATGTGAGCACTTATTCCATTGCCCAGGAACTGAAGATTGGCCAGAAAACCGTTTGGAAACATTTGCATAAGGCTGGTCTCAAGAAGAAGCTCGATGTATGGGTGCCACACGAATTGACGCAAAAGAACCTTTTGGACCGAATTGATGCCTGCGATTCTTTGCTGAAACGTAATGAAATCGACCCATTTTTTAAGAGGATGGTGACTGGCGATGAAAGATGAGTCACATACGAGAACAACGGCCGAAAAAGATCGTCGTCCAATCGCGGTGAGCCGGCTCAAACGATCGCCAAGCCCGGATTAACGGCCAGGAAGGTTTTGCTTTATGTTTGGTGGGATTGCAAGGGAATCATCCACTATGAGCTGCTCCCATCGGGCCAAAGACTCAATTCGGACCTCTATTGTCAACAACTGACCAGATTGAAGCAGGCGATCGACCAGAACCGGCCAGAATTGGCCAATAGGAAGGGTGTTGTGTTCCATCAAGACAACGCCAGGCCGCACACATCTTTAACGACGCGCCAGAAGCTCCGAGAGCTTGGATGGGAGGTTCTATCGCACCCGCCGTATAGTCCAGACCTGGCACCAAACGATTATCACCTTTTCAAGCATTTGCAAAATTTTCTTGATGGTACAAAACTCGCCTCAACAGAGGCTTATGAAAATGAGCTGGTCAAGTGTTTTACCAATAGGGACGAGGACTTCTTCAATCGCGGAATTATGAAATTACCTTGAAAATGGACAAAAGTTATCGAATAAAATGGCGCATATTTGATCTAAATCGGATAATCCTAACTATGTTAATTTCATCGTCGAAATAAAGCGAAAAAACGCTCAGAACTTTTTACTTCATCTAATATATGCTTAATAACCTCCTCAAATATTATAATTCTATAGACTTACCTTGTATCTGAAAAAAATTGTAAAAAAAACCATTACAGTGGTGTTAGGCCGTAAGGGGTTACGTGGCTTTCGAAGCCAAAAATAAACATATTTTCTCAATTTTTTTTAAAATATAATATATAAATTATTTTATTCGAAATGTTAAGTACATAAAAGAGCACCATTTCAACAAAATTTGGGAAATTCAGCCGGTGGGACCTGGTTTCCGGAGACCGCCCAGAAAAAAGTGTCCTCGTGGTGGTCAGAATAATTCATGATAGCTTTATCTGAAGTTTAAAAACCAATTTTTTTTCTGTTAGTAGATAAGTATAGCTCGTGATTGAACGAAGGATTTAAAAAAAATTGAAATTTGAATTTTTTGCAGAGTTGTATGCAAAATAGTTCAATTTTTATTACAATTTACACTACGTATAGCCTTGTAAAATTAGTTGTCATCGAAAAAAGACCTTCGTTCAATGACTAGTCAATGCTATTTTGAAGAAGGGTGCAAAATTTCAATAAGATAGGTGCATTAGTTTTTGAGAAATCGTATCCACCGACTTCAAAAATAGTGTTTTGAGAAAAATGCGTATACCTGCGTCGCTCCCGACCGGTTTTTCCCAAAAGGGGGGAATCCCGAAGGCTCTCTCTCTCTCTCCTAGACTTTTACTCCGATTGACTTAAAACTTTGGGAGAATATTCTAGACATATCGTACTATTAGATAATAAGATTAAAAAGAAATGGATTTTTTCAAATGTTCAAACCCCTTAACAGAATAAGTGTCGCCAACCGTGAAAAATCAAACTCGCAATACAAACCGTGCGCTGTCACCAAATGTATCAATTTTAAAAAAATATAAAGCAATCGAAAAATGTACATTAATTTAACAATGAAAATACATAATTACTACGCTTGGATAAAAAAAAATCTTAAATGCACGACTCGAAATTAATGACTTTTATCGTGTCGTTTTCGAACGAAATATTGGTGTGTAGCAGTTGGCGCCCTGCTCGAGAACAATAGAATTCTCTCCCAGATTCCCCCTAAAGATAAGCTGTCCCGAAACTCCTTAAGCCGCTACGACATTTCCTATAAACTGTGCGCAATTAATAGCCGACTTAATCCTGGCAAACCTCAAATTACAGGAAAAAAAAACTGTACCTCCCACAATCACTGTAACTTTATTGTCGTGTAAGAAAATACCTAGTCTGCGTATCTAGAGTTTTGTAGTCAATAACAAATAAGATTTTGGAAGGGTTGCGATAGACCGGCGCGTCCTCGGAATACATATATAGAATATTACGTACTCAGTGCAGCGTGTAAAAGGGAAAAGCCACACACAACGAAATTCATACATTTTTAACCCAAAGCTTTATTTCAGGGCTTGGTCTGTGCAAAAGCGAGTACATGTATATGACTGTATCGCTCGGGCGATGTAGCTCGTTCACGGTGTTTCAAGACCACACGAGAATCGCGCGCACTACGACTTTATGTTTCCTGGACACCAACGTCCGCATGAAGCTTACTACTGGCTGTCTCGGGCGTTAACCAAGGTTTTAGTACGGATGGTATATATGAACTACTGTGCACCGAACCAACTACCAATATACCCTATACGATAGTATACCTGGTCGTTACTGGTATAACCGAGTAATAAATGGTCCGAGTATCAGGCACACGTATACTATGCATCCTTTGTACAAACATACATTTATTACACATACACATGGATACACATATATATATATATATATATACAGGGTAGTTCAAAAGTCGTGGATCAAACGAAGTGAGGTGCTCGTGCAGAAATTTCTTAGTTCCTAAGTTCCAATCGGATCCCGATCGGGAGATGATACGGATTCCCTAGAAGGGGTATCCTGATCGGAATCCAGATGGCGCCCACTACCCCATGAAAAAATGTACAGCTGGTCCAACATTGGGCCAATACTGCGCCAACTCTCCTGTATAGTTGGCCATTCCCTGGCATAAATGTCGGTCCATTAATGGACCATTGTCGGAATGATATCCTCGGGCCAAGACTGGCTACCGGTATTGGACCGACATTGGACTCAAAACCGGCCCGACACTAGTGCCAAGGTTGGCCCAAGTTACAGCCAAGACTATGCCATCGTTGGTATTAAGAGCAGCCCGACGCTTGTGCCAACGTTGGCCCAAGTTCAAGCCAATATCGTACCAACGTTGGTCCAGTCCGTAACCAACAGTGATAAGATAATACCGAGTGTCCACCGATATTAAATATATTATGGCCGTTTTTTGTTTAATATATATGGTAATGCGCAGCAATGAATACAATATTTCCTCAGAATAACAAAAATAGAATTTATTATTAATTCAAGCAAGTACAGATATTGTGATTTATTATATATTATCATTGTACTTATATCAGACTTATTTCGAAAAGAATATATTAATGAATAACGAAACATACTGGTTCGTGGTACTAGCTTGAAATTCACTATCATCGCCACTGGTATCTTCTTCACTTGTGTTAAAATTTTTTTAGTTGTTCATTTTCACCCTCTTCGTTTTCATCATTTTTATCGTCCCCATGTTCAATCAGTTCTTTCACATACTCAAGTGTATTTTCACATTCCACTTTTTAAAATTATTTTCGGGGATTTTTTTCTCCGTCAAACATGACTCTTTCGATTCATGACACATTTTTCGTGCTTCACTGACAGTCTATTCCAACATAATTTTTTTTTACTTTCCGCCCTTTATTCAGTTTATCATATCGCATTTGTTTATTCATATTGAGAATACGGTAGGAGTATAAGGGAAAAAATTAGTATTGCACGAAAAAGCGACGATGGACTCTACTGTTTGTTCGCGGTCTGCATCGATATGGCACTAAATGGCGACTCGCGAGCAGTTCATAAGATACGTAACGGGGAGTGTTACCGGCCCGTAATCGGTTCGAGCTATCCATGCCAACAGTCGGTTCTTCATTGTTAGTCGATACTGTCCCGACATTGGCATATTGCGGTATGCCGAGATTAGATATGAACGTAGGACAATTATGGCAGACAGTATTGGCCCACGGTCGGCTCCAGTAGTTCACCCCAACAGTCAGCTCTCCGGGAGTAGCCCATACTGGCCCGACATTGGTATCGTACCGGGTGCCGGGATTAGAAATGAACGCAGGACAATTAATGACAGTCAGTATTGGCCCACGGTCGGCTCCATCAGTCTACGCCAACAGTCGGCCCTAGGTCGTTAACCGATACTACATTGGCGTAATGTTGGATGCCGGGCTTCGAAAAGAGGATCGGCTAAAAAATGGCAGAACAGTTGTTTCAATGTTGGGCCAACATTGGTTGCCAACAATCGGTTAGCCAGTACTGGGCCAGACATCGGCCGTATTGTTCGTGTCGGAAATTTTTTCATGGGACGTAGCACAAGGCGGAGACGTGGTGGCAATAATTTCAAATACGTATTTCAAATACGTATTAAAAGGGTATCTTTCTCTGGAAACTTCAAAAAATCTTTCTTTAGACATATTATTATAGTGTGAACTTTCAAGAATATTTTAAGACCAACCGGACCCTGAAATTCTAAAAATTGACGAAATTACACCTATTTTAGTGGATTATTCGCGTGTAACGAAAGCGGATATCAAAGCACAAGAACACTCAAAATAGGCCCGAACTGCCCGCAAATTGCATAGATTAGGTGCGCAACACGATCTCAATGATGAGGAAGGACACTTATATGGTGCCGGAATCGCTGACTAGCGGTAAGACGATAATATTTCACAAGATCGTGTAAAACATGTACCACAACTTTGAACGCGATTATCTCGAAACTACATATCTTGACACGGCGGGATTGATATCTTGATTAACTTTCACACTATTGACTTAAATTTGCACAGTTAGCGTTCAAACAGTTGTCATTTGCGGTTCACGATCCCTTTTTTTAATTGGATGACCCATTTGTTAATAACAATGACTTCAGCATGCTGTTTTTCAAGAGAAAAATGAGGTTTTCTTTGGAGAAGCTGTAATTTTTCGTATTTTTCGAAATTTCAAAAAGTCGACCGTGAACCCATAGCCTGTTGGATATATTTGAAGAAATTTTTTGTTTGTTTTCGTTTCAGATTACATTTGAGCCTGGTAGAAATCCCGCCGTTTCGGGCCTCGCCGCTGGAGGACTGCAACGCCAACTGCAGCACCACGAACACTTTGAAATATTTTCGTCCAAAAAAATTACATTGTAACCACAACCATGTGTACAACATGTTGGGAAAAAATAAATTTAATCCAACCAATGTGTTACTAGAAATCATTCTGACCCTTCAAATTGGGCTTCCAGAGAGGAATACCCACGTAAATACATTTTTCTTAGCAAATTAAATGCATATTTTCTTAGTTCGAACGATCTCCATTTAATTTAGATATAATTACTTAGAATAAATAACCTATATCACTCTTCTCCATGAAATATGTCTTTCAACGTCTATATATTGTTTTTTTCGACATTTTTTTATTAAATGTAAAGAATTTTGTTCGAAATTCTGTTATTAAAATATATCAGTTTTGACAATTATACTGTAGCACCAATTTTTACCTAATCTTTGTTCAGATCCTTGAATAAATGATTTTCAGAAAACTTCCAGCGTCTCCATCTGATACGGATCGGTATCTCCTGGTGATTGTTACATTCTAGACCAACTAGATCTATAACAAACTAGTAGTTAACAACATTTCCAACGAAAAAGGTCATATTGAAATTCGTCAAATGGCGATATGACATCAGGTGGCGGAAATTCAAATTATACTTAGGGCAAAGCCTTCGATTGAAATAATACGTAGCCATACGATGAGAGTATTTAATTTTTGTGAAAAACATAAATATCGGTGAAAATGGCATTCGCGAAGTTTTCCCCACTTAAAAACAATGGCAAGAACATTAAATGTGCTGTGAAAGATTTCGAATGCACCTCGAGTAAGTAGTTGGAAGTGCGTTTCCACCACTTTCCTGTTGCAGGGAAACGCTTTGCGTGCACGAAAAATTATTTTGGCAAAGTGGAAAAAACAGATCAATTAGATGCTTGGATAAAAGCCGTAAAAATTTAAAAAGTGAAACATGAAAGTGTGCTGTAATGGAATTTTTTAATTGTTCTAAAAAATTAAGAAACATTTTTAAATAAGTAAAAAATGTTCACTGCCAAATAACAAACGGTACTGAGAATGAGAGGTTTGCCTTACCGATTGTAATACAGTAACGTCGCAATAATGTGCTTGCATTTTTCTCCCAACCCAGCATTGCAAGAACAAATCATTTTAAATAATCAATCCCATGGAGATTATTTCGTAATTGAGATGTTTGCAAACAATATGCTTCGACACTGACAGCACCGGTATGGGAAACGCCACTACCTTTATCATTCTCTTACAACAAAATTGTGTTGTTTAAGGTTGGTACCACCCGAATCACATTAATTTTTAAAAAACTACTTCCCATATGCGGTCTATTTTTCTTTTGTTCGATGTAGCCTGATGATGTGGCTTTCCCATAAAAATGACCAATTTTTTTACTACACGGGCAAGTTTCGATAGAACATTTTTCTTTCTAAATCAATGATGAAAACCTAGGGGGAAAAAAATTATGATACAAAAAGTTATTACAAATTCATTTTATTCTAAGAACTCATGATAACAATTAAGAAAACTACATTTTCAAGCGAAAGCCCCGTCATCTGGATACATCTTAAAAAAAAATAATGCGCATATGGTAAGCAGTTTATTAGCATTGAAAATGCTTTTAAAGATGTATATAGGCGGTCTGATTTAGGGAGATGTCACACGAAACTAACGCTACCCCCACTCCACTGCCGCTGTATTGTAGCCGAGTGGGGCGAGCTGTGACAGCCTGAATGCCTGTGATTGGTTGAAAAATTCTGTATTACATGTAGAGACATCTATGATTACAAATGGTAAGTTTCAATTTTGATGTGTACATTACAATGTTATCTGGATGATAATTATATTTACAGTTTCAGAGAGTAAGAGAGTGAAAGAGTGGTAGAGAGAGAGAGAGAGAGAGAGAGAGAGAGAGAGAGAGAGATCTCCATCCATCCACCCACGCACCCATCCTCTCGAGAGAGAGAGGATGGATGAGAATGTGAAAATGTAAAAATGTGAAAAAATGAAAATATGAAAGTGTGAAAACGCGAAAATGTGAAAATGTGATGGATGGAGAGTGAGAGAGTGAGAATGTGAGAGAGAGAGCAATTCATATTATTTGCATGTACCTTTTTATATCACCCGAAAAGTCTGATAACATTTTCAATGCGATGAAATAGATGCACTTTATGTAATATCTGTAGATTTTTTTGTACAGTAGGGAACCGATTTTTCCGAAATATAGAAAACAATCATAGCTTTGGAAACGTTAAGAAACGGACCAATTTGTAGATGAAAATTTTTGTTGAAAATGATCTTGACAACCTACCCACTTTGTTTGATTCACGACTTTTGGACCGCCCGGTATATATATATATAAACCTGGCGAGGTACACCAACTTTCCCGTCCGAAGACAATACATCTCTATTTTATTCTGCCTTATGAACTCGTGGCTACATATCGCGCCTCGGTTTAATGGATAGAGAGGTATACTTTGTGTATAACCACGCGGGCCTCTATTTTCATTATTTTTCCTTCTTTTTCGATCTTTCTCATCGCTGTGTACGGCTTAACAATATAATCGTGATATCACACGGTTGCTAGATACTCCACAACGATATGTGCATGTGTGTGTGTGTGTGTGTGCGTGCGTAAATATATTCAGTCACGGTGGATTTTTTCCAATCGTGGTAAGTACACTCGGACGTTATGTTTGCTCTATCTCTATTACACGCTACACGTAGCGTTAAAAAGTTTTGAATCTCTAAAGGCGGATGCGTAGATGAAAAATTCTTCTGAAAATATGTGCGTAATAAAATGCTCTTTTTTACTCATTCGTGGAATAAATTTTTATCAGGCTTATTGTCATAGAACAAGTGTCAGGTGCGTGTCGGACCATGAATTGAAGTCTTGCTATTCCTTTGATACGCATATTATTGTAACAGTGACAAAAATTTGCTGATTTTTTTCCTCAATGCGTATTAATTGGTTGTACATGGTACATGGGTACAATTATTATGATTTGGTAGGTAAAACTTTTCGAATAACATCGAAAATACAAAAGACTGTGCCTTGGCAAATTAATAACCATTTTTTTTCACTTTATTACTAAAGTGAATTATTTTGAAGCAACCACTGAAATTCAACTTCAAGATTCTCGCAAAATGTTTTTTTCATGATTTATATTGGATTTTTAAACCGAGAAGGGCTGCTAGAATCAACGAAAGGATAAGAGTAAGGTGTAAATTTAATTATGTTAGTTGCCGCACTGATAGAAATGTATGGTGTTTTCAGCCACATTTTATATTTCCCTGAGGGGACAATAATATTTTATAACTATAGTTACTCCCAGAAATGTAGGACTGCTGGTTGATATTTTAGCAGCTGCATAAATTATGCCCATATTTTAACCGCAATCACCAATCTCCCGTGCGAAAATTGAGTTCGGGCTTCGATGAGGCCCATCTTAATTTTCCCTAACTTTATTAAGGCCCTCGTCTGGAAGCCTCACATGGGCCATAAGTGGCTGATCACACTTTGCTACCGAGGGACACTGAAGGCAAAATAACCAGAGCCTTTAAAATTGCCTCAACTTTTCATATAATGGATATTTCCTTACACTATAAAATATTAACTCCTCCAAGATCCTAATAGCGAACTGGACTAAAATATATATATATATAAGGTGTAGTAAAAAGAAATCCATTATTTTTGCATGAAATTGAAGGCTTTATTTAGCATAGAATGATTAGAATGATTTGATTTAGGTCTAATATGCACCGTTTTGATCGATAACTTGTTGCCACTTTGAAGGTAATTTCATTATGCCTTTCTCATAGAAACCCTCGTCCCTATTGGCAAAAAATTGGGACAGTCGATTTTCACAAGCTTCTCTTGAGGCGAATTTTTCACCAGCAAAATCATTCGCCATAGACAGGAATAGGTGGTAATCACTTGGTGCCAGATCCGGACTATAAGGTGGATGCATAAGAACCTCCCTACCAAGCTCCCGGAGCTTTTGGCGAGTCACTATCGATGCGTGTGGCCTGGCGTTGTCCTGATCCATTTTCTTGATTTTCCAGAAAATCCTACGTAGCGCCGTGTATTTAACCTAACTCAAGAAAATATTTTCATTTTTTTTATGTTTCAGCTGAACCGTGAGGGCATTAGGATTCCCGCAGATTGAAGGTGGAAAAAAAAATTTGACGCGCGCGGAGGCATCTCCGCCAATTATCAATATTTTTAGATCTAAAAAATACATTTAAGAAGCTAAAAACATGTACCAAAAGCGTGTAAGAATAGAAATAAAAAATATGCATTAGTTTAGCTACAAAATATTCACGAATACCGAGTCTTATTCTAGCCTCTCAGGGTGGTGTAACCCCTTAAGCAATGTCGAGCGACGTTAGCGTCACGAAGCGACTAGAGCAGACTAGAACTAGATTACAGTAGTGTGTGTGCATATCCGTATACGAAGAGTATCTACGTATTAGTAGCACGAATGGATAGTCTGGTACAAAAGTGAGGGTTAGGTAAACATTATATTAGGCGTTTTCATCATTACTTTATAAGTTTTTACATCCCGATAAGATGTACAACCTACATTATAAGGATATGTCGCAATATTTCGAAGCTTTCATCGATTAAGCGGAGAATGAACTTTTCAACGCGACTGTGGTAAGACTACCTTAATAAGACGAAAAAGTAAAGGAGGTGGTTCGTGGTTTTTACAATTGACATAACCTTGTCAGGAAATATTGATATCTTGACCGGGAAGCCTTACCCGTATGTATTTCGCCAACAGTCCGTCAGGTGGCTTCGAGGGGAGCACTTCGTGTAACCAAATTACCGTCCTACGACTATAATACCATTGTTATATCACGAACAGAAGTGCTATGCTCACAGCGTCCACATTCGCTTATGATTTTGTGATACTTGTAAAATAATAAGTATCAATACAACCGAAAACTATTTATATTACTCGGGTATATCGAAAAAGGGGGCCGGGTTGAAATTCCGAACTTTGAATCATCAGAACGCTGAAAATTCCGAATTTATTAGCTAGTACTCAATACATCTGGAAATTTATAATTCCAAAACTTTGTAAACATAATTATCATATAACTGAAAATAATAGTACACTAAGGTATTAAATGACAATAATCATGGGACCGACTGATAAAGCGTCGACATAAAAACACAGCACATAAAACAAGTATCAACTTCCCATAATTAGAGAGTCCACAGTTCCGACAAATTGTAGTGTTAGAGATTCGAGATCCTGAATGGCGAAGGGTTGTACAGGGAAAAGTTCCGAACATAAGAATATCGATAAGGATCATCGATAGCTAAACATCATTACATTATATGTTCACCATAAAACGTGAAGGATGATCAAAACTCTGAAAAAATTCTACCACGAAAGATCAAAATTCTGAAAAAAATACTACCCCGAGAGATCAAAGCTCCAAAAGAATTTTACCCGAAAAATCAAAACTCCGAAAACCTGAACACCGTTAAAATGAGTGGTGGTGCGGCCATCTAAACGCGTTAGGCGAACTTGCTATCTGCTTTATGTCTGAGTTTTCGGAATTTTGAACGTTCTGAACGTTCTTTATCGGAATCTTACACTATATAAACTTCAGTTTTCGTAAACTGGATGATCAAAGCTATGATTTACGGAGTCCAAAACTTTCGTGAACCTGACGAATCTCTTATGAGCTTTTATTATCTTTAAACGTTCTGATGTAGCTCGTTTTCTGTAATAAAAATTTCGGAATTTTGTGGCATGCTTAATATTACATATTCGGTGTTTTGTATGTCGTATTACTGGTCAGTCAAATAAAGCGTTGATCTTCATACTATTTCTGAAAAATGATCTCGTATAAGAAATCATATTGGTATCTTTTTTACTATCGCTACTGGTGCCGTTCTAGATAATTTACAGTCATCTGTATAGACTTTCGGTGGCATGTTCTTTACGAAACTTGTAGTTTCGGAACAATAAAATGGGAAATTTTAAACCGTCGGAGCAATCAAAGTTCTGAATTCCAACCCGGCCCCGCCAAAAGCCCTTTTCCAGTACCTGCTCATTACTCTATCCGTCCGCCGGTTTATTTCTCATGGCCCTGTCAGTACACTATAACCTTTCTCGTCATTTCGTGGCGATTTTCCGATCCTTTTTCTCGTCAGTTCCTGATAAGTTTCCGAAAAAAGGAACGGCCGATCAGGGTCTGGCCTAAGACCTGTTACATGGCGAACCTGATCCACGTTGGGCGGCCTGACCATGGCCTGATATTATCTAGGGAAGGCAGATACGTGGCAGTACTTCTTCCCGGAGCAAATTTCTACACGGGATTGGACAACAATTCAAATTCACTCTCAAGCTTTTTAAATAGTATAATTACTGAGCCTGAGGACGCTTCCGTATTCCATTCAATCTGCATACATCACCATTATATTATATCACATGTTGATTGTTCTCTGATCGAGTTTCCTTTTTCATTTGACAATGATTTCTGTCAGTGCAGAAAACAATAATATAAATGCGAAAAACGCCCCAGTGCTGTTCCGGGACAATGCGAGATTTCAATTACCTCGAGGGGGTTGTTGCGTCGATACGAATACCTGCAACGTGGGATTTTCATGGAATATCGAAAGGATCTGATCAGTACTAGAGTCCGAGTTACAACTTTCCAATTTCCATAAGCTGTGCCATGCTCGAATATGAAATAAGGGAGGCGGAAGGTCAGCACTATACATGCATTTTGGCTTGTACATCAATTATAGATGTACGTACGCGCAATGAGGATATATGTATATATATATACATCAATATACACAATATATACGGTAGAGATCATCTATCGATAACAAGAATATTGTTCTCCCGTCCGCGCAACTTTTTTTTTTCGACCTGGCTGGAAAGTCCACGCAGCGATCGTAGAACACAACCTGAGCTAATTTCACCGGAATACAATAGCGGTGCATCGAGTAACAGGTTAGATCGCTGCGCGCAGAGACAAAGGCGAAAGGCTGATATATGAAGCTGGACGTCAGACGTTCTAGAGATTAGTCCGTGTATGTATGGCAGAAACGACGGAAATGACAACCTCAAGATTGATATACCCTTCTGACAACTTCATCTCACGGGCATGAATTCACGTTTAAAGATATTCTAAGCCGATACGAGTCAAAGTAGAATTCGAGTTATCAAGGTTGCCACTTTACACTGCCAAAAAAAAAAAATAATAATTTAAATAGGATCTCCTTAAATCAAATAAGTTTTTCCTTGTCTCACAGCCTACTACGAGCCTATTTGTCTCAAATATATATTTTTTTTTATTTGTTCGAGTTATTCTTTTTAAATACAATATTAAATATATTTAAATTAAATAAATAAAGATTAGATTTAAATTAAATAAATAAAGATAAAACACGATGTATCGCATGAATACGAGAAAGAAATATAGGATCATGACATAAAAGTGCGGTGAAAAAAAATTAAATTATTTTTCTTTTTTTTCACTACCAAGGCTGTTATTTGGAAAAAAAAGAAAGATATCGTCGTGCCGTTCATTAAGGCCTTAGGCCACTCTAGAGGCAAAAAAGGGCACATTTTGTGATTTTTTTAGCGAAATCATAAAATAAATCGGAAGTACATAATAACGGTTTTATTATATAGATAATTTACTATAAAAAATTATTTTTTCACAGCCATACATGTCAGAATGGCGACTGTGCAGCATTTTTCCGATGACGCTTTTATTTCTGGGAGGTCAACGGCTGAACCAACAGCTCCTTTAATTTTTGAGTTATGATGAGACACTAAAGTTTTTTCGATTATATATAAGAATAACTATAGAAGTACGTAGGATTTTTTTGATATATTGTTTTTTGTCAAAATGGCACATTTCCAAAACAAAAACTATAAAATGCCATGAGAAAATCGTCAGAAAATTGTTCATAAGAAAGGAACTATGCAATATAATTAAAAAATCCTACATAGTGCATCAGAATATGTAATTCTAAATATACAGTTAAAATGTCGAGTGAATCGGTTGAAATTTGTTTGAGTTATAAGTTCGGCCGACTTGAAAAATGTAGTTTTGAGATAAACGCGTTTAAATTTAGCAGTAAGTCACGACATGAATCAAGAGGGGTTGCGCTAGAATTCCAAAATCGAGTACTTAGAGATTTTTCACACCCATAATCTTTTGGAATATAATTTTATAGGTACTAAGGTACATTTTCAACAAAAAAAATCGATTTTTTGAAAATCCTAGAGTGGCCTGAGGCCATAACAGGTGCGACTATTTATGTATAGAAAGACCCGTTTTCTCAACTGCAGCATGTCCCAACATCCTTCTAATGAAAACAAAGCCATGAGATTTTTGAGATACTGAATCGTGTACCATTTTTCCGTCCGTCTCGTTTGTCTTATACTACCAGATAAAACTAAACCACAGATTTAATAGGAATTAATAACAATATTTAGTTATTAGACGATATTAAATAGATCTTGTTTTAAATAAATAAATATGTTTAAAATAAATAATTATGATAAAGGAATGCAATAGGAAAAAAATAGATTTTACGAAAAATCTAGTTAATTCAAATTTAAAAAATCAAATAATCAAAAAATCAAAGACGCATTCAGTTAATGTCAAAAGAATTTTTCTGTCAGTGTACTTTTTGCAATGTACAGTAGACGGTTATTGACACGACACGTTGATTTTGCAAGATCGTCCGACTTATTCTCAAAGTGCTTTACTTTCTGAACTCACTGAGCCGCGATCATATTACCAGTAATCGTGAACAGCGAGAAATCTTAAGCACGTTGCAATCTACAGTACTGGACAAAAATGTACGCACTAGTCGAAATTTCTTACCGCACTAAAATTCACATAGCGGACTCAAAAATAAAGATAATTGAATTTCCCAACTGGCGTTTTAAAGAGGACAAGTTTACCTTGATTTGGCTTTTTTTTATAAAATTCTATTTATTTTCGATTTTTTTTATCGATTTTATAAATTTCGATTTGTTTTCGCCCCGGTGCGCACTTTTGAACGTGGCCATTTTTCGGCTATTTTTTGCTCGTCGAAAATTAACTGCAAAGTTTGTGGAAAATTTTTTCCTCGGTTTTTGTCCATGGGAAACTTAAAAAGAATATCAAAGCCGACATTTTTATTTTTTTTTTAAGTCTCGTACAATTTTTTTCGCCCTAGTATTGCATTTTTAGCTAAAAAAGACATGTTTTAGAAAAAAAAGGCGTCATCGAAGAACTATAGGGTTTCAGGGGAAATGTCAAGAGGATAAAAAGTTGCATGTGTTTACACTGGAGTGGCTAGAATTTTTTCAGAATTTTTCTTGGACATTTTTTTTATCATTTTTGGTTGGAACTTTGATGAGTGGAGAGGCTCCACTTGGGAATTATGGGGTCTAGGACAATTAAGAAAGGAAATTTGTTTACATTTTTATTTTTATTTAACTACAATTTTTCTAAATGTTTTTTTTATTTTTGAAAATGAATATAAAAACATGAAAATGAAAAAAAAAATTTTAATTAAAAAAAATTGTTGTTAATTAAAAATGAATATGTAAACAATTTTCCTTTCTCAACATATTGTCCTAGACTCCATAATTCCCAAGTGGAGCTTCTCCACTCATCAAAGTTCCAAACAAAAATGGTAAAAAATAAATGTCAAAAAAATTTCTAAAAAAATTCTAGCCACTCCAGTGTGAACTCATGCAACTTTTTACCCTCCTGATATTTCCTCTGAAACCCTATAGTTCTTCGATGACCCCTTTTTTTCTGAAACGTGTCTTTTTTTAGCTAAAAATGCAATACTGGGGCGAAAAAAAATCGTATGAGACTTGCTAAAAAATGAAAATGTAGGTTTTAATATCCTTTTCAAGTTTACCATGGAAAAAACCGAGGAAATTTTTTTCTACAAACTTTGCAGTTAATTTTCGACGGCCAAAAAATAGCCGAAAAATTGCCACGTTTAAAAGTGCACACCGGGGCGATAAAAAAATCGTAGAGAATTTTATTAAAAAAGCAAAATAAAGGTAAACTTGTCCTCTTTAAAACACCACTTGGGAAATTTAATTATCTTTATTTTTGAGATCGCTATGTAAATTTCAGTGCGGTAAGAAATTTCGACTAGTGCGTAGTTTTTTTTGTCCAGTACTGTATATTGAATCTCCATGGAAGGTCCTCGATATAGGGCAATTCCGGGGGAGTTGGCATATGGGACAGATGGTTAATAGAAATATTTTATAGAAGCACTCAATAGGTGTCTCCTGTTACTGTTAATTCGCTTCGCGTTGTGCGCAGGTGTAAGTGTACAAGCAAAAGTTTGGCGAAAAAAATGAACAAGTCAAATTCTTCCTAATCGTTTTTTCTATTGCTAATTTTTTTAACGGGTTCATGTTTTACGTTGTTGTGATATTATGTTATAAAAATAATGATTATTTTTGTATTTCTTGAATACTTCACGAACAGTGCTTTGTTATAACCTCAAGATTTCGAATGTATTGTTTCTACTTGTTCACATTTTAGATGTGGCCATCTCTCCCGGACGATTAGGAGTGATGGCCACGTACAGTTGGTGTATGATGGCCATAATATTACTTGTGATATATTCGAATCATTTGTTTTTTCTACATTTGCTTTAGATGCCTAATAAGTATAAGAGAAAAGTAATTGCGTTGGGAGGGAACTGGACTGAAGAATCATTGAAAGCAGCTGTTAGTGCTGTAAAAAATGATGGATTGTCTGAGGAAGACCTTAGAAAGGCGATACAAGAATAATAATGACAAAAAAAAACCTATGAGATCATCTTCTTTGTTCGGAGAAGAAAATAAGAAAGAGTTGGCTTCTCGCGTTCAATCAATGCAAGAGAAAGGGATTCCTTTGACGACTTGTGACGTCAGAGCAAAACTTATCGAGGCTCGCAAGCAAAGCAAGGTGGCACACTATCGACATCTTATGGACATATTAATTCAAGAAAATGTAAAGAAGCGTAAAAAATGGATAGAGCAACAAACAATTGCCAGTCAAACAGAAAAAGAAAACCAGATTGTTCCCAGCCAATCAGAATAAATGACCAGAATGAAACGTACTGCAAGGAAAGAAAAACAATTAGAAGGATATCTGAGAGTAGTGACGAAGACGAAGAACCAGTGCTATGCGATTTCTCAGATGAAGATGGGAGTACAGAAGAGGATAAATGTGTTGATTGCGGAGAAAATTATTACAAAAACCGTCTCATCGAAGGTTGGCTTCAGTGGATGCCGTGCCAAATTTGGGTACACGAAAATTGTACTGAATTCCATTATATGTGCCCTAGATGAAGTCAGAAGAAAACAAAAAAAAAAGAATCAAAACATAAAACCGAAGAGAAAACCAAGGGTAGAATTGAGTACTGGCCATCCAAAGGGTAGAATTGAATACTGACCAACAAGATTTCGAACAAAATTCTTTACATTTAATAAGAAAAAATCGAAAAGACAATACATAGACTTTAAAAGACTTATATTTCCTGGAGTAAAGTGATATAGGTTATTTATTATAAGTAATTATCACTTTTCTCCAGGAAGTATAAATCTTCCAAGGCCTATTTCTTGTTTTTTTCGAAATCTTTCATTAAATGTAAAGAATTTTGTTCGAAATTCTGTTATTTGTTTTGACATTTATCCTGTAGCACCAATTTTTACCTAATCTTTTTCAGATCCTTGGATAAATGATTTCAGAAAACGTACAGTGTCTCCAGCTGATACAGATCGATATCTCCTGGTGATTTTTACATTTATCCCTGAGATCCGATTCAATATCGAACTAGATCTTGTTCTAGAAGTTCGGGATTCTATGCAAAGTATCTATTTGGATTCTGACTAGAGTCCTTAATAGTTCCGGATTAGGATCCTGGCTAGAATCCGATTTGCGAGCGTTACATTTCGCTCCCAGATCCAATCCGATGTCCGACTGTGTCCCGGTTGAGAAACCAGGATCCTAGTGCGAATCAGACTGTACCTATTCATGACAATAGTTCTGCACGGGAAGCAAAGAAACGTCTGTACTTTTATTTTGTCGGATTCCTGAAAAAAAAACTGTGACCGACTACCCCGGAGTAATCCCAATTGAGTTCTTAATAAAAATGTTCGATTTTTTTTGTAGAATTGATCTTTTGTGATATTAAAACCGAATGTCAAAAGGGTTTTTCTTCGAAATAATTCTAAATTATTTCGAAGTTCGATAATTATTAATTGTTTTTATATCACGATAATTCAAATTGTAGACGATAGCGCGAAATGTCATGCTATCGGCGCTGGCGCGTGTGACGTCCCGGCTCGAACGCGACCGAATAGGTTATGTATACGACTTACACGCGAGTGTATACAAAAGTAAATTTTTTTGTCATTTTACATCTAAAAATCTCGAGCATTCTGAAAAAGTTGAAATATATTTTAATTTTCGTGCAACGATGTGTGAAAGTGGAATCGTGAAAGCAAATTCGAGTAATTTACCCCGACTAGAAATTGACGTTGGGTTTTTGTACAGTTCATAGCTGGGTCAACCCAATTCCTTGTTGGGTCATTATCGGGCTTCCCTATCAGGTTCTTATAGGGTGTGTAACGATCTTCAAGAGTTTTCTTTGGGTTCTGTCAGGTTTTGCCTCGGGTAAGCCCAATTTTTTTTTGGGTTCTTATCGGGCTACCCTAACTGGTCCTACCATTAACCCACTGAAATCAGTAGCGTTGCATGGATTGGGGTTGGGAATTTTTTAGATCGTTATAAAAATTTGTTGCATGTGAAGTCGTGTTCACGCACTTTATAAGATTTTCTCTGATGCCAAAATATACAAATTCACCCCTTGCGTCGACGCCGAGTTGTTCGATAACGCGGTTCGGTTTATTCGTACCTAGGAATGTTTTTACACTCTTCGGTAAATTCGGATAGTCCTGTTTTCTTAAAATATTGAGCAACAGTTGTAAGCGCGAGTGGGGGGATTGCTGGGGTTCGCAGAGCCCATTTATTGATATTTTCGAGTGTGTCGAATTCTCCATTTTCACTCGCAGCTTCTTCATCGTTATCATCTTCATGATGCCCAACATTATCATCGTCGAAAAAGTTATCTTCATCACTGTTTTCCACTACTACACGATTAAATTCCTCTCTTGGCTGTTCTTCGGTTTGTTCATTGTCACTGTGCCTAACCTCAAAATCACTGTCACTGTGCCTAACTTCAAAATCATTGTCACTGTGCCTACCCCCAAAATCTTCCGGTCTTTCATCATTCGACTGTTCTTCAGTCTCCCAATTAGACGTTTCAATTGATAAGCGATTGTTTTTTGTTGATAAACCGCGCAGGGCACGATGTTTTCTTACTCGTAATCGAGTTAATTCTTTGCGTTGCCTGGCTCTCAACATTTTATGCGTACACCGATTCTCTCTCTTCCTCTATATATATGCCGTTTCAAGTTTTCATCCCCACCTCCTCCAATCCACAGATAGGTAAGATAAAATTTCAAGGTATTGTTTACTTTTAAAACAAAATGCCGCACAACAAATGAAAATGAAAAATTAAGTTCCGAATAAAAATGAAAAAAATTCCAAATAAAAAGATAAGAAAAGTTCTACAATGAAAAAAAAAATCTCATAAGATCCACTTATTATTGCAGTATCTATCAAAAATGTATTTGTATATCTATTTATTATTGCGAAGTATAAGGTTTATATGTTCACCTATAACTCATGTGGTTACCCCTAAATAAACATTGTTGGGACCTTACATCATTACCTTATCCAAACCCCAGATGGGATAACTCTGTTAAAACGTTATAAGGACGTTATCGGTACTTCCCATCGCAGGGTTGTCCCAATACTATCTTTATCAGGACCTTGAGAGGCATTCCCTATTTAGGGTTCACCTGAAAAGGTCCTTATGCCGTATAGGGTTGTCCCTATGAAAATTTCTAGTCGGGAGCGACCGTGGACAAATGAACATTTTTAGGTTAGGAGAGGCTTGATAAATTGTGTCAGTTATTGCCGCTACGTATCATAAGCATTTTGAAAAAGACGTATTAAAAAAAAAAATTCAATACAGTTTATGTTATAACGCGTTTACACTGACATCAAAGTGGTATTCACAGCAAAAATAAGTAGACGAGGATTTCGGGTTGACACGTCGTGCTGCATCGAACCACAGATTTCGACGTTTTATGTCTTATGACACATTCAGAAATATCTATTAGGGGCACTTTTCGTCGTATTTATACAAAGAGGACCGAAACAAGGCTCATACGATTTTGTCGTTGCCATCGTTGACAGAATACTCATATCACACGAGTAGTTCTTATACTGGCGTTCGAGCGGTAACGTCACAAAGCGCTCGGGTAACTTCGGCTGCTCTCGGCGCGTTTCTGCCGAGCCGAACAGAACAACAATTTCAAAGTGCTTTATTCAAATATCATTGTTAATTCTTGAAAAAAAAAAGAAAAATACTTTGCTTTAAAAACCGCATATGATCTTTACAATGAAGAAAAAAATCATTTAATGACCCAATTGAAACTCTTGTTCGTCGCCCAATGCACATGGTACGCGTAGTTGGCACTTGAAGCAGGAAGAACCCAACGATTAGGAGTACCAACGTTTGGCACGGGCGCAGCTCTGGGCTAAGTGAGTGTAAAGATTCACAATGTTGGAGAACGTATATGGAGGTATGAAGCGTCGAATGGATAATAGTTAATCGACACCGTATGACTGGGTCTCAGCGAGCTGTGTAACACGACGGGGCATGGAAATGCGCGAGAACAAACAATGCAAGCCAATTACTGCGTGCGATATGACGTTGTTCTGGTGGTGAACATCGGCCAACGATAGGCACCACGGTCGTGCTATTGTAATGGAACTTACCTCTCTCTCTCTCTCTCTCTCTCTCTCTCTCTCTCTCTCTCTCACTCTCTGGCTGCTTCGTCCCTCTTACTTCCATGTTTCCCAACAATGTTTCTCGTGCAAGTTAAGATACAAGGCTTATAGCTACGGGCCTCGGGGCCTGCATCGTCATGAAGGTGTATTATCCCGCATCCGGTATCTGCCTTTATTCCAATATCGCGTATAAACGTACATACTTGGACGCGCAACTTCACACGGATATGCTCCCAGAGAGAGAGAGAGAGAGAGAGAGAGAGAGAGAGAGAGAGAGAGAGAGAGAGAGAGAGAGAGAGAGAGAGAGAGAGAGAGAGAGAGAGAGAGAGAGAGAGCGAGAGAGAGAGAGAGAGAGAGTGAGTGAGAGAGAGAGAGCGAGAGAGAGAGAGAGTGGCGGCGGGAGGAAGGGAAGAGAATGAGAGACCTCCATACACATTGTCATATCACGACTTGGGCTTGTGCATGCGTATGTTGGTGGTGCCCATGGCCATTACCGCCACCGCCGCCACAGAAGACGTTATGATGTCCTGTATACTTGCGCGGAAACGACCTGATCTTTCCTCCAGGGAGATTATACTGGATTATACAACGAGGGTTCAGGAAACTCGGTACACTCTTAGCGCAAACGCAAACCAAGTACGTAACAGCCTTTCTGACAATTCAATATATTTCTCATCCCCTTGAGGAGGTACGACTAGTACTTCAGGGTCAACAAAGAGACTAAATTTATGTTACCCCACGGGTGTTCTGATTTATGTTAACTTATGTTGAATATTCGTATTGTCGATCCCAAAGTGCCAAATTTGTGGTAAATATTTTATTAATTGCACATTTACTAATAAAAACTGAAAAATTGGATCCTCAATGACTCTGGAGTAGTCGTCGTCGTATTCACAATGACAGTTTCACCATAAAACGGATTAAAAAAAAACGTTGCACCAAATCCATCGGAATCTTATTTAAATAGGCCCGAATTACCTCAGCGAAATTAATATTATAGGTAAAATTTTGCGTTTTGTGGCGACTCGTCTTCACGACGATTTCCAAGCAGTAGCGAGATTCTGTAACTCGTCAGCGAACGCTTTCATTATCGTTAGCTAGCGACAGCCAATAGAAGGCTCCCTTCCTTCTGTGATCATGCATGCGATTGGCTGTTGCTAGCTAGCGACAACGAAAACTGTCGCTACCGAGTTACAGAATCTCGCTACAGAGCTAGGTTATGCTCGCTAAACGAATCAGCTGTTACGCTCGACATTGGTAAGTCCATAGGTGCTATTTCGTCATTATGATGATATCTAATCGGAAGTTGTAACCGTTTTATAATATGGTGCTTGAATTACACGATGAAGATCGAAAGTTTCGACTTTTTACAATATCTATGTCTAATTTAGCAAATTTCAGTTTTCCAACGACCTTATCTGGATACGTGAGCAGCAGAACCGTAATCACCGCACTTCCGGTCAACCGTCTCCATAAGACGGCGTGCTTCACTAACTCAAAGTGCTCGACTTTGCAATTTGATTACGGAAAAACTAAACGGTCAATATAGCTCAAATTTTTCCAAACGGTGCATAACTTATTCGTCAAAATCATATAAAAATGTCAGGCCCGAAAGTTGGATTCTTCTTAATGATTTTACCTCCTTAATGACGAGAATGCGATCACGTCATGTAATTTAGATCATCACTTTGGTATAATGTGTATCACTTATAATTCAGGAAATATACACCTATAATAACGATTATTCTATGTAAATGCAATGTAAATATGATGTCGCGATATTAAACATTCCTTTGCGAATCGAAGTAGGTGCAGGTCCGAATATTTTACTTTTTCGATTATAGCGCCAATCGCGTGAATGTCTACCTCCAGGCAAAGTATAAGATGTGCCACGTGACATATGAGTGCAAGAGAGATCGCTGAAATTTTCGAATAGAGATTTCTCAAGGATGAATTATATTTGGAGCAAAAGGAAATCTCCAAATTCTGCGTCAGGAAATTCGCCAGAGCCTGATACTTTGTTTTTCCTAAAAAACTTAATTATCTGTGAGAAAACTCGGTTCGAAAATTTGTGAGGTTATGATGACCTCGTACATACCCTTAAAGCAGTATTCTTGTCTAGAGTCAATTTCGAGCGTTTTTCCGAGCTTGATAGAAAAAAAAACCAAAAAAATATTCTTAGTCTCCATTTTTTCAGCCTTTTTATTGAAGTTTCAAGATCTTACGAAAAAAACAAATTGTGTAAAAAAAAATGAAAAATTGCAAAAGTTATGGTCCTCTAAATATGGCCGTGAAAAATAAAGGTTGAGGTGGTTGACATGATTCCAAAGCTTCCATTCATCTGAAACGGAAATAAAACCAATTTTCTTTATCAATAAGAATGTCATTGGAACAGATACCAAAAAGAAAGAAAAAAATTTATGGCGACTGTCTAAAAAAAAGTGAATTTTTCGTGCGTAAAGTGTGGCCTTCCACGACTTCGGAGTTATGATTTGCTGAAGCTCGTTCTTCACTGTGAGCAGTTCTGACTTCCTTAGAATCTTCTGATTGTCCGATTCACTCTGGTGCAGCCTCTATCTATCTATCAACGAGGTTTTTTTAAAATTAGAATTCAATTTTACAGTACTGTATTATTTTATTGCTCCTAGAGTCTCTATACTTTTGTGGGATAGGTATTTATGTGTTAATGTGAATGTGTGTTTTTGTTGCCTCGCGGCTCATTAAAATTATTATTTGTTAAGCTCGTTATAGGTGCAGCCTCTCAATCCGACCGTATACAAATCGCTATAATTTTGTAAATATAGGGAATTTTGAAATTTCCTTTCAAAGACATATTCTTAAGACTCTCTACTTGAAGAAATTGCCAAAAAAAATCAATTTTTTTTCATATTTCTAGACTCGAATACCCCCTTAATTCGTTTGCAAAGAGACAATCCGAATAGAACGTTGCGACTTCGGCTTCTTGAAGATACCTGAGGAAACTTGATGAAACGTTTCATCATTCGTTCTCTCTGAAAGGTGAAACTATCGATGCAACACAGTCGATACGGAGTAGCTTGACAATGAATGTTCGAGACAGTGTTAGCGAGCACTTACCTCTGTCTTTTGCCAGAGCCCGCGGGCATAATGATGCTCGCATCGCCGCGGCCTTTTCGTTCAAAGACTTCGGTAACTTCGCGCAACAAGTTATCTAGTTGAACGCAGTGCCAAGTACTCGAGTGTATCTATCGACGAGGCAAAAAGACGAGTTCGCTGGAGAATCCGTGAGCGGATTACACGAAAGCATTGCACTCTTGAGCTTGGAGTTGGTCTCTAACATCGGGAAAAAAGAAAGTCAAACGGTGTAAATAGATATATAAACATTGTCACATTCTCGGATAACGTGGAACCCTAAGGATGATGCGCACGTTGAATCTTGGATTTTGTGGAACATGGCTGAGTCTGCGCATGGGAAATATCGCCTATACATTACGATCGCATTTGATATTTTATTTCTAACCAGATAATGGGAACCGCATTAGAATCTGAAGAAAATGCAAGTCGTCTTATCCGGTATAGAAATTTGAGTTCGTAACAAGTACTATCCCTTATCTGCCTTCCCTAGATAATATGAAGCCATGGTCAGGCCCGTCCAATGTGGATCAGGTTCGCCACTCAACAGGTCTTAGACCAGGCGCTGACCCGCCATTCCCTTTTTCGAGAATTGATCAGGAACTGACGAGGAAAGGGATCGGAAAACCACCCCCAAATGACGAGAAAAGTGATAGTGTACTGACAGACCCATGAGAAATAAACCGGCGGATGGATAGAGTAATGATGAGGTAGGGCCAGGGTGTGATCAGTGGCTCATTTTTTTCAGAGGTCTATAGCTGCCTAACCATTTACACAATCTGAATAAAACCTTGACTAAACGTGAGGTATGTTCAGTAGCTTCATTTTTGTTAAAGGACACTGAACGGCCTAGCCCAATAGATACTGAGATAATAACCATTTAAATAAAAATGGGATTTGATCCACTGGGTACTTGGGGGTGTAAACAGTGAAACATGTCTAATTACACAGTGGATCAGGCAAAACTTGAAGAGTGCTTTTCTCTATACAATGGGGAGTATAGTACAGTGAACTATTGAAAAATTAATAAAAAAAACAGCATATTATGAGATCAATCACAATCATTTATTGAATATTAATCAACAATGAGTACCTACCTAAGGAGGTAGTACCAGTACCTATCCAAATCACAACGCGTAAAACATTCATATTATTTCTTACCTAATTATCTGGTATTAGTTTTATTAGCTTCTCCAATATAGTTGTAATAAGTCTTTCTCATTTAAATATTTGATGAAGTGAAAAGTTCTGAGCGTTTTTTCGCTTTATTTCGACGATGAAATTAACATAGTAAGGATTATCCGATTTAGATCAAATATGCGACGTTGTGTTCGATAACTTTTGTCTATTTTGAAGGCAGTTTCATAATTCCACGATTGAAGAAGTCCTCGTCCCTATTGGTAAAAAACTTGACTAGCTCATTTTCACAAGCCTCTCTTGAGGCCAGTTTTGTACCATCAAGAAAATTTTGCAAATGCTTGAAAAGGTGATAATCGCTTGGTGCCAAGTCTGTACTATATGGCGGGTGCGATAGAACCTCCCATCCAAGCTCTCGGAGCTTCTGGCGCGTCGTTAAAGATGTGTGCGGCCTGGCGTTGTCTTGATGGAACACAACACCCTTTCTATTGGCCAATTCTGGCCGCTTCTGGTCGATCGCCTGCTTCAATCTGGTCAGTTGTTGACAGTAGAAGTCCGAATTGACTGTTTGGCCCGATGGGAGCAGCTCACAGTGGATGATTCCCTTCCAATACCACCAAACACACAGCAAAACCTTCTTGGCCGTTAATCCGGGCTTGGCAATCGTTTGAGCCGGCTCACCGCGATGGGACCACGATCTTTTTCGGCTGTTGTTCTCGTATGTGACCCATTTTTCATCGCCAGTAACCATCCGCTTCAAAAATGGGTCGATTCAGTTACGTTTCAGCAAAGAATCGAAGGCATCAATTCGGTCCAAAAGGTTCTTTTGCGTCAATTCGTGTGGCACCCATACATGGAGCTTCTTCTTGAGACCAGCCTTATGCAAGTGGTTCCAAATGGTTTTCTGGCGAATATTCAGTTCCTGGGCAATCGAATAAGTGCTCACATGCCGGTCCGACTCGACGATTTCCATGATTTTATCGACATTTTCGACGATTGGCCTACCAGAGCGTGCCTCATCTTCGACGTCCATATTACCAGAACGGAATCGTTGGAACGACCGCGTTGCTGTTGCATTCGATACTGTATTGGGTCTATAAACAGCACAACATTTTTTGGCCGCCTACTCCGCCTTTTCACCTTGGTCGTAGTGGTACTGAAGAATGTATCGAATTTTCTCTTTTTTACATCCATTTTGGAACGCTGTAACACACGACTGGCTTCACCAAACACAAAACTATCAAAGAACTTTTTTTGAAGCGTAATGTCACCTTTAAATCGCCGTATAGTATGACCCGATGCGATTTATACATCGTGAGATATGGCTCACTAAAGACATCTAGCGGAAAACGCTCAGAACTTTTTACTTCGCCCAATATTAATCAACATTAAGTAAATTGAGCCACTGGGTACCGACCCTCTCTTTTTTCTGAAGCGGGTCCTGACAAGTTTCTACTTTCATTAGCTTAACAAATCCAATGCTCAAATGCCACAATGGAGCTGTATATTGCGGGAGAATAATGACTTCGAACATAACTGCGATAGGTAAAGAAGCAAAAAACATCAAAACTCACCTGGTTTTTCAACTTTTGACACCAAAAATAATATAAAATCACCTCTCACAACCGAGTTGCGTGGGAGGGACTCGCAGACAGGTTCAGACCTGTTGGCATCCGAGGGCGATTCTAATGTACAATAGATGCACATATAAACGTGTCCACTTCTGAGAAACAGAAAAGGTTCAGTGTACCCACCGTTGTCACTGTTCCCACTTTGACCCTATTGGAAAAGGGCTTTTAGCGACATACCCGAGTAAAATAAATAGTATCAGATCGTATTGATACTTATTATTTTTAAAGTATCACAAAATTATAAGCGAATGTGCACGCTGTGAGCATAGTACTTCTGTTCGTGATATAACAACGGATCGAAGTTTTATCGTTGTAGGGTGATACCTTGGTTACGCGAAGCGCTTCGCTCGAAGCCACCTGTAAGATTGTTAGCGAAATACATACGGATTATGTCTTTCCGGCCAAAACATTGATATTTCTTGACAAAATGACCTCGATTTAACCCTTCGACTGCACACTTCCGTCACGAACCTCTGATTGCATGTGGGGTCGATCAAACCCCAGACGTTTTTCAGATCATTGTATTTCGGTAAATATGCATTTTTTGTAGAGACGTTTTCGTATCCAATGATCCTTATTTTATGGCCCAAAATTTATTTTTTAAGAAAAACAAAAATTAAGTACCTAAACATTCGTTCAAAGTGGGAGATGCGTTGAAAAATACGTAGTTGCACGGAAATGAAATGGAGTCAAAACGACCCAGTGTACAGTCGAAGGGTTTAAAATCAAGAACCACCTCTTTTACTTTTTTGTATTATCAAATAATTTGGTTATCCGTTATGTCCAAATTAATACTTGTTGCAATACCATCATGTATGATGAGCACCTTTATTCTCGTATATTATCATCAATGAAAGAAAACTGCTTATAATGGTAAATAGAATTACAACAGATGTATTACCTTCATCCTAATCAATTATAAATATATTTGATGGGGTTAAAAGCAAAGCAGCTTTGGACAGCGCTTAAACTTCACTTTTGTATTACGCAATGTATTTCAGCCAGAACATTGTAATTTCCAAACATGGAGTGTAAGCCATAAAAAAAAGATTTTGTGATCTTTCTGGCCTGTTCCATGAAACAAACTTTTACACCCCATTGCACCTCCTTAAGAATCGAATTTCAAAACATCCTTTCTTACTGCACCTCTATACCCTCTAAGGAACATATGTACCAAATTTCATATTTCTATCTTCAGTAGTTTAAGCTGTGCGTTCTCTGTCAATCAGTCAGTCAGTCAGTCACGGAACAGTTTTATATATATAAATAAAAATGTACAGATATTACACAAAGTGCAACTATTTCATGGCATTGAAAATGTAATTAGACTTTTCGGGTGACAAAAAAGGTACATGCAAAAAATATGAGTTGCTCTCTCTCTCTCTCTCTCTCTCTCTCACTCTCTCACTCACTCTCTCTCACTCTCTCACTCTCTCACTCTCTCACTCTCTCACTCTCTCACTCTCTCACTCTCTCACTCTCTCACTCTTTCACTCTCTCACTCTCTCACTCTCTCACTCTCTCACTCTCTTACTCTCTTACTCTCTCACTCTCTCACTCTCTCACTCTCTCACTCTCTCACTCTCTCACTCGCTCACTCTCTCACTCTCTCACTCTCGCGGTCTCTCACACACATTCTCACTCTTTCACTCTCTCACTCTCTCACTCTCTCACTTTCTCACTCTCTCACTCTCTTACTCTCTCACTCTCTCACTCTCTTCTCACATTCTCACTCTCGCGGTCTCTCACACACATTCTCACTCTCTCACTATCCATCCAACCATCCATCAAAACCAAACGAACAAACAAACAAATATAAACCCAAATGAACAAACAAACCCAAACAAACTTAATCCCAAAAAAAAAAAATTAAATCCAAACTCAAACAAACTTAAACCAAAAAAGTCAAACTTAACCCAAACTTAAACCCAAACAAATAAACTTAACCGCAAGCAAACCCAAACAACCCTAAATAAACAAACTTAAACCCAAACTTAAATCCAAACGAACAAACTTAACCCCAAGCAAATCCAAACACCCCAAACAAACGAACTTAAACCCAAACTTAAACCTAAACAAACAGACTTAACCACAAGCAAACCCAAACAACCCCAAACAAACAAACTTAAACCAAAACAAACAAACCCAAACTCAAAAACAAACCCCAACCCAAACGCACCAACATTGTAATGTACACACCAAAATTGAAACTTACAACTTGTAACCACAAATTACTCTACATGTAATGCAGCATTTTCCAACAAATCACAAAAATTGAGCATGTCGAAGATCCCCCTTCCCCCCACCCTGCTACAACACATCGGCAGTGGAGTGGGGGTAGCGTTAATTTCGTGTGACATCTCGCTAAATCAGACCCCCTATATATATCTTTAAAAGAATTTTCAATGCTAAAGTATTCGTACTTTTCAAATAAATAATACGTTTTATTTTAAAAAATTAAAATGTCAGGTCATTTTCAGACACCCTTTAGAAAGAGTGGCTGCAGGGAATACGCTGGGGAAAGCTGTAAGGAGCTGGAAACAGTCAGAAGTATGAGTTGAAAGTGAAAGGGATGAAGTCGTATATGTTAATATTAAATAAATCGTCAAAAAATTCTGCCGACGCTATCGATAATTCTCGATCAACAATTCAGTACAAAAAAAAAATATCCAATTCTTTCTGAACGTCGACACAAAATGCCACAGAAATCTCAACAAATGAGGAAAAGAAAACCCTCCACTGTGTAAACATTCGCAAATATCGCAGACAAAACCTTGTCAGCTCTTTCCCTACTCGATTGCAAACAAATGAGTACATAATCGACGTACATAAAACGCGAATATCTCTTCGTTAAAAAGCGCGTCGAACATAACAAACGCATTTATGCGTGATTCACGATAACTCATACGTAAATTCATACGAACGTGAAGACAATGGAACTGAAAAAAAATCCTACGAACATCTAATGGCATAATAATACCATTGTCGTTGCTTACGGAGCACGAAAGAAAAAAAAAAAAGAAAAGAAAACACGAATCTTTCGATTTCGAGAGTGAGAGCAATTGCAAGAGTGATCTGTTCGCAGATTCAATAGAATGTTTGTGCAGCGTATGCAGAATAAAAAAAAAAAAAAGAAAGAAATCTGAATTCAAATATACAAGGGAACGAGAGGTTGGCCGTCCGTATGCATCTCGTATGGTGTGCTGTGTCGGCAATGTTCGCTAATCCGTGAGCGGCTCGTTCGTCGAGATAGCGCCGAGGTTATACCTTCCCACTACTTTGGCTTAAAGAAAGTCACTCGAGTTATTTATCGCTCAATGTCTTTTTCAGGGCGATATAACGTTATCGCGATGCGGCCGTATGTACACTATACTTACTTGTAGGATTAGGTATCCTTAAGGTATAGCTAAACCGGAAAGGAAGATCCAGCTCAGAAGAAGCGCGCCAATCCAATCCGGCGAATGGTTACAATATAAACCTCGGAACGTACGAGCCTAGTGGAAACGGCATTTATTGCACTTCCGCACGTTGCATCCCTGACGATATTCTCTTCCGATCTCGACTATCTCAAAGGCTCGTCCGGGCAAGAAATGTCCGCAGAGGTTTCTCGCTTTTACAAATCGTCATGCAAGTTCCCCATTAGAAACGACGCGAGGATACGAGTAGCAGAGTAAAAGGTTTCTTTGATGGTGCATTCCACCGACTAGTCCTAACACAAGCGTTTTGTTTTTTTTTTTTTACGAGGTGCGAACTATAAAGTACAGACATTACTGTTTTTCTTCGCCAGGATCCCTTTGGACGACTGAACTGTTGAATGCAAAAATGTAGAAATTAATCCAGTATTCATCTAGTTTGAAAATTACTAATAATCGATTATTTTTTTTTTTGCATTTTCTTAAAGTATAGACACTTAAGGGGCTATTCTACTGTGATGGCTCATGCAAAAGTGAGCCATCACATGCTGTGATGCAAAAGTGTTTGAAAAACACGTTTTTTTCGTCATCATTTGGGCGAAAGTATAAGTAAAAATTAATATTTTTCAAATAATTCTAGTTTGGACGATAGCGACACTTATACAGATAAAAAATCTTTTTGAATTTTTTGTTTCAGATTACCTGGAGAGCGCAAATCATCAACGCCAGGGACATACTTTTTTCATGCCTTTACACGATTATAAATTGTTAAATAAATATACATTTATATGTAACGAAAAAAATTGTTTTCTATTCTCTAAGAGTGTATCTTTGAGCGAAAAAAAACTTTGTACCGATAGATGTAACAGTTTTCGAAAAAAAAATTATTAAACAGCTTATTTTTTTGAGCCTTCAGAGTAGAATATCCCCTTAAGAATATGTTTTTAATAGAAAATATCAAAATTCCCAATATTTACAAAGAACTTAAGAGTTAAAGACTTTAGCTAGAACTACTCGCAGGGAAGAATGGGCTTCAGGAAATCATTTCGAAGTCGAGAAAGGCACGATTTACGAGGCAGGGATGGCTAATTAATATAACGTAAGTATAACCTGCCATTATATAACTTAGACATAGTTACGGGTGTCTAAAATTGTACTCAAAATTTTAAAGGGATTTTTCTTGAAACTACTTTTTTCAACCTGGTTGACATGAAATCTCGAATTCTATGAAACCGATTGGCTTGAAATTTCGTATGGACCTTCAGTGTATACCCCCCTATCGTCCCTACCTCGGGTATTGCAAAATTATTATTATTACTATTTGAAAAAAAATATTTACGTTGACAAAGATAGGGCGAAAAATTAACTTTTTGCATAACCTGCCATAATGACATTCTTATTGATCAAGACAGTTGGTTTTCTTTCCGTTTCAGATGAATGGGAGCTTTGGAATCATGTCAATCGCCTCAACCCTTTTTCTTCGCCATATTTAAAGAACCATAATTTTTTCAATTTTTTTTTTTTTGCACACATTTTTTTCTGCAACATCGATAAAAATACTATAAAAAATAGATACCAAAAATATACACCCTTGGCCCAAAGTCTAAGGCACCCTGTCAATTTTCTATCCGGACAAAAAATCGAATATCTTGGCGAAAAAAAAATCGTAAACCAATTTACCAAACGACGGTTTGAAAAAGACAAAGTCAGCTTCATTTTTATTTTTGTGATTTTTGTGATTTTTTTTTTGTACCCGGTACGTCATTTTGAAAATACCGACTTTTCACGATTTTCGCACTTTGCAGAATTGCGTGCTGGACTTCGAAAAAATAGAAATCTTACCATTCAGTGATAAGATCTTTGAAAAGGAAACCGTTAGCTTTAATTTCGTTAAAAAAAAAAAATTGCGATCTTTTTCGCAGAGTAATTTAGTTTTTTCTTGAACAAACGACAGGTTTTCGAAAAGCCGGTATCGTGCAGCGTAAGTTGAAAACTATGAGGTTTGGAATATTTAGTCTAAGGAGTAGAAAGTTGTATTTTGTTATTTGGGAGTCACTAAATTTTTGTTAGCTGTTTTTTTCCAAAATTTCTTCGTATCGCTACTCTTGGTTGATAGTCGACGATTTGTCTCATTCATTTATTACCCTTACTTTGAAACAAAGATGTTTTAATAAAAATATCAAGAGGAGAAAAAGTACACAATTGGATTTGTACGTCGTACGAATCAGGTAGTCGATAAGAATAGTCGAATACTCGTTAGAAAAAGTTTTTTCGTCCTCGTGTCATAATGTACTATTATATCGCTATTTTTGGTTGATAGTCGACGATTTGCGACTATCAACCAAAAATCACTATCACCTGGTGTGATTCCAACACTCGCCTTCGGCTCATGCTGCAAACTCACACTCGTTAGAAAAAGTTTTTTCATCGCGTATTATACGAAATTTTATTGTACGCGGTGTTAAAATGGGGGTTTTACGCACGCGAAGCGTACGCAAAACGTCCATTATCGTACCGAGTGGAATAAAGAAATTTTGGAAAAAATATTTAAAAAAAATTTAGTGACTTAAAAATAACAAAATACAACTTTTTACTCCTTAGACTAAATATTCCAAACCTCATAGTTTTCCAGTTACGCTGCTATCGGCTTTTCAAATAACTACCGTTTTTTTTCAAGAAAAAAGAAACTAGATAACTCTGCGGAAAAAAATCGCAAGAACTTATTTAAAAAACGAAACTAAAGCTAACGGTGTCCTTTTCAATGATCTTATCACTAAATGGTGAGATCTTTTTTTTTTTCAAAGTCCAGCACGCGATTCTGCAAAGCACGAAAATCATAAAAAACCGGAATTTTCAAAATTGCGTACCGGGTATGAAAAAAAAATCGCAAAAATAATAATAAAAAAAGAAAAATGAAGCTGGCTTTGTCCTCTTCAAAACTTCGATTGGTAAATTGATTTACGATTCTTTTTTCGCCGAGATATTCGTTTTTTTTTTGTCCGGATATAAAAATTACAAGGTGCCTTATACTTTTGGCCAAGGGTGTATATATATTTTTTTCATCAAGCCCGAAAACACGTCTGAAATTTAGGCCTCTAGACTAGAATACCACCTTAAACAGAATGAAAGTAATGGGGCCCGCCGTGATAATCACAAAAATTTTGCCAGACATTAGATCAACCAGTTTAGGTATAAAAATCTTTCGTACAGGGAAGGTTGATGCAGAAGGGTTGATCCAGAAGCAACGAACCACAACGTGGGAGGCACATACCTACCTAGAATGCGACAAAAACGAGTTATTGCAAATAGGGTTGAAAATAGTTTATTTCTCGTTGGAATAAAAAATGAATAATTCTGGTATCTCTGTGGGGACGTCGAGCACTCGTTGATGGTACGAAAGAGACGACTTCTTGGTCATTCGCGTATGATCCCAGCTAATGAAGCAAGCTCTAATTAGATCGACACACTCGTTATCTTGCAGATTTTTTTACCCTCTCTTTCTCCCTCGTAATGACAGACGGAGATAGATTCACTTTGAGATCGACTGACAACCGAGGATTCTGCGTGTCTCTTCATCGAGCATTATCCACACGCTGACACATCAGAGTCTTTTTGCCCGTCTCTCTCTCTCTCTCTCTCTCTCTCTCTCTCTCTCTCTCTCTCTCTCTCTCTCTCTCTCTCTCGCTCGCTCTCTCTCTCTCTCTCTTTTTCTTTCTCTCTCGTCGGTGTTCGTCACGTATTGAGACGCGCGTTCCTGCAGGGCAGTAATACGAGGCAAGACGCGGAACAAAAGTTCACGTCGACAAGTTGTCCAGTCTTCTGCACACTCGGCGTGTCCCATCTCAAGTGCGTTTCAGACGTTTGGCCGACTCTTTGATCAGCGCCGCTTCGGCTTGGTGAACGTTCGAGAGAGCCTACCCATGTGCAATTGAAGAGCGCGGAACCAGGTATGATAAAATTTAAAAATCGCGAAAAGAAAAAAGAAAACAAAGAACCAAAAAGGAGAACGAACTGATATTCCGAACATGCTTCACATACATGTGACATTTCAAGTTGCCGATGGTAAGGGAAATATTCTTCATACTTGGCGAGATGCAGCATCAGGTAAACCGACCAATGAATGGACGAATAATCAAATTATAGGATTCAGATGGACTGTAAAATGAAAATATTATTAAACACACACTTTTCAATTGCTGTAGCTAACGAAAGATATCATTATGATAGTAGAAAAACATATTTGAAGTAATTGGAACAAATAATATTAGAGGAATTGATAAATAAGTAGCGAAATAGTTAAATCGCTAGTGAATGGACGAAATTACGAGGAAATAGGAGTGCAGTATAGATAAACGCTGGAACCGATAACAATTCATTATTTATTTGTATTAAATGCTAGATATGGAAATTAATGTGTTGCCCAAAAACCATAATATTCTTATACGTACATATTTGTTATTACGATTGCGTCGAAAATAAACAAAGTTTTGTAGTAGGAGAAATGCGACGTTCTCAAAAAAAACTACCAAAGTTTGTTGCGACAGAGAAACAGAAAATGAAATGCCGTTGAAATTTTTTAAAGACGAATTTAATAATTTTATAACAACATTTGATGAACTTTACATCGTCAATTCTGAAAAGTAATGAATTTTGCAATTTTCAATAGATGAGCTAAACTTTTCACTCTGCTTTGAGAATTATCAGAAAAGCCCATATGTCCATTCACTGGAAAGAAGTTAGAATACAGCACCAGTGACTAAACATGTCTAATTCTGATCTATTATTACGAATTTATTTTAAAAATTTGCAAAAAATCAAACATTGGTTCTATCTTAAATAATAAAAGCAATACTTACGCTCAAAAGTGAAAATTTTTTGTTTTCGCCTTTAGAACGCCTACTATGCACAGCCGAATCGTAACTAAGTTGCGCGGTGTGTAAATTAAGTAATGCAACTGCCAACGTAGCGTTCGACCTGGCAATACTTTTGAAGATGTATTTAGCGAGATGTCACACGAAACTGGCGCTATCCCCATTCCACTGCCGCTGTATTGTAACAGGCTGGGGGGAGCTGCGCCATGCTAAATGCCTGTGATTTGTTAAAAAAAAATGCTGCATTACATGTACAGTCATTTGTGGATACAGGTTGTAGGTTTCATTTCAATTTCATTACAATGTTGGTAGGTGTGGGTTGGGGTTTGTTTTTGGGTTTGCATTTTTTCGGGTTTAAGTTTGGGTTTGTTCGGGTTTAAGTTTGGGTTTGTTTCGGTTTAAGTTTGGGTTTAAGTTTGGGTTTTTTGGGGTTTAAGTTTGGGTTTGTTTGCGTTTGTTTGGGTTTAAGTTTGAGTTTGTTTGGGCTTAAGTTTGGGTTTAAGTTAGGGTTTGTTTGGTTTTAAGTTTGGGTTAAATTCGGGTTTGTTTGGGTTTGTTTAGGTTTGGGTTTAAGTTTGTTTGTTTGGGCTTAAGTTTGTTTGGGTTTAAGTTTGTTTGTTTGGGCTTAAGTTTGTTTGTTTGGGCTTAAGTTTGTTTGGGTTTAAATTTGCTTGTTTATGTTTAAGTTTGTTTGTTTGGGTTTAAGTTTATTTGTTTCGGTTTAAGTTTGTTTGTTTGGGTTTAAGTTTGTTTGTTTGGGTTCAAGTTTGTTTGTTTGGGTTTAAGTTTGTTTGTTCGGGTTTAAGTTTGTTTGTTTGGGTTTAAGTTTGTTTGTTTGGGTTCAAGTTTATTTGTTTGGGTTTAAGTTTGTTGGTTTGGGTTTGTTTGTTCGTTTGGGTTTGATGGATGGATGGATGAAAAGTGAGAGAGTGAAAAATATGAGTTTGTGAGAATGTGTGTGAGAGACCGCGAGAGTGAGAATATGAGAGAAGAGAGCGAGAGCGTGAGAAGGTAAGAAGAGAGTGAGAGAGTTAGAGAGAGAGAAAAACTTATATTATTTGCATGCACCTTTTTTTATTACCCGAAAAGTCTGATTACATTTTCAATGCCATGAAATAGTTGCACTTTGTGTAATATCTGTAGATTTTTTTCTAGTGCATTCTAAAAATGAGTGACATTAATTTCGAGTAACGGTGTGCTATTAGATTTTGCTTCAGACTTCAGCACATTGCAACGGAAACTTTTGTAAAACTTCAGCAGGCCTACGGGGACAGTGTTTTGTCAAGGGCCTAGGTTTTTCGGTGGTTTAATTCATTGCATTTTCAAAAGATGCATTTTCAGAAGGAAGAGAGTTGATTGAAGATGAACCACGCAGCGGAAGGCCTTTATCTTCAAGAACCGATGAAGTTCTTGTCTGTGCTTCATGGCCAAACGGTCAATCAACATTTTTACCAAGAGGTTATTGAAAAACGTCGAAAAAGAGTCATGCGTGTGAGACCAAACATCAAGAACAACTGGGTGTTGCATCACGACAATGCGCCTTCTTACACAGCAACTTTAATAAACAAGTTTTTGGGCAGTAAAAAAATTCCTGTGGCTCCTCAGCCTCCTTATTCGCCCGACTTGAATCCTTGTGACTTTCTCTTCCCAAAATTGAAAAAGACGTCATTTTGGGACACTTGGAGGCATTCAAATGGCTGTAACCGACCAGCTGAAGGTTATTCCAGTATTCGAGTTCCAGCACTGCTATAAGGATTGGAAGAACCCTGTCCAGCAATGTGTGGCTTAAAACAAATGAAAAAAATCAGTCTCATTACTTAATTTACACACCTCGCAAGTTCCACAAAGTAGAACAATTCCGCGGGTGGCATCAAAATTCGATATTAAACTAAGAAATTGACTTATTTAAAATATAAACCAGTTTTCGTCCATTCACTGGTCCCAGTCCATTGACTGGTCGGTGTACCCTACGATAGAAGTGAAGTGGAAAAAAAAATAAAATGGACGAAAATAAATAAATGCTGCTCGGGTAACATGACATTCGCATGGTGGACATTGCGAACTCTCTCGAGGCAATAATACGAATAGCAAAGTCCTCTCGCACAGATTATCGTACACCTGAATCTCAAGCCCGACGACGTAACTTCAGATGTATATACGCGCGCCTGTGTGTGTGTGTGTGTGTGTGTGTGTGTGTGTGTGTGTGTGTGTGTGTGTGTGGGTGTGTGTGTGTGTGTGTGTGTGTGTGTGTGTGCGTGCGTGCGTGCGTGTGTGTGTGTGTGTGTGTGTGTACGTGGATATACACATGTATGAATCTAACATCCACGTGGCCCCGTCGCTCGTTTTCTACGTGAACTCGTGTCCATCCGTCGCTCTCGCTGGACATTTACGATATTCTCTCGAGCGGGCGTACATATAACGCTAAGAGCTGATTTATCACGTTGCACTTGGATTCATGGGTGCATCGGTACGGTAAAGTGCGAGCACGTATAGTATATAATAACAGGATAACCTACAGTGTGTATTATGTGCGCGCGTATCTCATTGTTTTGCGGGGTATGAATACGCCCAGGAACGATATCGATACTTGTCAGAGCAGAATACATACGGAGGATAGGTCGCTTGAGTATGACGAACGCGTCCCAAGATCTCCGATTTAAAAAAAAAATCGATTGTTTGCGAAATATTTTATGAACATTACAAGAAAATGCGACCCCGAAAATGGAAGGTTCCTCCACTGAGAGAAATGTATATCTTCAAACATATTCTATATTTCCTTTAGGGAACAATAACATTTTATAGTAATGGTTACTGGTAAAAATATAGTTCTGCTTATTGATATTTTAGCAGTTGTGTAAATTATGTACACATGTTGACCGCAACCAATAATCTTACAAGCATATGTTACTTGTTTAATCGGGACGTTGAATAAGTTCTCATTGTTTTTACGTGGAAATGAATGCTTTATTTTTAAAAATTAGTAAAAAAAAACATGTCACTGAAAGTATTGTCCATCGCTATCCGCTACTTTTCCCATCTTACTGGCAGCATTTTAATTCCACGTCGGGAAAACGACACGTCTTTTGAGAATATCCAAGACCCATTGTTTGGCACGGGCCCATAGCCGGCCCATTGTTTGGCATCTTTATAAGAATTGAAGTGCTGCTGAGCCAGGTCACGTGCCATCGATCAGAACAAGTGATAATCGGAAGGGGCAATGTCTGGTGAATACGGCGGGTGGTGTCGAACTTTCCATTTAAGCGTTTTCACCAGTTTTGCAACATGTGACTTTGCAACATGTGTCTCTGCTAGTATAGCGGCAGTTTTTCCTTCAATGTTCGGTTCAAACGCATCAATTGTAGTCGATAGCGATCTTCCGTGATCGTTTAGTTCGATTTGAGCAGCTCATAATAAAATACACCCAGCTGATCCCACCAAATGCAGAGCAGAAGCTTCGAGCCATGGATATTCGGCTTTGCCGACGATGTTGATGCATGGCCGGGCTTACCCCACGATTTTCTAAGCTTAGGGTTATCGTAGTGTATCCATTTTTCATCGCCAGTCGCGATACGATACACAAAAAAGCCTTTACTTTTCTGCCGTTGTTCACACGTGAAAAGACGCCGTTTGACGTTTCTCCACTTCAACTCGTACGGCACTTAATGTCCGTGCTTTTGAATTATTCCTAGTGCTTTAAAACGTTTCGAAACGTTTGTGTGATCAACCCCTCATGATTCTGCAAGTTCAGCTAGCATCTGACATGAGTCTTCATGAAGTAATGCCTCCAATTCTTCGTCTTCAAACTTTTTCGTTGCGCCAAAGCGCTTTTTATCTTCAACATCAAAATCATTATTTTTGAAGCGTCCAAACCAATCTCTGCATATTGTTTCCGACAGAGCATGTTCGCCGTTAGTTTCAACAAGAATTCTGTCTGCTTCGGCTGCAGATTTTTTAAAAATAAAGTAGTACAGTAAACTTCCCCGCAAATGCTCTTTTTTGGCACTTAATGTGACATGTTTAACAGTATGAAAAAAAAAGTTGTTTACACTCCGGCTAAATGACATACACTGAATTTCAAGCTCACTTATAGTACTTCTTTATAGATGTGTTACTATCTTAAATTACACAACAGCGAGAACTTATTCAACGTCCTAATAATGTAGTAGGTTTTCATAAAATGGATATTTCCTTACACAATCAAAAAATAACTCCCCCAAGATCCTAATAGCGAATAGGACTAAAATACCTATACATTGATAAAAATATTTCTTGTGATTTGTGACGATGTTTATAGAGAATTATATCATATTATATGATACGTCTACTAAATGTATAGAATATTTCATGAATCCAAGATAAAAGAAAATACTCAATTGAGATTTCTACCTCAATGATTTTTTATCATAATTCGTCATTCCCTTAACTCCGAAAATGAATTACTTCGAAGAAAACATTTCGTCTACACATGGAATCGAAATTACCAACCTACCTATCTATGTTCTGCCTATCCTACGCATGCTGCTTTTTGTTGCACATAGTTTGTGAGGATTGGATCTGTGTGGCTGAAGGATTTAATTACATTGTTGTCGGAGTGAATTGTTTCGGCGAAATAATCGCATGTAAGCTTAAGCGAAGCGTTTCGCGTAACCAAGGTATCATCATACAACGATAAAACTTTGACCCGTGTTGTATCACGTACAGGAGTGTTATGCTTACGCTTGCACTTTCGCTTAAGATTTTGTAATACTTTTGAAATAATAAGTATCAGTACGACGTGATACTATTTATTTTACTCGGGTATGTCCTCAAAAGCCCTTCTATTACCTGACCATCATACTATCCGTCCGCCGGCTTAGTTCTCATGCACGGCCCTGTCAGTACAACACCATCTTCCTCGTCATTTCACGGCGATTTTCCGATCTCTTGCCTCGTCAGTTTCCGGCCGGTTCCTGATCAGTTCCCGAAAAAGGGAACCTTTACTTTATCAGATAAGACCTGTTACAATAACGCACGAATGGTAGGGTATGTAGGTTGACTAAAACTATGGTCTAAGTACGGAGACCAAGGAAAGGCCATTAAGGGGTACTGTTGTAGATTCTCTAGTAGGGATTTCCCCAATACTACTAGACTTTGCTATTATAGCGATAAATCGATATAAATTGCTTGACTAAAGAATTTATGGCATAATAATTATCGAGATCGATTAAATATAATAATTCAACTATGCGTTTAGTAGACGAGCTGTGATGGCTTGAGCCAACACGCATGCAGTTTGTTCATTGGAAGAACGCAGGATCAAGTGTGTCAAAATATGCGATAGAATTCCAAGCTTATTATGCTCGGTAGCAAAGTGTGACCGGCCACTGATGGCCCATGTGAGGCTTCCAGACTAGGGCCTTAATAAAGGTAAGGAAGATTAATATGGGCCCGATCAAAGTCCGAACTCAATTTCCGCACGGGTAGATATACTTTTCGCGTATAGTTGTGTTAACGATATTATGATTGCGTTGTCAATAAACTATAGGGAATTTTACTATCTCCTCTTTTACCATAGGCGTTTTTTCTAAATACCATGCACTTTTCTCTCAGGGCAACATTAGTATTTGTTCGCCGATTTTGTGATAGCACTGAATTAACCATATCGATATTGTAAGACCGTTTACAATAGTTAATAAATATTTCGGGTATATGAGATAATCAAACACGCCACCGAAATCGCATGTTGAGATATACTTTTCGCTTATATACCCGTGCGGAAAATTTACAGGGTATCCATAATACGAATCGAGGCTTTCAAGGGCTTATTTGTGAATTCCCTCGCAGGGATTTTTATAAAAGAGCCAGACCGGGCCCCTCTTAGAGAATGACAGGTTAGGTAGGTTGACTAAAACTAGGGTCGAAGTACGGAGACCAAGTGAGGGCCTTTAAAGAGGTACGACTACTCCCTCAGGGTGAACAAAGAGACTAAATTTATGTTACCCCACAGGTGATCTGATTTATGTTAACTTATGTTGAATATTCGTATTGTCAATCTCAAAGTGCCAAATATGTGGTAAAAATTGTATTTATTGCATATTTACTAATGAAAACCGAAACGTTAGATCCTCAACGACTCTGAAGTCGTCGCGACGATTTCCAAGCAGTAGGATTCCGTAATTCGTTATAACTCGCTAGCGACAGTTGTCGTTATCGTTAGCTGGCGATAGCCAATGAGAGGCTCTCTTTCTTCTGATCGTGCATGCGATTGGCCACCGCTAGCTAACGATAACAACAACTGTCGCTACCGAGTTACGAAATCTCGCTACAGGCGAGATACTGTAACTCGGTATAGCGACCGTTTTCGTTATCGTTAGCTAGCGACAGCCAATAAGAGGCTCTCTTTCTTCTGATCGTGCATGCGATTGGCTGCCGCTAGCCAGCGACAACGAAAACTGTCGCAACCGAGTTACAGGATCTGGCTACAGAGCTAGGTTATGCTCGCCAAACGAATCAGCTGTTACGCCCGACGTTGGCAAGTCTATGGGTACTATTTCGTCATTATGATAATATTCACCGGAAGTTAAAACCATTTTATAATGTAGTGCTTGAACTACACGGTGAAGTTCGAATTTCCGATTTTTTACAATATCTATTATGTCTAATTTATCAAATTTCAGTTTTCCAACGACCTTAGTTGGATACGTGAGCAGCAAAACCGTGATCACCGCACTTCCGGTCGACCGTCTCCATAAGACGACGTGCTTCACTAGCTGAAAGTGCTCGAATTTGCAATTTTATTACGAAAACACTGAACGGTCAATATAACTCAAATTTGTCCAAAAGGTGCATAACGTATTTGTCAACATCATATAAAAATGTCAGGCCCGATTAGTTGGATTCGTCCTCATGATCGTACCTCCTTAAGGCTCATAGTTGTAGATTTCCTAGTATGAATATCCCCAATACTACCAGACTTTGTCATTACACGGGCAAACTGGCATAAATAATTTGGCTAAATAATTTATGGCATAATACTTATCGCAATCGATTAAATATAATCGATCTTACATAAGAGGCATATACAGTACTGGACAAAAAAAAAGAACGCACTAGTCGAAATTTCGTACCGCACTAAAATTTACACAGCGGACTCAAAAATAAAGGTAATTGAATTTCCTAAAAGGCGTTTTAAAGAGGACACGTTTACCTTTATTTTGCTTTTTTAGAAAATTCTCTACCCCTTTTTTCGCCCCGGTGCGCACTTTTGAACGTGGCCATTTTTTCGGCTATTTTTTGGCCATCGAAAGTTAACTGCAAAGTTTGTGGAAAATTTTTTCCGCGGTTCTTTCCATGGGAAACTTAAAAAGAATATCAAACCCGACATTTTTATTTTTTAGAAAGTCTCGTACGATTTTTTTTCGCCCTAGTATTGCATTTTTAGCTAAAAAGACATGTTTTAGAAAAAAAAAAGGCGTCATCGAAGAACTATAGGGTTTCAGGGGAAATGTCAAGAGGGTAAAAAGTTGCATGGGTTCACACTGGAGTGGCTAGAATTCTTTCAGAATTTTTCTTGGACATTTTTTTTACCATTTTTGGATGGAACTTTGATGAGTGGAGAGGCCCCACTTGGGAATTATGGGGTCTAGGACAATTACGAAAGAAAATTTTCGCAATGCCTGCCCCGAAAGTGCGATTTTCGATTGGTGTTTAGCGTGCGGAAAGTTGCTTATTTCTCAACGATGCTTACTTTCCCGCACTAGTGCGGGAATGTGAGACTTTCCCGCACTAGTGCGGAAAAAAATCTATTTATAGCTCACTTTACCACATTGATTCTCGAAAAAACGGTTTTTCGCAATGCCTGCCCCGAAAGTGCGATTTTCGATTGGTGTTTAGCGTGCGGAAAGTGGCTTATTTCTCAACGATGCTTGGTTTCCCGCACTAGTGCGGGAATGTGAGACTTTCCCGCACTAGTGCGGAAAAAAATCTATTTATAGCTCACTTTACCACATTGATTCGCGAAAAAACGGTTTTTTTTCACAGTTGATAGTTTTTTGTTCTACGATTTTGGACCGATTGAACAAACTTGAATGTAGCGAAATTCATGTCATATGAAACGTCAACTTATCACAGTCGTATTTTCTGACAAGGAAATGATCTGAACTGATGTGATATATTTGAATATAATTGTTATTGGTTTTGTTGAATCTCAAATCCCACTTTCGAGACAGTCATTGCAAAAAATAATGTATGGGACATGTGCGAAAAAAACGAATTCCATCGCGCGTGAAGTTGCCGAATTCGCCTCGACTTATGGTGCATTTCTCACTCGTACTCGTGTGGTTACAGCACTCGCCTTCGGCTCGTGCTGCAAATCACACTCGTATTCGTGTGAAATGCACCATAAGCCTTCGGCTCGTGCGGCAACTTCACGCGCGATGGAATTCGTTGTTTTCCGCACTTGTAGCATAAATTACTATTTTTTCACAGTTGATAGTTTTTTGTTCTACGATTTTGGACCGATTGAACAAACTTGAATGTAGCGAAATTCATGTCATATGAAACGTCAACTTATCACAGTCGTATTTTCTGACAAGGAAATGATCTGAACTGATGTGATATATTTGAATATAATTGTTATTGGTTTTGTTGAATCTCAAATCCCACTTTCGAGACAGTCATTGCAAAAAATAATGTATGGGACATGTGCGAAAAAAAACGAATTACATCGCGCGTAAGTTGCCGAATTCGCCTCGACTTATGGTGCATTTCTCACTCGTACTCGTGTGAAATGCACCATAAGCCTTCGGCTCATGCGGCAACTTCACGCGCGATGGAATTCGTTGTTTTCCGCACTTGTAGCATAAATTACTATTGTTTACATTTTCATTTTTAATTAACTACAATTTTTCTAGATATTTTTTTATTTTGGGAAATTAAAATAAAAAAATTCTAAAAAAATTGTTGATAATTAAAAATGAATATGTAAACAAATTTCCTTTCTCAATATATTGTCCTAGACCCCATAATTCCCAAGTGGAGCCTCTCCACTCATCAAAGTTCCAACCAAAAATGGTAAATCAAAATCTCAAAAAAAAATTCCGAAAAAGTTCTACCCACTCTAGTGTGAACCCATGCAACTTTTTACCCTCTTGACATTTCCCCTAAAACCCTATAGTTCTTCGATGACGCCTTCTTTTTCTAAAACATGTCTTTTTTAGCTAAAAATTCAATACTGGGTCGAAAAAAAATCGTACGAGACTTTCTAAAAAATAAAAATATCGGTCTTGATATTCTTTTCAAGCTTCCCATCGAAAAAACCGTGGAAAAAATGTTCTACAAACTTTGCAGTTAATTTTCGACGGCTAAAAAATAGCCGAAAAATGGCCACATTCAAAAGTGCACACCGGGGCGAAAAAAATCGTAGAGAATTCTCTAAAAAAGCAAAATAAAGGTAAACTTGTCCTCTTTAAAACGCCACTTGGGAAATTCAATTACCTTTATTTTTGAGTCCGCTATGTAAACTTTAGTGCGGTAAGAAATTTCGACTAGTGCGTACTTTTTTGTCCAGTACTGTAATTCCTCTCTCTGTCAGTCTGTGCATCTCTCTCTCTCTCTCCCTCTCTTCCTATCTCTACCACCGCCTCCCCATTATATTTTATATTTTACTATATCTTTTTTTACCATGAGCGTTTTTTTTAAATACCATACACTTTTCTCTCAGTCTCCCAATCGCAGTATGAAATGAAATGAAAGTTATTCGTGGCGCCAGACTCTACGAATTTCAAAATGAAAAGCTCGCGCAAGCCCTGTCGCTGTTGTACTTGCAACACGCTCGCATATAGAGTTATGAAGGTGTATTAAATTTCAACCTTCGCGGCCCCGAGGCCTCAGACACTTCTCCGTTCCTAGCGGGTGTGAACTCTGCTCGCCCGAAGGTGGAGAGGTGCAAGGTGCAACGCGCCAACCTACGACCTTGGTGCAGTCACGATTTTCCCGATGCCCCCCGTACACCACCTTTATACAAGCATCGGCCTCCATGAAATTTGCTCGGCCGTGAAACGATATACTCTCGGTACACCAGGCTCGGAGAATCCTGCTGTACCGTATACTCAAGTTTCCAGGTGCCAATCAACCAACTTTGCACTGATTTCCGAGATTTGCCCGAAGTACCGGAAAATGCGCGTTGGATTGGTCGTTTTCTACTCCTCCAGCTGAAGTACACCAAGTTTTTTCCTTCCTCGTAGCGGAAGCTTTTTTCGAGCGAAGCCTTTTTTTCTTGCAATTTTTTTCGTAACGGAAATCGAAATGTTCGAAAACTTTGAAAAATAACAATTGTAAAATGTCCGGATGTAGGGTCAGAGTGGGTTCAGAGGCTCATTTTTTTTCAGAGGTCTATAGCTGCTTCATCGTTCGCATAATCTGATGAAATCTTGACTAAACGTGAGGTGTGTTCAATGGCTTCATTTTGTTAAAAGACACTAAACGGCCTAACCCAATAGATACTGGGATAATAAGCATTGAAAAAAAAATCGGATTTGAGCCACTGTATACTTAGGGGTGTATACTTACTGTATACTTAGGGGTGTACACTTACTGTATACTTAGGGATGTACACTTACTTACTAATTGAATGTGTAATTACACAATGGATGAAGCTAAATTTGAAGAGTGCTTTTCTCTATACAATGAGGAGAATAGTGCAGTGAACTATTGAAAAATGAATTTAAAAAAAAACAGCATATTATGAGATCGATCACAATCATTTATTGAATATTAATCAACAATGAGTACCTACCTAAGGCGGTAGTACCAGTACCTATCTAAATCACAACGCGAACACATTCATATTAGATGAAGTAAAAAGTTCTGAGCGTTTTTTTCGCTTTATTTCGACGATAAAATTAACATAGTTAGAATTATCCGATTTAGATCAAATATGCGCCATTTTGTTCGATAACTTTTGTACATTTTGAAGGCAATTTCATAATTCCGCGATTGAAGAAGTCCTCGTCCCTATTGGTAAAAAACTTGACCAGCTCATTTTCACAAGCCTCTCTTGAGGCCAGTTTTGTACCATGAAGAAAATTTTGCAAATGCTTGAAAAGATGATAATCGCTTGGTACCAGGTCTGGAGTATACGGCGGGTGCGATAGAACCTCCCATCCAAGCTCTCGGAGCTTCTGGCGCGTCGTTAAAGATGTGTGCGACCGGGCGTTGTCTTGATGGAACATAGCACCCTCCCTATTGGCCAGTTCTGGCCGCTTCTCGTCATTCGCCTGCTTCAATCTGGTCAGTTTTTGACAGTAGAGGTCCGAATTGAGTGTTTGGCCCGATGGGAGCTGCTCATAGTAGATGATTCCCTTCCAATCCCACCAAACACACAGCAAAACCTTCTTGGCCGTTAATCCGGGCTTGGCGATCGTTTGGGCCGACTCACCGCGATTGGACCACGTTCTTTTTCGGCTGTTGTTCTCGTATATGACCCATGTTTCAACGCCAGTCACCATCCGCTTAAAAAATGGGTCGATTTCGTTACGTTTCAGCAAAGAATCGCAGGCATCAATTCGGTCCAAAAGGTTCTTTTGCGTCAATTCGTTTGGCGCCCATATATCGAGCTTCTTCTTGAGACCAGCCTTATGCAAATGGTTCCAAACAGTTTTCTGGCTAATCTTCAGTTGCTGGGCAATGGAATAAGTGCTCACATGCCGGTCCGACCTACCAGAGCGTGCCTCATCTTCGACATCCTTATTACCAGAACGTAATCGTTGATCCACCGATTTGCTGCTGCATTCGATACTGTATTGGGTCCATAAACAGCACAAATTTTTTTGGCCGCCTGCTCCGCCTTTTCACTTTGGTCGTAGTGGTACTGAAGAATTTATCGAATTTTCTCTTTTTTTACCGCCATTTTGGAACCCTGTAACACACAACTGGATTCACCACACACAAAACTGTCGAAGAACTTTTTTTGAAGCGTAATGTCACCTTTAAATCGCCGTATAGTATGACCTGATGCGATGTATACATCGTGAGATATGGCTTACTAAAGACATCTAGCGGAAAACGCTCAGAACTTTTTACTTCACCCAATATTATTACTTACCTAATTATATTGTGTTATTTTTATTAGCTTCTCCAATATTCTCCAAATATTAACCAACATTAAGTAAATTGAGCCACTGTGTACCGAACCTCTTTTTTTCTGAAGCAGGTCGTGATAAGTTTCTACGTTCGTTAGCTTAAGGCCTTAGGCCTTAAGCTAACGGAAGGAATGTCCAGGAACCAGACATCCCGAATTCTTCCCCATAAAATCGGGAGTTCCCCAGGGAAGTGTTCTAGGCCCAGTCCACTACACTCTCTTCACAGCCAACCTTCCTGTGAGCCACAACACTATCGTAGCCACATTTTCTGATGACACGGTCATCTTAGCCATCCACGAAGATCCGATCAAAGCCTCAAAAACGCTTCAAATGGGACTAAACAACGTCCAAAGCTGGCTAGAGAGATGGAGAATCAAGATGAAACGGAAGGACTGTCCGGCAGTATCATTGTATGGTCAGCCCTTTCCAGTCGTAAGCGAAATGAAATACCTAGGTATTAGGGTGTCACTTAGATTAATCAAACATTTTTTTTCGAAAATTGTAATGCACACCCCCTAATTTTGTTCGAAGTACTGAGGCTTATTTAAATATTAAATTTTATTTTTCTATGATGACGTTATACCGTGCCAAGTGGAACTTTAAGTTTTACATAGAATACACTATTACTATCATCTTTGATTTGCGAATGGTTCATTAAACACGAAAATAATGAGTTGAGTAAACAAAAAAAAAACAACGAAATCTACATTTATCGAAATTGAAACATCATCCGACTCATTTGGATCACTTATTAGGATACTTTCTTCCTAAAGTCATCTTTTTGCAGTTCATCTATAGTTATTTAATCAATTAAATAAAATAAACGGATAAGTATATTTTCTCTTAGTGAAAGACAAATATCCTGGATCATTCGAGAAATTATTCACGCGGTGGCGCGAAGAGTACGGACATATATGATGATCGCACTGCGACCTATCGACACCCGGGATCGACAGAAAAACCCTCAGGGGACTCTGGCATAACAGCGCGAAAGATCGCGTATTAGTCATCGTCGGGGCAGCAGCGGGAAAAGAATAAGGAATAAGGAACTGGCGGATCGAATCGCAATGGCGAGATTTCCCTGCGGGCTGAGTCGGTCATTCACGAACTAGCAGACGAAGAACATAAGAACACAATACAACTTGCAGCAACCATACATTCCCGCTCGTATTTACAGCCACACGGTAAAGCGATCCGATGATGGAAAAGTCGTGCGCAATTAGGTTCAGACTTGGGCACAGTGCAACGGAAACTTTTGCAAAACTTCAGCAGGCCTACAAAGACAGGGTTTTATCAAGGGGCCCAGGTTTTCGGCGGTTTAAGGGGTTACGTGGGTTTGAAAATTTCAAAAAGTTCATTTTTTTTAGATTTTTGTATCACATAGTACAATATGTCTAGAATATTCTCTCAAAGTTTTAAGCCAATCGGAGTAAAAGTCTAGGAGAGAGAGCCTTTGGGAATTCCCCCCGTTGGGAAAGAACGGCGGGGAGCGACGCAGGTATACGTATTTTTCTAAAAACACTATTTTTGAAGTCGGTGGACACGATTTCTCAAAAACGAATGTATCGATCTTATTGAAATTTTTCACACTTCTTCAAAATAGCATTGACTAGTGATTGAACGAAGGTTTTTTTTTCGATTACAACTAATTTTACAAGGCTCTACGTAGTGTAAATTGTACCAAAAATTGAACTATTTTGCATACAACTCTGCAAAAAATTCAAATTTAAATTTTTTTAAAAATCCTTCGTTCAATCGCGAGCTATACTTATCTACTAACAGAAGAAATTGGGTTTTTTAATTTCAGATAAAGCTGTCATGAGTTATCCTGACCACCACGAGGACACTTTTTTTTGAGGGGTCTCCGGAAACCAGGTCCCACCGGGTGAATTTCCCAAATTTTTGGATGAATTTTTTTAAAAATATTGTTGAAATGTTGCTCTTTTATGTGCTTAACATTTTGAATAAAATAACTTATATATTGGGTGAAGTAAAAAGTTCTGAGCGGTTTCCGCTAGATGTCTTTAGTGAGCCATATTTCACGATGTATAGGTCGCATCGGGTCATACTATACGGCGATTTAAAGGTGACATTACGCTTCAAAAAAAGTTCTTTGACAGTTTCGTGTTTGGTGAAGCCAGTTGTGTGTTACAGCGTTCCAAAATGGAGGTGAAAAAGAGAAAATTCGAGACATTCTTCAGTACCACTACGACCAAGGTGAAAAGGCAGAGCAGGCGGCCAAAAAAAATGTGAGCTGTTTATGGGCCCAATACAGTATCGAATGCAACAGCAAAGCGGTCGTTCCAATGATTCCGTTCTGGTAATATGGACGTCGAAGATGAGGCACGCTCTGGTAGGCCAATCGTCGAAAATGTCGACAAAATCATGGAAATCGTCGAGTCGGACATAAGAGCTCGGCATGTGAGCAATTATTCCATTACTCAGGAACTGAAGATTAGCCAGAAAACCGTTTTGCATAAGGCTGGTCTCAAGAAGAAGCTCGATGTATGGGTGCCACACGAATTGACGCAAAAGAACCTTTTGGACCGAATTGATGCCTGCGTTTCTCTGCTGAAACGTAACGAAATCGACCCATTTTTGAAGCGGATAGTGATTGGCGATGAAAAATGGGTTACATACGAGAACAACAGCCGAAAAACATCATGTTCCAATCGCGGTGAGCCGGCCCAAACGATCGCCAAGCCCGGATTAAAGGCCAAGAAGGTTTTGCTGTGTGTTTGGTGGGATCGGAAGGGAATCATCCACTATGAACTGCTCCCATCGGGCCAAACACTCAATTCGGACCTCTACTGTCAACACCAGACCAGATTGAAGCAAGCGATCGACCAGAAGCGGCCAGAATTGGCCAATAGGAAGGGTGTTGTGTTCCATCAAGACAACGCCAGGCCGCACACATCTTTCACGACGCGCCAGAAGCTCCGAGAGCTTAGATGGGAGGTTCTATCGCACCCGCCGTATAGTCCAGACCTGGCACCAAGCGATTATCACCTTTTCAAGCATTTGCAAAATTTTCTTGATGGTACAAATCTGGCCTCAAGAGAGGCTTATGAAAATGAGCTGGTCAAGTTTTTTACCAATAGGGACGAGGACTTCTTCAATCGCGAAATTATGAAATTGCCTTCAAAATGGACAAAAGTTATCGAGCAAAACGGCGCATATTTAATCTAAATCGGATAATCCTAACTATGTTAATTTCATCGTCGAAAAAAAGCGAAAAAACGCTCAGAACTTTTTACTTTATCTAATATTATATTAAAAAAAAATAGAGAAAATATGTTTTTTTGGCTTCGAAACCCATGTAACCCCTTAAGGCCTTAGACCACTCTAGGGGCCAAAAAAGGGCATATTTTGTGATTTTTTTTTCAGCGAAACCATATAATAAATCGGAATTATAAAATGGGGGTTTTATTATACACGTAATTGACTATAAATAATTATTTTTTCACAGCGATACATGTCAAAATGGCAACATTTTTGAGTTATGATGAGACACTAACGTTTTTTCAATTGTATATAAGAATAGCTATAGAATTACGTAGGATTTTTTTGATATATTGTTTTTTGTCAAAGTGGCGCGTTTCTAAAACAAAAAGTATAAAATGCCATGAGAAGATCGTCAAAAAATTGTTTATAAAGGAGAAACTATGCAATATAATAAAAAAATCCTACGTAGTGCCTCAGAAAATGCAATTCTAAATATACAGTTAAAATTTCAAATGAATCGGTTAAAATTTGTTTGAGTTATGAGTCCGGCCAACTTGAAAAATGTGGTTTTGAGATAAGGCCTTAAGGCATTTTCGGGAGGAAGGGAGTCGATTAAAAATAAACCACGCAACAAAAAGCCTTCATCTTCAAGAACCGATGAAAATGTCGATAGAATCCAGGAATCTCGTGCCTTTCAGATCGTCTGTTGACAGTAAGAATGATTGGGATTGTTGAAGTTGTATTTGACTCATACCACCGTTCATCAGATTTTTACCAATGAATTGGGGATGAGAAAAATTGCTATAACATAGCAATTTCGATAAACGAGTGTTTGGCCAGTAAACACACTTCTGTGCCTCCTTATTCGCCTGACTTGAGTCCTTGTGACTTTTTCCTCTTCCCGAGATTGAAAAATCACCTCAAGGGATATCATTTTGGGATACTCGAAAACATTCAAACGGCTGTAACCGACCTATGAAGTCTATTCCAGCCTAGTATGCGAGTTCCAGCACTGCTATGAGGATTGGAAGTGGGGCAGAGTGGTGCACAATGTGTCACGGGGCACAGTGAGCCACATGCGGTTTCTCAGAGGTTTGTAGCCCGTAAATTCCGAAATTATATGCGTTCGATCGCGATTTATATTACGTTTCGTCAAGCCTAAAAGAAATTCGATAGCAACTCACAAAGGATTATTGAAAATTCAAAATTGACTTGAGGCTTGAAAAAAAAAATATTTTGCTCGCCGGGAAAACGGCAAATATAAGGATACTTTCTGTAGCTGCTCTGGTTTTCGGTCCTAATCGATAGTTTTATTATTTATGATGCACTCAGTGACTTGTGTTTTTCCATTCGCAGTTTAATTAATAGTTATTTTCATCAATAATCAAATATTTTACTAGTGGGGTACAATGTGTCACCAAGTAGTGGGGCAAAATGAGTCGAATCCCAACGAGGAAACGAAGAAGTGACGACGCTCCGAAGAAGCGCAATGTGTAACGGGCTACTGTCAACCACATGCGATTTCTCGGAGTTTTGTAGCTCGTAAAATCCGAAATCTTTTGTGTTGGTGCGTGATTTATATTAAGTTTCGGCTGGCCTAAAAGAACATCAATAGCAGCTCACGAAGAATTATTAAAAGTACAAAATTAATTTGAGCGTCGAAATAAAAATTACGCTTGCCGGGAAAAGGTCAAATATTCTGGGTTAATCGTTTGGAGCACAATGTGTCATCGAGTCATTGAGCGTAATGAATCGACTCCCAATGTTATTGGCAAATAATACGCGTTGTGAAATTATCGGTATGTATGAAAATCTGTTACCTATGTTAGGAAAATATGAGAGTACCAACCGGCTCATTGTACCCTACGTTTCGCAGCACTTGACACATTGTACCCACCTATCTAACACATTGTACCCCACTCGTGGGGCACAATGAACCAATCCGCAAATTTTTTTCGAACCCATTATTTTAGGATTTTTATTCTTTTTGCAAAAAAGTATGGTAGCTTTATTGTACGCCCAAAGATCTATAAAATCGGTTATGATCTTTTTTTTCGAATCAGACACTGGGGTAAGAGTAAAAATTTGATACAAAAAAATATGACAGAATGTGCCCCACCTTCACCTACCATCTCCAGCGCTGTGTGGCTTCCCAAGGAAGCCACACAGCGTAGTCGGCCACCAAAACGAGATTACATATTATCCGCGAATTTTAGCGCGAAGATCTATTATCCTCCTATAACGAACTCTCCCTCACTCATCCTCAATAAACATTATAATAAATAAAATAAATTTATTTGATTATTTATTACAATGAAAAAAAAAATTATATTTCATTAATTATATTAAATAAAAATAAAAAGATAAAGAATAATAAACAATAAATTGTAATAAACTCACTAAATCGTGGTGCGTCGACTCGGAGAGCTGTTATAACTGTAGCTTTATTATCTTCAGTCCGTTCGTTTATACGAATTAGATACGAAGCATTTTTTATTTTTGTACCGCATACGAAAAGTTCAGAAACAGCGAATGTTCGAACAAATCCACGGGTGACTGAAAGTTCACTTGTCATAGCTGAGAATGAACAACGCCCTTGACAGTTTGTTGACAGTTGTCTTGACAGTTTGGTACTGATTCGTTTAATCCATCGGCATAATCTCTCTTTCTCTCTCTCCCTCTATCCCTCTCTCTCTCTCTCTCTCTCGCTCTCTCTCTCTGCCTCCGTCCCTCACATTTATACAGTGAGTGCACTCGCGAAATGCACGTATCGGTAAAGGATCGCAAATCAGAGCGGGATATAGGCTTGCACAGTGAACATGAAATCGAGACAAGAGGCCAACGTAGTCAAAGTGTGGTCGAGATGCAGAACGAAGGACAGGTCGAAAAGGCAGAGGAAAGTATAAAACGTGGGGAGCCGAGCGATGGTGGAGTGGAGCGGGGCTTAACAGAGAAAGACATTGTTAACAGGCCAGAGTCACGGGTTTGTGACGTTTCACGACGATAAATTAACGAGGGTTTATCGTTCGGAGTGGACCGTTTGTCTTGGGAGAACTTGCGGCCCGGCACACTCGCAATCCGCGAACGAGTTAGAGAGGCGCGGGCGAGGGCAGGGCGCAGTGCGAACTGAGAAATGCTAACGAATAGCGGTAAGGGTTTCGCGTATATACGTGGCTGGTTTTCTGCCTGCGAAAAAAAAAAAAAAAACACATCGAGAGAGGTGTTGCTTTGGTAATACGATATCTGAACCTGCCGTCGTGCGGAATTCTATGAGGCTGCACAAAGCTCTTCTGAGCTGCGCTTCTATTCCGGCAATCACGATTCTCAGTCGCCCTATTTACAACTTATTCTTTTATTTTTCGTAATTTTTTTGTCGCCTCCTGGTGCAATTTTCCTCTTTTCAGCGTGGACACTATGCTCGCGCCAGCCGGGCAAATAGCCGACTAATTGAACTTCGTGGTTTTTTTTTTTGTACTCGACATCCATGTGTGTTACTTGTTGCACGTATGGTATGGGATTTTAGGAATTAGCATGTGTAAATGCCAACACAGAGTACAAACTTTATAAACTTTTTTTTCCAGACAAGTCAATTTTGATAATACACTTTGTACTTCTTATTTAAATTAAGCTTTGGTCATTTAAAAATATTATTTTAAATATCAATCTTAAGTAACAATCACAAAAAATATTTTTTTTAAGTGCTAAACTTAGAACTCGTCCCGTGCGCACTCTGAGGGTGCTGTGTTGCAAAGGGTACGCAGTGAGAACCTTTCATTGAAGCCAAGAGTGCGCATGAGAGCGGAGTGAGATCATCAGCCCTGATCAGAGATGGGCAAAAAGTAATTAAATTAACAATTACAATTACTACTGTAATTGATATTTTAATTACTTTGTAACAGATTACTTAAGGGGTTACGTGGGTTTGAAAATTTTAGAAAATCCATTTTTTTAATTTTATCATCTAATAGTACAATATGTCTAGAATATTCTCCCAAAGTTTTAAGTCAATCGGAGTAAAAGTCTAGGAGAGAGAGCCATTGAGGCCAAAAAACTCTAGAAGCCAAAAAGGGCATATTTTGTAATTTTTTTCAGCGAAACCATAAAATAAATCGGAATTACAAAATAGGGGTTTTATTATACACGTAAATGACTATACAAAATTATTTTTTCACAGCGATACATGTCAAAATGGAGACTGTGCAGCATTATTCCGATGACGCCTTTATGTCCGGAAGGTCATCAGCCCTGGCCACAGATGGGTGAAAAATACTTAAATTAAAAATTAACAATTACAATTACTACTTGAATTGATCATTTAATTACTTTGTAATAGATGACTTGAGGGGTTGCGTGGTTTTGAAAATTTCAAAAAATCCATTTTTTTATTTGTATTATCTAATAGTACAATAGGTTTAGAATATTCTCCCAAAGTTTTAAGTCAATCAAAGTAAAAGTCTAGGAGAGAGAGAGCCTTTGAGGCCAAAAACCTCTAGAGGTCAAAAAAGGGCAGATTTTGTAATTTTTTTTTCAGCGGAACCATAAAATAAAATGAAATTACAAAATAGGGGTTTTATTATACACGTAATTGACTATATAAAATTATTTTTTCACAGCGATACACGTCAAAATGGTGACTGTGCAGCATTATTCCGATGACACCTTGATTTCTGGAAGGTCGTCAGCCCGGGCCAGAGATGGGCAAAAAATAATTAAATTAAAAATTAACAATTACAATTACTACTTTAATTGATAATTTAATTACTTTGTAATAGATTACTTGAGGGGTAGCGTGGGTTTGAAAATTTCGAAAAGTCCATTTTTTAAATTTTATTATATAATAGTACAATATGTCTAGAATATTCTCCCAAAGTTTTAAGGCAGTCGGAGTAAAAGTCTAGGAGAGAGAGAGCCTTTGGGAATTCCTTCCGTTGGGAAATACCGGCCGGGAGCGACGCAGGTATTCGCATTTTTCTCAAAACACTATTTTTGAAGTCGGTGGGCACGATTTCTCAAAAACGAATGCACCGATCTTATTGAAAATTTGCACACTTCTTCAAAATAGCATTGACTAGTGATTGAACGAAGGTTTTTCGATTACAATAAATTTTACACGGCTATACGCAGTGTAAATTGTACCAAAAATTTGATTATTTTGCATACAACTGTGCCAAAAATTCAAATTTCAATTTTTTTTTAAATCCTCGTTCAATCACGAGCTATACTTATCTACTAACAGAAAAAATTGGTTTTTTAATTTCAGATAAAGCTATCATGAGTTAACCTGACCACCACGAGGTCACTTTTTTTAGGGGTCTCCCGAAACCAGGTCGCACCGGCTGAAATTCCCAAATTTTTGGATCAAAATCTTTAAAAATATTGTTGAAATGTTGCTCTTTTATGTACTTAATATTTCGAATAAAATAATTTATATATTATATTTAAAAAAAAATAGAGAAAATATGCTTTTTTTGGCTACGAAACCCACGTAACCCCTTAAGTAATTTGTTACCACAAGTGCCTAGTGTAATTTATTACTATGTAATTTAATTGTAAGTTAATCTAATTACAAATTAAGCAATTATATATTAACTCGAATAAACCGGTTTGCTAACTAATAGCTAAACAATATTTTGATTTTGTAGTTCAAACGAGACATAATTTACCACTTTTGTTTATCCAATGTTACAGGAAAAATTATATTTTCTCCTATATTACAGCATAACTAGTAACAAAGTGCAACTTTTTACCCTCTTGACATTTCCCCTGAAACCCTAAAGTTCTTCGATGACGCCGTTTTTTTTCTTAACATGTATTTCTTAGCTAAAAATGCAATACTTGGACGAAAAAAAAAGTACGAGACTTTCTAAAAAATAAAAATGTCGGTTTTGATATTCTTTTTAAGTTTCCCATGGAAAAAAAACCAAGGAAAAAAATGTTCCATAAACTTTGCCGTTAATTTTCGACGGCCGAAAAATAGCGGAAAAATGGCCACGTTCAAAGTGCGCACCGGGGCGAAAGAAAATCGTAGAGAATTTTCTAAAAAAAAGCAAAATAAAGGTAAACATGTCCTCTTTAAAACGTCACTAGGAAAATTCAATTACCTTTATTTTTAAGTCCGCTATGTAAATTTTAGTGCGGTAAGAAATTTCGACTAGTGCGTACTTTTTTTGTCCAGTACTGTGCATAGGTAAAGTTAAAAAATATATATATCATGGCATTTAATAAAGCTCTCTAATTATCACAATATTATTAACAAATTGATATAGTTTATTTGATAAAACAAATAATTATAGGAATTACTTTTGTCTGTTATGCCATATCTGCAATTAAACCATAAAATGCGGCAAGCACTCGATGGCGTGGTGCGTAGGTATAGGCAGGTAGGTTGTAGATTGGATTTCATGTGTGGGTGAAATGTTTTCTTTGAAAGAAATAATGTCCGGACGTTTGGGAATGACAAATTACAATAAAAAGTCATCGATGTAGAATTCTGAATTGAGTATTTCATTCTGTTTGTAACTATGAAATATTCCATGCACTTGGTAGACGGGCTGTGATGCCTTGAACCAGCATGCATGCAGTATGTAAAAAAAAATCAAATAACAGAGCGAATATGCACAGAAATAATACACTTAAGTATGTAATGCAAAACGCATGAAGCGAATCCCGAAATTACACGCTCGGAAATGTGTAAAAAGTAACCACAAGCCTGTGTTGAAACAACATACTTGGAACTGCAGTGTACGAGCATGTGTCTTTTTTTCATGTATTTTTATTGTTTTTCGAGGATCGTAAGAGACTTCCACAAACGGTTTATTTATTCATTGCGCTTGTTAGCAATTATTTGCATAAATAATTGCATCCAACGCGAACGTGTTTGTATCTTGGCCACGGCTGCATATAAACACAATACCCACTCACACAAAGGGTAGCGAGGGTGTCAGTTTACCTGTTCCCATGTGAGACATTTACATTTATTACTGCAATCGAGTATTTTATTTGCAGTTTGCATATGTGTGGGGTAACAATGTAAGTTTGGGAAGAATGGAGACCTCAAGAGCGAACACATTTGTCCTAGATTGAATTCGAATCATCATTTCAATATGAATGGGCATAGAGAGAAGATCAATATTCAGAAGGAAGATAAACAATTTTATTTATAATTGGATCTTATCTTACTCATAATTACATTTCAGGTATATGACTTAATTTTTACAGGTTTTTTCTTCGAGCTTAAAATTATATTTAAAATAGACATATTTTCGCGGTCTTTTGTGGTTTTGAAAGGATCGGACGCAAGGTTTCAGAACACCGAACAACAAGTCTACGTGAGTTGCAAAACCTCTCAGAATAGTAGAGTTTACGATGGCAACTGATAAACAGCACATTCGGCACTGCATTTTATATGAATTCCAACGTGGAAAAAATGCTTCTAAAGCACGGTAATCAATTTGTAGTGTTCATGGTGCCCACGTTGTGTCTTATGAAACGTCTAATTATTGGTACAAACGTTTTAGAAGTGGTGATTTCGATCTCAGTGACCAGCCGCACCCTGGACAGGATATGAAGGGTGTGCTTTACTACGAACTCCTGGAAACTGGTCAGACGGTGACTGCGGAACACTACAGCCGACAATTGAACAAACTGAGCGAAGAACTTGATCAGAAAAGGCTATTTACTGGGCAAGGAAGCAGGCAAGTCATACTGCTGCATGACAACGCTCGACCTCACGTTGCTCGCGCGACTCAGAAGACCCGCTTGAACTTGGGATGGGAAGTTCTCCCGCACGCGGCATATTCACCAGACTTGGCCCCATCCGACTACCATTTTTTCCGGTCAATGCAGCACGCCTTAGTGGATAAACAGTTCAAAACGCTGGACGATGTGCGCAAATTCGTCAATGACTTTATCGCCTCGAAGCCTGCAAGTTTCTTTCGCGACAGCATATGTATGTTACCTGAGGGATGGCGCAAGGTCATAGAAAACGATGGAAAATATTTCCAAGATTAAGTTCGTTGTTCTCTATGTTTTATATTAAATAAATTTGCTGAAAAATTTGTAAAAATTAAGTCATACACCTAATATGTTCTATTTCGATAGAATTAATCAAGCTTTGTATTTTGGTTAAGCGATCAGTATCAGTCTATTTTCAAAAATTGTCGATTTTCTAAAAAAAATCAGTTTCGTATACTACATACCTGTAGAAATACGGTAGAGAATGTTATTTAGGTCGGATTTACTGATGAGGGGCTAAAAAGAGTGATACAATAGAAGCGTCTCTGTGCGCTCACCGCGCAACCACCGTGTCGTGCGCCCAAAGCTCGCAGAACAGAGATCCGAAAACAAAAATCCGAAGAAAGTGAAGCTTTTGAAGAAGCTGTAGGAATAATGTATGGACCAGACATCGCTGATTCAGGGTAAGAGGCTTTGTTTTTAAAGTTTTATGTACATTTTTACGAGAGAAACTTTAAACGCGTTTTTCTCAGAACAACGTTTTTCAACCTTGTCGACATGATTTTGGAAAAACTATTGCACCGATTGGGCTCAAATTTACAGGAATTATTCTATGTATGTATCTTTTCGACCCCTACTAACGATATAAATAGTCATTAATATTTAATCCTATTTTTAAACAATTTAAATTTGTAATAAACAGTCGAAAAATTAAAAATTGTGCCATTTTGTTTTCTTTTTATCGGGAGTGAAAGTTTTTAGTAGGTGTCATAAGTCCAACTTGACTTTATCATAAAATACTCGACTTTTTGTTTTCAGATGCTCCATAGATAAGATTTCATGTCGACAAGATGAAAGTAGGGTTAACATCAGGCAGCCAGAGCAGCAAGATAAAATTTAAAAAAAAATCTTCCAATTTTTTCTTGTACTTTGAAACTTCTATTTTTATGTATAAAAAACTAAAAATATTGAGATAAATTTTATTATAAAAAAAAATTCTTGAAAATATGTGCAAGAGATGGAGACTGATGCCTTAAATGAAGATTCGGTCGGCTTGACTTGATATGTCGGTGAAATGGAGTTCGTCAGCCTAAAGATTTTCACGTAATGGGGTCAATCTTCTGTTTTCATGTGATTGACGATTGCATCGTTGGAATGCAGCGAACACTAATTTTTATTGCATCACCCAAATTGGCAAATTTCAGGTACGAAAATCCCTAATCCATTTTTTGCGACGCTTACGGTCTGTTTGATAAGAGCGTATACGGCGAAACTCAAAAACTATTTAGGAGAATGCATTGAAAAAACTACACACACATACTACATGACATAAACCGTAATGCTTTATTATTAATAAGTGGTGAGGTTGCCGCCACTATAAATAATCGCCTGGCATCTCCGAGGCATCCGGTGTAGAAATTTGAGTCGGAAGAAGTTCCGCCCCTTATCTGCCTTCCCTAGATAATACCAGGCCATGGTCAGGCCATCCAACATGGATCAAGTCCGCCATGTATCAGGTCTTAATCCTACAACTCGTGACTTTTTTTTTATCGTCATACGCATGATTGGGGTGTATATGCACCCCGTAATTTTCTTTGTTATAAAACCGATCCTACAGGGATAAATGGACTTTATCATACCTCAAATTCTTCGTATTTTCATAAGAAAGTAAATAGTGTGCGAGCCATCTGATTTAATTAACATTCCATTGAAAAATCCAGTTAAGACGGGCAGCCACTTTAGGTGCTTCAAAAAAACACAATTTTTTTAAATTTCACAAATCGTTAGCAAAATATTAGATGAAGTAAAAAGTTCTGAGCGTTTTTTCGCTTTGAAATTAACATAGTTAGGATTATCCGGTTTAGATCAAATATGCACCGTTTTGTTCGATAACTTTTGTCCATTTTGAAGGCAATTTCATAATTCCGCGATTGAAGAAGTCCTCGTCCCTATTGGTAAAAAACTTAACCAGCTCATTTTCACAAGCCTCTCTTGAGGCCAGTTTTGTACCATCAAGAAAATTTTGCAAATGCTTGAAAAGGTGATAATCGCTTGGTTCCAGGTCTGGACTATACGGCGGGTGCGATAGAACCTCCCATCCAAGCTCTCGGAGCGTCTGGCGCGTCGTTAAAGATGTGTGCGGCCTGGCATTGTCTTGATGGAACACAACACCGTTCCTTTTGGCCAATTCTGGCCGCTTCTGGTCGATCGCTTCTGCTTCAATCTGGTCAGTTGTTGACAGTAGAGGTCCGAATTGAGTGTTTTGCCCGATGGGAGCAGCTCATAGTGGATGATTCCTTTCCAATCCCACCAAACACACAGCAAAACCTTCTTGGCCGTTAATCCTGGCTTGGCGATCGTTTGGCCGGCTCACCGCGATTGGAATACGATCTTTTTTGGCTGTTGTTCTCGTATGTGACCCATTTTTCATCGCCAGTCACTATCCGCTTCAAAAATGGGTCGATTTCGTTACGTTTCAGCAAAGAATCGCAGGCATCAATTCGGTCCAAAAGGTTCTTTTGCGTCAATTCGTGTGGCACCCATAAATCGAGCTTCTTCTTGAGACCAGCCTTATGCAAAACGGTATTCTGGCTAATCTTCAGTTCCTGAGTAATGGAATAAGTGCTCACATGCCGAGCACATATGTCCGACTCGACGATTTCCATGATTTTATCGACATTTTCGACGATTGGCCTACCAGAGCGTGCCTCATCTTCGACGGCCATATTACCAGAACGGAATCGTTGGAACCACCGCTTTGCTGTTGCATTCGATACTGTATTGGGTCCATAAACAGCACGAATTTTTTTGGCCGCCTGCTCCGCCTTTTCACCTTGGTCGTAGTGCTACTGAAGAATGTATCGAGTTTTCTTTTTATTTTTACCTCAATTTTGGAACGCTGTAACACACAACTGGCTTCACCAAACACAAAACTGTCAAAGAACTGTGCTTGAAGCGTAATGTCACCTTTAAATCGCCGTATAGTATGACCCGATGCGATGTATACATCGTGAGATATGGCTCACTAAAGACATCTACCGGAAAACGCAGTTTGGTAGTATGTTTGCCGACAAAAGACAAACGCAGTTTGGTAGTATGTCTGTTGACAAAAGAAGCTCGAAAAGCTTGTAAAGAGGAAATGCAAGCTTCAAATGAGTTGCATGAGGAAGAGGAAGGACTGCTGTATGGTGCTGGGATCGCTGATTAATCGGTAAGACACTTTCACATTTGATTAAACACATTTAACTTTGAGTTTTTCGTTTGTCAAACTTTAAAAGTGTTTCTCTTGAAACGACATTTTTTCAATTTGCGGGAATCATAACTCAAGAACTAATTGATGGATCATCTTCAAATTTGGATCACGTTTACATAATATAATTTATTAATACATGAACCTAAAGTTGGAAAGATTAGATCATTTAAAACATATTTATTATTGCAAAATGCCGGAAAAAAATGCTAAAAATCGATCATTTTTTTTCAAACACGTTCCAACATTCAATTCTCGTTTTTTTTTCAAGATTTACGTTCATGTTCTTAAAAAACATCTCAAGAATATATAAAATTTTGTTGGACTATCTCAGATGCGAATTGCGAGCTGCACAATTCCCGCAAATCGACAACGACAATCGACAAGGACAAGCCAAGGGACACAGCGGATTATACCGTAATTATGCATGAAATAACTTGAAAAAATTACCAGAGATGTATGAAAACATGAATAAATTATTGTCAGAGTTGCGGAAATTTCCTTTTTTTTTCACAATAAAAAAATCCAAAAAATCATCTAATTTTCCGTCTCCTCAATTGGTTGCCCGCCTTAAAGACTGAAAACGAAAAAAATCGGCAAAAACCTCATTTTTTTGATAAAAATTGGGATGCGTACGGACCCGGAAGCGAACATACTCTTCGCATATATTGTTCCTCGCGAGAACTAAACTATAAAAAAAATGGTTCAAGATCGGAGTTTCATTTGTCACATTAAGAACCTATGTAAAGTATATTATCTTTAAGAGAAAAATAAAAATAAACACCAATAATATGTGTTTTTATATGGCACATTCTTTTTGAGAAAGAATAATAACCTGTTTGCTGTAATTGATATTTGTAGTTTTTTTTCTCCGGACGTCAATAAAAAAATTTCAAAAGTATCCGGACCCCAATATAAAATAGGTGCCGACCCCTGCTGTAGACGATCGATTTGAAATTTGGAGGGTACATTCAGTATATGACAAAGAATTTACTGTATAAATTTGAATCAAACGGTAACATTTCGTTAAGTGTCCCGAAACTCCTTAAAGGATTAAAAAGATAGATTTATTGGGTGAAGTAAAAAGTTCTGAGCGTTTTCCGCTAGATGTCTTTAGTGAGCCATATCCCACGATGTATACATCGCATCAGGTCATACTATACGGCGATTTAAAGGTGACAGTACGCTGCAAAAAAAGTTCTTTGACAGTTTTGTGTTTGGTGAAGCCAGTTGTGTGTTACAGCGTTCCAAAATGGAGGTAAAAAAAGAGAAAATTCGATACATTCTTCAGTACCACTACGACCAAGGTGAAAAGGCGGAGCAGGCGGCCAAAAAAATTTGTCCTGTTTATGGAGCCAATACAGTATTGAATGCAACAGCAAAGCGGTGGTTCCAACGATTCCGTTCTAGTAATATGGACGTCGAAGAAGAGACACGCTCTGGTAGGCCAATCGTCGAAAATGTCGATAAAATCATGGAAATCGTCGAGTCGAACCGGCATGTGAGCACTTATTCCATTGCCCAGGAACTGAAGATTAGCCAGAAAACCGTTTGGAACCATTTGCATAAGGCTGGTCTCAAGAAGAAGCTCGATGTATGGGTGCCACACGAATTGACGCAAAAGAACGTCTGGACCAAATTGATGCCTGCGATTCTTTGCCTATCACCTTTTCAAGCATTTGCAAAATTTTCTTGATGATACAAAACTGGCCTCAAGAGAGGCTTGTGAAAATGAGCTGGTCGAGTTTTTTACCAATAGGGACGAGGACTTCTTCAATCGCGGAATTATGAAATTGCCTTCAAAATGGACAAGAGTTATCGAACAAAACGGCGCATATTTTATCTAAATCGGATAATCCTAACTATGTTAATTTCATCGTCGAAATAAAGCGAAAAAACGCTCAGAACTTTTTACTTCATCCAATATTAATTAATTATTATACATATAATTATTTTTTATTGCCGTAATCAACGGAATCGAAAACTTAACTTGATCCTGGCTAGTCTGCCGATTATCTCAACATTCAATAAAACCGACATTACGGATCCTACTATTATTATAAATTTGTTATGAGCTACTATGGAATATACAGTGATAACGAGATATCCCAGCACTTATAATACCACGATATTGGATATTTAAAGTAAATTATTGGAAATAAGCCAGTCATGCAAAATGAATGCATCTCGTAAATTGGTATCACGATAAGTTCGAATAGTCGAGTAAGTTGCTGAAGAAAATCTCGATACGTATTACACACGAGGGCATCGAGAAAAGGGCTCTTCGTAAACCGTTATTTTCATGTGCCGTGCAATATTCTATTCCCGTGCACAAACGCGCTTCGTCGATATTAGCGTCAAATGTTACGCACGCAAAAACGGTAAGACAATTATCGTATTTCAGTTGGCAAAATCGCTGCGTAAACGTCGCGGTTTGTCGAGGCCTCCGATAATCCCAGTGTTAGTGAGTGTAGTATATACGCAGTAGCTCCAAATGCGGAACGAGGAACACACCACTTTAATGGCTTTAACGTTGACTGTGTACGGCAAGGAAACGTTAAGAATCATTTTCGCTTTCTCATAGACGAAACATTGTCTTCGTTAATGGAAATGAAGACTTGCCAAGTCCGTGTCAGAGTACGCATAAAGTAGACTTTCGTAATTTTTTTTTTTCTTTCCATTTATTGGAAGCATCAATGTTTAACTAATGTGTTATCATTATTGTGTATGTTGGACCAACATGCGACAAAGTGATTTCGTAAAGCCTCGTATCTCCTCGTATTCTCCATATCTCCTGATTTTTTTTCTGTGGTTTAACTGAAATAATTATCGAGTTTACTTCCGAAAAGTAGAAACCGAATTTCGATCTGAAATGCGGCATACACCTTCATTTTAATGCTAGAAGACTTCCCGAAAAGGATTTTTGACGACGCGCCATAATTTTCGAGATATCAATGTTTTTTAATTATTTTTTTACCGCGCTTCTACTATATCTATAGCTGACGGGCTTAGCTCTGGCTATATCTATATATGTTATTGCGCTTTCCGCTTTGTGCGGATCTCCGTCAAGACCATTCACACGCATTTCACACGCACATCCGAGGTGGGCCGTGCTCATTCTAGTGTTCCACGCATCCCACCATTCCCACAAAACAGAGAGCGCGATAACATATATTGGTATAGCTACAACTGAGCCTGTTATCTATAGATATAGTAGGAGCATATTTCAAATGGAAGTAGATATAGGGGAGAGTGGGGCACAATGTGTCACGGGGCACTGTGAGCCAAATGCGGTTTCTCGGAAGTTGGTAGCTCGTAAATTCCGAAATTTTATGTGTTGGATCGCGATTTATATTTGGTTTCGTCAGGCCTAAAAGAAAGTCGATAGCAGCTCACAAAGAATTATTAAAAATTGATTTGAGGCTTGGAAAAAAAATATTTTGCTCGTCGGGAAAACTTAAAATATAAGGTGTAGTAAAAAGAAATCCATTATTTTTTCATGAAATTGAAGGCTTTATTTAGCATAGTTAGTATGATCCGATTTAGGTCTAATATGCACCATTTTGATCGATAACTTGTTGCCACTTTGAAGGTAATTTCATTATGCCTTTCTCATAGAAACCCTCGTCCCTATTGGCAAAAAACTGGGACAGTCGATTTTCACAAGCTTCTCTTGAGGCGAATTTTTCACCAGCAAAATCATTCGCCATAGACAGGAACAGGTGGTAATCACTTGGTGCCAGATCCGGACTATAAGGTGGATGCATAAGAACCTCTCAACCAAGCTCCCGGAGCTTCTGACGAGTCACTATCGATATGTGTGGCCTGATGGAATTGTGGATTGTGGTCCTGATGGAACACAATTCCTCTCCTATTGGCCAAAGCTGGCCGCTTCTGGGCGATTGCTTCCTTCAGACGGTCCAATTTTTGACAGTACAAGTCCGAATTAAGAGTTTAGCCGTAGGGGAGCAGCTCATAGTAGATGATTCCCTGCCAATCCCACCAAACACACAGTAAAATCTTCCTGACCGTCAATCCTGGCTTGGCCACCGTTTGCGCCGGTTCACCGCGATTCGACCACGACCGTTTCGCTTGATGTTGTCGTAAGTGACCCAATTTTCATCACCGGTCACCATCCACTTCAGAAATGGGTCGATTTTATTGCGATTCAGCAGCCATTCTCGTGTGGCACTCATACATCGAGCTTCTTTTTGTATCCAGCCTTATTCAAGTGGTTCCAAACGGTTTTTTGTGCAATGTTTAGCTCCTGCGTAATCGAAACAGTGCTTACATGACGGTCGGACTCGACGATTTCCATTATTTTATCGACATTTTCGACAATTGGCCTTCCAGAGCGTGGTGCATCTTTGACATCAAAATTACCGGAACGGAATCGACGAAACCAAAATTGTGCGTGATTGGCTGTTACAGTATCAGGACCATAAACACTATTCACATTTTCAGCCGCCTGGCTTGCGTTTTCGCCTTTATCGAAGGAAAATTGTAAAATATGGCGTTGTTTCACTTTGCTGGTGGCCATCTTTGACGCGCGCTCAAAAAATATTGAGTCAAGCAATCACAAAACTATCTCAGATGTTTATTTTAGTAGGAAATCTTATCTTTCTAACGCCATCTAGCGTAATCCGATCGCACTTATACAACTCGAGATACAGATTACTAAAGCCATCTATTGCAAAAATAATGGATTTCTTTTTACTACACCTAATATAACGAAACTTGCTGTAGCGGCTCGGGTTTTTGGTCCTAATCGATAGTTTTATTATTTTTGATGTACTCAGTGACTTGTGTTTTTCCATTCGTAGTTTAATTAATAGTTATTTTCATGAATAATCAAATATTTTACTAGTGGGGTACAATGTGTCAGGGAGTTGTGGGGCACAATGAGGCAACTCCCAATGAGGAAACAAAGACGTGACGTCAATCCGAAGAAGCGCCATGTTTAACGGGCAACTGTCAACCACATGCGATTTCTCGGAGTTTTGTATCTTGTAAAATCCGAAATCTTTTGTGTTGGTCCGTGATTTATATTAAGTTTCGGCTGGCCTAAAAGAACATCAATAGCAGCTCACGAAGAATTATCAAAAGTACAAAATTAATTTGAGCCTCGAAATAAAAATTTCGCTTGCCGGAAAAGCGTCAAATATGGTGGGGCAATTGTGTGGGCACAATGTGTCATGGAGTTGTTGAGCACAATGAATTGACTCCCAATGTTATTGGCAAATAATACCCGTTGTGAAATTATCGGTATGTATGAAAATCTGTTATCTATGTTAAGAAAATATAAGAGTTTCACGCGGCTCGTTCTATCCTACTCGTTTCGAAATACTTGACACACTGTACCTATCTGACACATTGTACCCCACCCGTGGGGTACAATGTGCCAATCCAAAAATTTTTTCGATCTCATTATTTTAGGATTTTTAATCTTTTTGGCAAAAAAAAATGGCAGCTATATTGTACGCCCAAAGATCTATAAAATCGGTTATGGCCTTTTTTTCTAATCAGACTACTTTGGTAACAGTAAAAATTCGTTACAAAAAAAGTGACTCTGCCCCACCTTACCCTACTCAGCGGGCTGAGGTAACAACTTTCAAAATTTCGTTTTCTCGGAAAATATTGCAAGTCGCCAAAAGTCCTTTCAAGGCAAGTCTTATAACATTAAAATTAAGGTGTATGCCAAATTTCCGGTCGAAATTCGGTTTCCGCTTTTCGGAAGTTTATTCTAATTATCACGTGAAGTTCAAATCAAATGCTAGTAGAGTACATGTTGAGCAAGTTTGGAATTACCGCCCTGTAATTCCTTACCAGTCTGCCGTATAAAAATGAAACCTACTTTGGTCAATAAGAAATTTATCTGGGAAAAAAATCTTTAGATGAAATTCCTATTATCCTTATTGTTTCACAGATAATCGCCCTCAAATAACTAAGGCCATACTTGCTCAACCTGCCCCGAAAGTGGGGTAAGTTGAGCAAGGTAAGAATTGCATTAAAAAATCAGATGTATGCAACATGATTTGGTACATTGCAGTAATCAACCAACAATTGCTTGTTAATCAGTTATATTTTGAAACATCAACATTAGCTGCAATGAACTTTGAAATATTATTTCTCAAATAAACAAAAATTACGTTAATGTTATATGTAACTTTGGATTTTATTTTTTTCTAAAACATAACGTAGACTGTAACTGTATTTAATAGCTAATATCGACGTGGTAATGAAACTAGAAAGTAATTAATCATCGTTGCTGATGTTACAGTGGACGCAAATATAGGAGAAATATGCTCAGCTAACCCCATTAAAAACTGCACAACTAGCCCCGTCTCAGATTTTTTAACAAATGTTCAGGTATAATGAGATCAGTTATATTAGATGAAGTAAAAAGTTCTGAGCATTCTTTCGCTTTATTTCGACGATGAAATTAACATAGTTAGGATTATCCGATTTAGATCCAATATGCACCGTTCTGCTCGATAACTTTTGTCCATTTTGAAGGCAATTTCATAATTCCACGATTGAAGAAGTCCTCGTCCCTATTGGTAAAAAACTTGACCAGCTCATTTTCTGAGCCTCTCTTGAGGCCAGTTTTGTACCATCAAGAAAATTTTGCAAATGCTTAAAAAGGTGATAATCACTTGGTGCCGGGTCTGGACTATACGGCTGGTGCGATAGACCCTCCCATCCAAGCTCTCGGAGCTTCTGGCGCGTCGTTAAAGATGTGTGCGGCCTGGCGTTGTCTTGATGGAACACAATACCCTGTCTATTGGCCAATTCTGGCCGCTTCTGGTCGATCGCCTCCGTCAATCTGGTCAGTTGTTGACAGTAGAGGTCCGAATTGAGTGTTTGGCCCGATGGGAGCAGCTCATAGTGGATGATTCCCTTCCAATCCCACCAAACACCCAGTAAAATCTTCTTGGCCGTTAATCCGGGATTAGCGATCGTTTGGGCCGGCTCACCGCCATTGGAACATGATGTTTTTCGGCTGTTGTTCTCGTATGTGACCCATTTTTCCTCGCCAGCCATCATCCGCTTCAGAAATGGGTCGATTTCGTTACGTTTCAGCAAAGAATCGCAGGCATCAATTCGGTCCAAAAGGTTCTTTTGCGTCAATTCGTGTGGCACCCATACATCGAGCTTCTTCTTGAGACCAGCCTTATGCAAATGGTTCCAAACGGTTTTCTGGCTAATCTTCAGTTCCTGGGCAATGGAATACGTGCTCACACGCCAGTCCGACTCGACGATTTCCATAATTTTATCGAAATTTTCGACGATTGGCTTATCAGCGCGTGCCTCATCTTCGACGTCCATATTACCAGAACGGAATCGTTGGAACCACCGCTTTACCGTTGCATTCGATACTGTATTGGGTCCATAAACAGCACACATTTTCTTGGCCGCCTGCTCCGCCTTTTCACCGTGGTCGTAGTGGTACTGGAGAATATATCGAATTTTCTCTTTTTTACCTCCACTTTGGAACGCTGTAACACACAACTTGCTTCACCAAACACAAAACTGTCAAAGAACTTTTTTTGAGGCGTAATGTCACCTTTAAATCGCCGTCTAGTATGACCCGATTCGATGTATACATCGTGAGATGTGGCTCACTAAAGACATCTAGCGGAAAAAGCTCAGAACTTTTTACGTCACCCAATATTTGTATTAAAATACGTATTAAATCTCGACAAACACTTAAATTTACTAAGTACCAATGCTCACCTGGTTGCTATATTCGTTGCTTATACAATGATAGAAGAAAAACTTTTAATCACGTTTTTTTTTACTTTTGGGTGCAAAAATAATAAAGCGTCCCGTATTACCGTCTCGTGCGCCGCATGGGAACGGGCAATGACGTGATGTGTTCCCCTCCCCCATACCTTTCTTTCTGCCATTTGATGCACCCGCGTGCGGTGCTTAGTTTTCCAGATATTTCGATTGCCCAACTTATCCTACTGCTCAACATGCCCCTTCCTACCCTACCTAGCATTTTTTGAAGAATTTTCAAATCATTAGTTGAACAATTCGAGGGAATGAGGGGGAGGGACATTCTACATCACTTTAAGGCGTCTTCTCACTTTACAATTTAAAAAAAAATCGATTTTTTTTATCACATTTTTCGAAAGTATACATATCCAAAAGTTCCATACTAGAATTTTATGGATATCGGAGGAGTCTAACTGTATTTTTGTGTGACCCTTACTTTACTACCTGAGCACGTTCATCTGCTCAGCTCGGAGGGGTGCCGAAAGATAACACAGTTAAAACTTTCAAACATCCTCCCTCTCTCGCTAAAGATGTTCAAGAAATTTTGAAACCGATCTACGATGATTTGACTAAGGAAGAATTACTTCAACGATGCCTCGGAAGAAATACTCAAAACAACAACGAGAGTTTTAATAACTGCGTGCGGGCAATGGCACCTAAACACATCTTCAGTGGATAAAAAATAGTTGAAATTGCTTGCCAAACAGCTACTTGCATTTTCAATGAAGGTTTACAACCGGTTTTGAAGATTTTGGAGGTGATGGGCATCAAAGTCGGTCCGATCGCCGCACAGTACGTCGCTAAATGTGATAGTGAGCGTATACGCGTAGAGAACCGCCGCAACTCCGGTGCCTAAAAAGAAGCCAGAACAAAACGCAGAAACGCTATTTTAGATGAAAATGAACACTATGAAGAAGTAGAAGGCAAACTCTATGATGCAGGCATCGCTGAGTAAGCACAGGTAAGATTTTTTTACGATTTTTCATTTAAAAAAACTTTAAACGCGTTTTTCTCGAAACAACGTTTTTTGACGGCTTGCGGATAAAATCTTCGAAACTACTGAACCGATCCTTATGAAATTTTAATCATATATTCTTTACAACTATAGCTATACCGCATATCAAGGACTTTTTCAAATTTTGATATTTACTATTTTTTTGCCAAAAACAGCGAAAAAAGACGCGTTTTTTTTTTGTTTTTTTTTCGAAAAATGTCAGTTATTTTGTTATTTTTGCATATATCAAAAATCGTATATGCGCTATAGCCATTAACATACTGAATCTAAAACCGTTTGATTTTTTGGTTTCAGATGATCCATCTCCGAGATTTCATCAACAGCGCAGACCTTCAATTTTTTTAGGACATTTTTTTCACTAGCATTTTCGTCTATAAATAGTGACTTAAATAAATACATTTTTTTTCTTTATTTCGAAAGTAGATTTATTAAGCGTAACAACTCTTATATCAATATCTATAATATAAACCTATCAAAAAAATTCATGAAAATAGCTTTTTTTTAGCGTCTAAAGTGAGAAGAAGTCTTAAAGCGCAATCGGAAACGAGGTTTAAAAATAAATAATGGAGCCTTAATTTCATTTTGGAAGAACTGCCCAAATATTTCAAACTTGATTGGATACGGGAAATAAAAATTTAGCCCAATTTTACATATAGGGAAAAAACCATGAAAAAAATGTTTCCAAGATTTTGCTGCACACAGTGATTAAGATCCCCGTCAGAAGCTTCTACATGCACAATTCCATGCACATAGTTTCGGGTCTGAAGAAACTGTGAGGATGTGACAAGTGGACGGACGGACGTGACGAAGTTATAGGGATTTGTTGCTTGACTAAGGAACTTGCCATTCTTGTTTTAAAAAATTATTGCCATTTTTCCCCTCCTAAACGGCCTGCAGCGTTGCGAACAGTAAGAAAGTTACCTTTTTACTTTTCTGAGTAATACAATCTATACATATAATTAAACTTTCTAAAATAAGCAATCTTTTTATATTTATTTATTAATAAATGAATGCATTTTTTCAAATATCAATGTAACAAATCCTAACTCTTTATGGCGTTAAAATATTGGGAGTACAAATACGTCTCCGCCGTTTGACAAAAGATGGCCCCACCAGAAGGTTATGGTTGAAATTGTCAGATGTAAAACGTCATATCGTAAGGTTGGACATCTGGCAAAACCATAGCCTTGAAATATTAGCGATTTTGTATCAACATCACATCATTTTTTTCGTGCGAAAATGTCGAGTTTTGAGCCGAATAAGCGTCATTTGCAGGAACTTTTGATTTACTTCTTTAATTTGAAGAAATCTGCAGCTGAGGCGCATCGATTGCTTGTAGAAGCATATGGTGAGGCTGCTTTAAGTGAGAGAAGTTGTCGTGAGTGGTTTCAAAAGTTTAAGAACGGTGAGTTTGACGTCGAAGACAAAAAACGTAGCAGGAGGCCGAAAGTGTACGAAGACGCGGGATTGGAAGCATTATTGGAGGGAGATTCATGCCAAACGCAAGAAGAACTTACACTTACATTAGGAGTGACTCAACGAGCAATTACACATAGTTTAAAATCGTTGAGAATGATTCAAAAGCAAGGAAATTGAGTTCCATATGAACTGAAGCCGAGAAACGTTGAACGCCGATTTTGCACATGTGAAATGCTGCTTGCTAGGCATAAGTGAAAGAGTTTTTTGCATCGTATAGTCACTGGTGATGAAAAATGGATCCACTACGATAACCCAAAGAAGAGGAAATCATGGGGACCACCTGGCCATGCTTCAACATCGACAGCCAAGCCGAATATCCATGGAAAAAAACTCATGTTGTTTATTTCGTGGGATCAGCTTGGTGTCGTTGATTATGAGTTGCTCAAACCGAACGAAACCATTACTGGGGCTCTCTACCGAACACAATTGATGAGATTGAGCCGAGCACTCAAGGGAAACGCGTCCACTGCTACTCCAGACACGACAAAATTATTCTCCTGCATGATACTGCTCGTCCACATATTGCGGCGCCGGTCAAAACCTACTTGGAAACACTTAATTGGGAAGTTTTACCCCACCCGCCGTGTTCACCAGACATTGCTCCCTCTGACTATCATTTATGTCGATCGATGACGCAAGGCCTGTCTGAGCAGCACTTCACATCATATGAAGATACCAAAAATTGGGTCGATTTGTGGATAGCCTCAAAAGATGAAGCGTTCTTCCGACGCGGTATCCATATGCTGCCAGAAAGATGGCAAAAAGTAGTGGTTAGCGATGGACAATACTTTGAATAAAACATAAAGTATCGTTCTTTCACAATAAATGCCCAATTTTTGATAAAAAATTGCGGAGACTTATTTGTACCCTCCATAATTTCATTGGTTTTTTACCACTAGGATACTTTCCACCCGCTAAACCACAATTGATGATCGAACTTTCGAGCTAGGCATTACAAAAACTTTTTTACTTTAGGATTCTTTTCTGTTCGTCTAAATTTTCTCGAATTTCGCTATTTCCATATAACGAGAGTCTCGAAACACTTTTAGGAAAAGAAACTTTTTGAAATCGCATACATCACTTGGCCAAATATTTACAAAGCCTGTCCGTATCTTGCGCGATCGGACTTTATTTTTAAATTAGCTAGAGTTAAAGCGAATTTCTCGAAGTCGAAAAGCATCTCGTGGATAGTAGTAGCCAGAGGGTAAGCGCGCATCTGCCCCGAATTCAAAAGGGAACCTTGGCCCGAATCGCCCTCTCCCGTTTATTCGTCGTGTATTCGCGTCAACTCTCGGACAGAATTCAAACTCTCCGTCTTGTCACGTGCTAAGCTGTGCTCGTAACACATACACGCGTGTGATGTCATTCACACACCAGAAGCTTACTGCACGTCAATTAGTCATAACGCCTTCCCCCCGACCCTGGCCCAGGAATTCTGGCCACTGTACCGAAACACGAGACGATAATCTTTTATGCTGGTATCCTCGCTCTTCTAAATGCGCGCGAATGATGATCTCGAAAGCATAGCGAGAGAGAGAGAGAGAGAAAGATAGGGCGCGAAGAAAAGCGGAAAAATCGGACGAGAGACGCGAAAGAAATCGGAATTCTAATGGAACTCAGATCTTGGATATCGATCGAACTTACATATCAATTACAATGATAATCCTGTTTGGACACTTTTTTTACGGACCCCCGAATCCAGCCTGTCGCACAGTGGTCCGGATTTCTAAAAAGATGGACTTAGGATCAAAAGTGCCATTTTCGCTCAGCAAAAAATTGTTTTTGATAGAAAATTCAAGGCTGATCAACATTTCTAATGTACCATTTTTATACAAATGAGTCCTTTGCACATAAAAAAAATATGTAAGAAAAAAAATGTATGACAGAAAATCGATTATATTTTTTCTCCGTCCAGTATCAAAGTGTAGCAGTTAAACGTTATATACTGATAAGTACTTATCGTCCTTAACACGACGACATAAAAACTTCTTGCGTATCCCTGCGGCCTTGGTGCCTACGATGCTTGAAAGTTTAAAATGTTAGTATTGGATTTTTCTTCATTTTTTACGAGTTTTTAAATTGAAACGAATTTAAAATATAATATTTTATCATAAAAACATGAAAAAGCACAATGGCTTTACTGTAAGCATTATTTATTTCTAAACAGACACAATTATAATAGAAATGCATGTAGCCCTGAAAAGGGTTATTTTAAGTAGTCCAATCGATTTTAGACTGCAAGTAGTCGGTAGGTTAATTCTAACAGGTGACTCATGAGGTTTTTTGATTCTGCATTTGATTTACACGTGATAAATTAACGTTTTCTTCATCAATGCAAACCATTTTCGTTAGATACAATCAATGAGTGGTCTGGACCAATCAGTGGGATTATTATATATAGTAAACGGGTTTATAGCCCCAAATTAAAGCCTTCGTAATCATGCATCCTTTCTTTGATTGCACCATGTGCAATCAAAGCCCCTGACTACTTTTTGTCGTTGATGCAAAATTTGATTAAGTTTCAAGCTATCAATCCCGACGTTTCTAAGGCAGCTGCTAACAAACTGAGAGGACAACTATGGTATTTATGTGAAGAGTCCGCAGCTTTATCCTTCTTCGACCCGGCTATTCTGCTCAACGTGAAACAAAAAATGGTTCAGGCAATACAACGCGAAAGTCTGAATGAAAATGTTAAACGCGTAGTATTGAGTGACGACGAATTCAAGAGCATAGTTGATGTTGATATTAGTTATTTTATCACTAACAAATCACTACGTTTATTTGAACTCTGCGAATAGCCATACGATTGTCTTCATGAAAGCCCCGACGAATGGGAACGTAGCCTGAGCTTCAATGAATGTTTGGCACTTTTTATGGAGTTGAAAGTTGTTAATGATGACGCTGAACGAGGTATGGCCCTCAGCGAAGAATATAATGGATTGTTAACAAAAAATGAAGAACCGAAGCAGTATCTTCTGAAGGTGATGAAGAATCACCGGAAGCAATATTCAAATTGTAACAAGAAGAATTTTGTAGATTGATGCTTGCATCCAGATAAAAAGTATATGGATATAAAGTTGACATATTAGTTATGGAATAATGAAGCCATTTTAACGTGTAAAAATCTTGAAACATACTTTCCACAACTGTATCTGTAATTATTATCCACAATACATTGGTAAAAGCATATGTGCAACTTCATTGGCTATAAAAGAACCTCGTCAACTGAATTTTAACCCCCATTCCTGATATTTTTTTAGAATGCGCCGTATCTGAAGAGCAGACTTGAATTTTCTACATGTAAATCAAATGGTGAATATAAGAAAACCTCATGAGTCACCTGTTACAATTAACCTACCGGCTGCTCCTTTCCCAAGCTTCTTTGTTTCAGTATCGAGCAACATTTCAAAGGATGAGAGCCCAAATCGGAGAGATTTGTTTTTTTTTTTGGGCCACTCTAATGTTCATACATCATTTAAGCCAATAAAAAATAACGATACATTTTTTTTCGAAAGTGTATAATGCCTTACGGAGGTACGATCATGGGGTCGAATCCAACTTTTGAGCCTGACATTTTTATATGATATTGACAAATACGTTATGCACACTTTGGAAAAATTTGAGCTATATTGACCGTCCAGTTTTTTCGTAATAAAATTGCCAAGTCGAACACTTTGAGCTAGTGAAGCACGTCGTCTTATGGAGACGATAGACCGGAAGTGCGGTGAGCACGGTTTTGCTACTCACGCATCCAACTAAGGTCGTTGGAAAACTGAAATTTGATAAATTCGACATAATAGATATTGTAAAAAATCGAAAATTCGAACTTCACCGTGAAGTTCAAGCACTACATTATAAAACGGTTTCAACTTCCGGTTAAATATTATCATAATGACGAAATAGTACCCATAGACTTGCCAACGTCGGGCGTAACAGCTGATTCGTTTGGCGAGCATAACCTAGCTCTATAGCGACCGTTTTCGTTGTCGCCGGCTAGCGACAGCCAATCGCATGCACGATCAGAAGAAAGGGAGCCTCTTATTGATTGTCGCTAGGTAAGGACTACGAAAACGGTCGCTACTGAGTTACAGAATCTTGGTACTGCTTGGAAATCGTCGTGAAGGCTCCAGAATCGTCGAGGATCTAATTTTTCAGTTTTGATTAGTAAATATGCAATAAATAAAATATTTACCACAAATTCGGCACTTTGGGATCGACAATACGAATATTCAACATAAGTTCGCATAAATCAGAACACCCGTGGGGTGACATAAATTTAGTCTCTTCGTTGACCCTGAGGGAGTAGTCGTACCTCCTTAAGTCACTTCACTTGAGTCAGAATAAGCGGAACGTGACGGTACGTGTTGTAGCGTTGTGGTCAGCAAACTTCTATTTTCAAGTGGATTTTTATAAATTTTCTTGTTAAATACTCATGCATAGCAAGGTAAGTACACGACCTGCATGAACTTTCATACCATAGATTAGTGGTAGTGTTATTAACGTATTCAACTTCCAATGTTTATCGAATAACTCCGATTGAGGTTAGAAACGCCGAGTAATGTACAAAAAATTGTTGCTTGGGGAAGAAGAAACGGGCCATTATATGATGGTATCTTGTTTGTACCTTCTTTGCGGTCGCATTTAAAATTATTATTTTATCATTTACTGCGTAATTAAACAGATAGCTGTCATCGAGCACATTAGTATTTGTCTTCGGACATAACTACTTGTTTCACCAGATTTATTTAAAGTGCATTTTCTTTGTTTCGAATAATAATGGTTCGTAACTACAAAAACTGATCGGCAAAAATGAGACGAAGAAGACATGAGAAGAGTGGGGAAGATACGGGAAGCTCTGAGAAATATTGTCATGGATACAGTCCGATTGGCACTAGGTTCCTGGTTTCTCAATTGGGATCCAGTCGGACATCGGATCGAATTCGGGAGCGAAATGTAATGCTCGCAAAACGGATTCTAGCCAGGATCCTAATGCGGAACTATTAAGGACTCTAGTCAGAGTCCAAGTAGAAACTTTGCATAGGATCCAGGCTAGAATCCCGAACTTCTAAAACAATATTTAGTTCGATATCGAATCGGATCCCACGGATGAATGTAAAAATCACCAGGAGATACCGATCCGTATCAGTTGGAGATACTGCACGTTTTCTGAAATCATTTATTCAAGGATCTGAAAAAGATTAGGTAAAAATTGGTGCTACAGTATAACTGTCAAAACTTATATATTTTATTAACAGAATTTCGAACAAAATTCTTTACATTTAATACAAATTTTTGAATAAATAATATTGGGTGAAGTAAAAAGTTCTGAGCTTTTCCGCTAGATGTCTTTAGTGAGCCATATCTCACCATGTATACATCGCATCGGGTCATACTAAACGGCGATTTAAAGGTGACATTACGCTTCAAAAAAAGTTATTTGATAGTTTTGTGTTTGGTGAAGCCAGTTGTGTGTTACAGCGTACCAAAATGGAGGTAAAAAAAGAGAAAATTCGATACATTCTTCAGTACCACTATGACCAAGGTGAAAAGGCGAAGTAGGCGGCCAAAAAAATTAGTGCTGTTTATGGACCCAATACAGTATCGAATGCAACAGCAAAGCGGTGGTTCCAACGATTCCGTTCTGGTAACATGGACGTCGAAGATGAGGCACGCTCTGGTAGGCCAATCGTCGAAAATGTCGATAAAATCATGGAAATCGTCGAGTCGGACCGGCATGTGAGCACTTATTCCATTGCCCAGGAACTGAAGATTAGCCAGAAAACCGTTTGGGACCATTTGCATAAGGCTGGTCTCAGCTCGATGTATGGTTGCCACACGAATTGACGCAAAAGAACCTTTTGGACCGAATTGATGGCTGCGATTCTTTGTTGAAACGTAACAAAATGGACCCATTTTTGAATTTGGTTGGTGACTGGCGATGAAAAATGGGTCACATACGAGAACAAGAGCCGAAAAAGATCGTGGTCCAATCGCGGTGAGCCGGCCCAAACGATCGCCAAGCCCGGATTAACGGCCAAGAAGGATTTGCTGTGTGTTTGGTGGGATTGGAAGGGAATCATCTACTATGAGCTGCTCCCATCGGGCCAAACACTCAATTTGGTCCTCTACTGTCAACAACTGATCAGATTGAAGCAGGCGATCGACCAGAAGCGGCCAGAATTGGCCAATAGGAAGGGTGTTGTGTTCCATCAAGACAACGCCAGGCCGCACACATCTTTAACGACGCGCCAGAAGCTCCGAGCGCTTGGATGGGAGGTTCTATCGTACCCGCCGTATAGTCCAGACCTGGCACCAAGCGATTATCACCTTTTCAAGCATTTGCAAAATTTTCTTGATGGTACAAAACTGGCCTCCAGAAAGGCTTGTGAAAATGAGCTGGTCGAGTTTTTTACCAATAGGGACGAGGACTTCTTCAATCGCGGAATTATGAAATTGCCTTCAAAATGGACAAGAGTTATCGAACAAAACGGCGCATATTTTATCTAAATCGGATAATCCTATGTTAATTTCATCGTCGAAATAAAGCGAAAAAACGCTCAGAACTTTTTACTTCATGTAATATATAGACCTTGAAAGACTTATATTTCCTGGAGAAAAGTGATATAGATTATTTATTCTGAGTAATTATATTGAAATTAAATGGTGATCGTTCGAACTTAGAAAATATATATTTAATTTACTAAGAAAAATGTATTTAATACGTATTTCTAATTCTTGCCACGACGTCCTTCTAGGGAATCCGTATCATATCCCGATCGGGATCTGATCGTTACTTGGGTATCCCGAAGAAATTTTTGCACGGGTTCAGCGACTTTTTATTTTATTTTAATATTTTTTCCTAAGGTACACGCTGTTCGCGTTTGTTACCTATTTTTTCTTCCACTGTGACTGTTTCTTTCCTCCTTTTTTCCAAACTCCTTTTTCTTCACCTCCCCCCCCCCCCCCCCCTCCTTGCGGCCGCAGCCGACTTCCCCCTCTGTATCATATTCATCATGCCATTTCTGTCATGGGTATAGGGAAATTCCGGAAAACCTATACCAATACAGCCGGTCATCAAGTTCGCCCCCCAGTCGTGGAACTAGTCTTATTTCGCCGCGAAAATGCCGAAGAAAAACATTTCACGACGAAATGTACGCGACTGGGATTCGAACCCAGGACCTCCCGGTCCGCAGATTTAGTGGCAAGCACGCTAACCACTAGACCATTGCACCGGTTGGGTTCAGCTACTTATTGTGTGCCAAATTTCATTTTGCCCTTTAGCGTTTCCTGTTTTGCTCTAAGCACGGAGTAAAACGAGAAATATGCCAGTTTTTTTCAGTTCTTATTAGCTAAGAAAATTTGTTGATTAAGCTTGAAAGTACAAATTAATATAATAACTCAGAATATAACTATTGTTGCTAACCAAAGAGTTTATTAATAAAGCCGTTGATTTCGTACATATGAATATTTTTGTCTTAAAGTATTCCACTTTAACCCCACCTTCCCCTATCAGCATTTTCCACAGTCTCGTGACTCATACGGGCTCCATCCGTCCACACCCGTAACTTGCTCTGCAATTCCATGTTGCGACTTCGCTCGCTCCAAATTTTTGACTGCGCCCTAATTCCCGTAACTGTTTTATACTCGCACTTGGCTCAACAAGCAATGCACACTATAGTGTGCATTTCTACGCCTGTATTGATCTAAGAAGGTTTTTTTTCTCTGCAATTATTTCCCTCGATGATGTTTGAAATTTCGATCGCTTTTAACTGTGTTCATAATAAGATTCGTAGTATTGGATTTTGAGGGGTTCCGTAGTCAAACAAAGAACTCTTATAACACAACCGGTGCGGAATAGAGTCGCGCCCTTTGTGAGAGAATGTTATGAATTCGTATTGTCTGTGTTCACCGGAAATAATTATAAATTACTTATTACTAACTTAGTTTGTGATTTTGAAAAAAAAGAAATGAAAAAAGAAGAGAAAATCAATTGATAAGTACATGTGTCCCATATTTAGATAATATAATAGATAACGTAACTAGTCGCGACGCAAACAAAGTTTGAAGTTATGTGGCCGGCTTTCCACGAGGTTATACGGCAACGATGCCGTCTTTTTCTCACTTATATATTCGAAATGTGCCGCGGACTTCGCCGCTAAATACAAAGCAGAGCGCATCGCAACTGCGAACCGCTGCAGCTCTTTGGACAGCAAAGATGCCAGGACAGCTCGGCGAAACGAAATTGCTGCCAAAAACGATTAATTCGAGGAAACAGAAGGAATATTGTATGGACCTGGCATCGCTGATTGATCGTAATTAGACGATTTATCTGAAAATCCCGCACTCTGAACTTTAAACGCGTTTTTCTCGGAATGGTGTTTTTCAAAACGGTGGCCACTCTCAAAGGAAGAGTTTTCAAGCTATTCGTTTGAAATTTTAACAAAGCAGTCTTCGCGTAGTTCCTTATGTTGCTATGGAAGCTTTTTTTACGAAAAACTGTCGAAAAAAAGGCTAAATTTGATACTTTTTGTTCAAACCACCGCCATTTTTTCAAATTTCACTAAAAAAAAACCTCCATAGGAACATAGCGGCTTTCCTACAGATTAATAATCATTTTGAAATTTTTCGTTCAGATCAAATTTGCGGCCGCAATCCTGGCCACCATGGGACACCATTTTTTTCCACGCAATTTTCCGCAAATAAAAACAATGTTAAACAATAAATAAAGAAATTAAAAAAAAAATCATTTTGTATTCTTTATCGGTGCTTCAATTTGTAAAAAAAAATTAGACCGATTAGCTTATCCTATCCACCTAAAAAAAAATCGCGAATATCGGCTATTTTTCGGGCGGTCACACTGTGATGATCCCTTAAACGTCCGAGCATTGGTACCGTTACCTTACGTAGCTCCTCCCACATCCAGTACCATGTTTTGTCAAACATAGAAAAATATTATCATGCTCAATAAATACCGCTTAGTAAAAGTACCAAATTTCAACATTCAATATTTAATATTTTTCGCATAAAAAATTGGTGAAAAATCGAACACTTTTTGGCCCAAAAAAAGTAGAAACCTCCCGTAAAAAAAAATATATATGTTCCTCTCGATGCGCGTGCCACAGTGCACGAATACATACATTTCATACCTTACCCTCGGTGCCACCGATGCAAAAGGATATTAGGAATTTCACTAGCGTGAAAGATCGTTCGATTTCACAAAATAAATTGCTCACAATTAACATAGAATTTTATTCTTCAATTGAGGATAACAAGTAGACGATTTATCTGAAAATCCCGCACTCTGAACTTTAAACGCGTTTTTCTTGGAATGGTGTTTTTCAAAACGGTGGCCACTCTCAAAGGAAGAGTTTTCAAGCTATTCGTTTGAAATTTTAACAAAGCAGTCTTCGCGTAATTCCTTATGTTGCTATGGAAGCTTTTTTTACGAAAAACTGTCGAAAAAAAGGCTAAATTTGATACTTTTTGTTCAAACCACCGCCATTTTTTCAAATTTCACTAAAAAAAAACCTCCATAGGAACATAGCGGCTTTCCTACAGATTAATAATCATTTTGAAATTTTTCGTTCAGATCAAATTTGCGGACGCAATCCTGGCCACCATGGGACACCATTTTTTTCCACGCAATTTTCCGCAAATAAAAACAATGTTAAACAATAAATAAAGAAATTAAAAAAAAAATCATTTTGTATTCTTTATCGGTGCTTCAATTTGTAAAAAAAAATTAGACCGATTAGCTTATCCTATCCACCTAAAAAAAAATCGCGAATATCGGCTATTTTTCGGGCGGTCACACTGTGATGATCCCTTAAACGTCCGAGCATTGGTACCGTTACCTTACGTAGCTCCTCCCACATCCAGTACCATGTTTTGTCAAACATAGAAAAATATTATCATGCTCAATAAATACCGCTTAGTAAAAGTACCAAATTTCAACATTCAATATTTAATATTTTTCGCATAAAAAATTGGTGAAAAATCGAACACTTTTTGGCCCAAAAAAAGTAGAAACCCCCCTTAAAAAAAAATATACATGTTCCTCTCGATGCGCGTGCCACAGTGCACGAATACATACTTTTCATACCTTACCCTCGGTGTCACAGATGCAAAAGGATATTAGGAATTTCACTAGCGTGAAAGATCGTTCGATTTCACAAAATAAATTGCTCACAATTAACATAGAATTTTATTCTTCAATTGAGGATAACAAGTGACTAGCACTTAAAAATTACAAACCTTCCTCGTCACATCATCGTCGGAATTCGCACAAGTATATCGAGAGCACAATGCTATCTCACATATCTTCTCACAATTTATCTACTATTTCGAATGCATTCGTACACGCACACGCATACACACGCACACGCACACACACACACACACACGCACCCAGCACTCACGGACACAAACGACGCACGCTACTTTTGGAATGTATAATTGTATAATCGATTAAATAAGGTATACAGAGGATATAATCAAATTCCGCTCGCTCCCGTTACGTTTATAGCGTCGTCAATTATCAGTCGCGACGAGATCATCGTCCATTTTTTTCCTTCGAAATTTCGCTACGCTCACAAAACAACACTAATCTATTATATTTACAGGCGTACTTAATCATATTCCACCCGAACGTGCTCTATGAGACGCGGGGGTGGGGAGTGGGTTGGGGGGGGGGGGGGGGGTGAAGAATTGTAACATTTTGCCAGTTTCGTTGAAATATTCTTCTCTGAAAAACAAAATTATAACGAAGACAAAATTTTTATTATACTAGCCGTAACGTTAATTATTTTAATAGTATGATTCCTTCATAATTTGTGTCGATCCTTCACTCGAGCATCATAGTTTTGAAAGTTTAGCAAGTAAAAAATTTTACATATATTTATATATATATATATATGTATATATAGATCTTTGAATCCCAAACTACTTGAGAATACTTTCAAAACTAAAGTGCCCATTTTACAAGCTACTATTCAATCTCTTGTTTAGGAACATTATGATTTACGAAGATACCACGTGGCTTTTTTTTTTGAGATCTCGACGGAAGCCTCGGCGACTCCGCGCTATTTAAATTCAGGGCAGATGTACTTACATTTCGTAACGCGCTCGGGATAAATGATAAGGAAATAGCTTTTTACCGACATTAGAAGACAAAGTGGAAAGAGAACTTATCAAATTCCTTTCCTTTCGATTGGCGAAACATCGATAAATGATTTCATTGATAAGTAGGAACAGAGGCTTGGACTTGAACGTACGAATCGTGTTAAGACCAAATTCTAATAAATAATAACGAGCATCTTTTATGAGCATTGTAGGAAGAAAAAAAACGTAAAAACAAATCTAGTACGAAACGGATGAGGAAACACCGACGGATGTTGGGATACCCGAAACTCGTCGAAAAATCGGTACGTCCACCCATCATCCGAAATGTATTGCTATTATCTCCGCCAAGTTCTCGCAAACATTTTTCTCTTCGTACGAGTCCATATGATGGAACTTCTCCTTCGAAAGATAATTCGATCAGCTACTTGGACTATCAAAGCGACACCTCCATATCTTCGAAGAACATCTTTTTTTTTTTAATTTTTATACAAGCGCAGGGAATATTGCTTCAACGTCGACGAATATTGGACTGACTGTTATCGGCAAAGGTCTTTGCACAATTATATAATTGTCCAAATGAAAAGGACGTAACTCTATCGATGTAGTCTGTCTTCCATTCGCCACGATTGCTAAACGTTTCCTTTTCACAACCCGACGATTATGCTAGAATAAAATGAATTTTGTATTGTGCGTTGCGAGTTTCAAATTCGCAAATTTCAACGACTATGAAATCCATCGCATCAGCCCGTCGATTCTCGCACGTATGTCGCCCAATGACGCGAAATCATCATGATCGATCGTCGAGAGCAGACTCTAACTTATTTTCGGTACATGCGATAACGTGAAGGCGAAATCGTAGATGTTTTTTTTTTTTTTTTGTAAAGACATCTCTAACGATACTGATCCGTTTATTGCGCATTGTCTTTTTCCATTAAGGGATTACACCACCTTGGCGCTCGAAAAAGTACATATAAAATAAATAAAAATTTTGACGCGACTATTAAATATGTAAAATAATTTTTATTTTTCCCAAATACATTACAGTCTGATAAACAAATTTTTTATTATGGCAAAGATATAAGTCGTTTAATAGGAGCCTTTTTTCAAACTAGTGGAGAAAATATCTCCAGATCTACTCAACGAATTTCGATGAAATTTATAACACATATTCTTTACAATATTGTCTAGGATTTTTTCGATTCGATGCCGCGTTCATTTTTTATTGATTCGTAAAACTCATAATGTTGGTAAAAATCAGAGTTTTTTTTCCAAACAGCTGTCATGTCTACAGTTTTATTTTTGATTTTCCCTATGCTACACTTTAGCCATTACCTGTCTTTAAAATTTTTTTTTGGTGTTTAATTTCAGACGATACCTGGCAGAGAAAAAAATTCTACCATCGGCAAGAATTTTCAAAAGAGCGTCCTACCAGATAACGTATATCTTCGCCATATTTTCAATTTTTCTATTCGTTTTTTTTTTTACTTTGTTCATAAAACTTTGTATATGTAAAAAATAAAAATTATTTTATATACTTAATAGTCGCGTCAAAAAAGAAATTATTTTTATACCTATTTTGCGCGCGCCAAGATAGTGTAATGCCTTAAGATCGTCCGAAAAGTCTTAACAATGCACTGATCGATAGCATCTACGAGGAGCTTCGAAGTAAATGACAAAAATGCTTCATCTTTTTTTTTTAATCAACGACCCATCCATAGCGTACGTCGATTTTCCGCATCGAATTTGTGCGATCGTCGTATTATCGTAGGTACCTCGTCCGAAATCCAACATTCGAACAATTATGTCGGACTACTTGCTGATTCATTGGAACCAGGCAAAAGAAGAAAAAGTCAAGAATACTTTTAACGGTTAAAAATAACTCTCGAGAAATTCTCTCTTCTCTCGTCGCGTCTTAAATTGTACGGGAGTGAAAAGTCTTTGAAAAAAGACGCGATTGCTCTCGCGAGAAACGTGACAAAGTAGTCGAAAAAAAAAAAAAAAAAAAAAAACAAGAATAAGTGCTTTATCACAGATTTCAGATTGCGTTGCCCGGGAATTCATCTGAATTGTCGCATGTACGCAAGCATACGCGCCCGTTACGTGTTTGTTTGGGTCAGGAAGAGAAAGGTGAAGCGGATGGAAATTGAAGGACTCCGAGGGCCTGCTCCGCGCATAATCGCATAAATTTGATTTCAGATCCCCGCAAGTTCCGCGCCACCGCATTATATAGCCACGAGCGTCTCGCATACATACATACATACACACACAAATATACAGAGTGTCTCGTTCTTTTACTTAATGATAAAATACTCATAAACGATTCCCCAGATCGAGGAAAATATTTCAACAGTAATTGCGCTGGACTACGAGGAAAATACGATGATCGTGTTAATTTTACTGGCGGCGTCGTCCAGGCCACACGAAGATCACGATCAGTTCATTAAGGAATTAGGCCACTCGACAATTTCGGAAAACTCGAAAGAAAAATGTTTGGCTTATCCCTTTAACGGCTGGTGGGACACATACGTCCCACCTACTTTGAAAAATCGTAACTTCCAGAAAAATGAACGTAACGACATCGTTAAGGTCGCATTTTGAAGATGAAGGATGCATCTAATCATAAAAAAATCGGCAAACGCAAGGGCTGCACCCCTTCAGTTTCACACCCTATCAAAAAGTGCGAAAATTGCGAAAAAATGAGAAATGAGCATAACTTTCAGGCAATTTTTTTTTAGAGTCGCGATCTCAAGTGTGTGCTTTGAAATAACATCGAAAATTTGTAGCAAAAAGGTCCAGACTAAAAACCACCCATAACAGTAATAAAATATCGATAACCACTCATAGCAATTGTGATACGCCCAATAACGCACTTTCATTGATGTTAAGTTCATAAATATTTTTGAAAGCATATGAAAAATTTGTAGCAAGAATATCCGAATAGAAAACTAACCCCAACAGTAACGAAGCATCGAAAACCATCCCTAGAAACGGTGATACACCCAAAAATGCACTTCCATTGATGTTCAGTTCATATATATTTTCGAAAACGCATGGAAAATGTATATCAAGAACATCCGATTCAAAAACTACCCCTAACATTAACAAAACATCGAAAACCGCCCCTAGCAGTGGTGATGCGCCTGAAAATACACTTTTATTGATGTTCAGTTCATACAAATTTTTGAAAACACATGTAAAATTTGTAGCAAGAAAATCTGACTCGAAAACTACCCCCAACAGTAACAAAACATCGAATTATCCGTAAGTCCTTCAGCATATGCTTATGTGTTCTGGAACACTGATATTTCGATTCAGGTCAGGATAAAATAACAGAACGTGAGATGATAACATTTTATCCATTGGGGGGTGGATTTCTCGCAATTGAAGGGTAGTTCACGAGGGTTGATTGATCCGTAAGTTCTTCAGAATCCCACTACGTGTTCTGAAATGACTTTTCCTCAATTTCTAGCAGATATGAACGATGGGAAATGAAATTAAGATGTTTTCAAGCGATTGGGGTGGTTTTTTCATGTGGGGGTAGCTTCTGAGGGTAGAAAAATTCTCGAATAATTTTTTTTCTCACATTGGGTATTCATGAATTCAGACTCACCATGTACCAACTTTGTCAAACGCTCCAAAAAAAAACTCAGCTGTTAAAGGGTTAAAAAGAGCCTAAGGGTCCTAAAAATAATATACCAAAATATTACGGGCGGTCAAAATCTCTAAGTACCCTAAACAGCATAATATGTGCCTGGATGTTGCCTGAAGCTGCAAAAGAGGCACGGACACGGTCTTATATACAGGTCTTGCAACGAAGCTAAATTTTCGTGGTGGGGTAGGCACGATTATGGTCTCTACTTTTCGATTCCCTAGTCGCCGCCACGCGTCGCCACTAGGCAAGAGAAGTGCTTTTCCCCCTTACCTCTTGCCGCTGTATTCGTCCAAGGTGTTTATGTCTGTTTTTGTGGCGTGATTAGCAATGCATAGAAGATTTGCAACCGTATACCATGAGGTTGTACGCGATTTACTGTGACAACTTTTATTTATCGTATTTTTGATGCATCAGAGTTGCAGTTTTTTTTCTTCTTAATAGTGTTTGTGAAAAAATTGCGAAATGGTTAAGGGTTGCGCGGTTCCCAAGTGTAAAAAGTGGTATCAAAGTTTTAACCAAAAATGCTCCGTATTTCGAATGCCAAGAAACGTCGCAGAATACAAAAAATGGCGAGATGCAATTCCGGGACTAAAAGAGTCTGAATACGCGTGTGAAAAACATTTCGAAGAACTGTGTATTCTGAGACATTGGAGAAAAAAAGATGCAAATGGTCGAATTATCGTTGAAGTTTATTCATCGATTTTATTTTTTTTAGTCGATAATACTTCCCGCTATTTAATATTGAACCAGAACTTTGAATGTCACGAATAAACTTTTCGTATTTGTTTTGTAAAATATCGTGCAAAATGAACAAATAAGTGCAGCTATGAATTAATGTATTCGAATAGTTGTCAGTTTTTTCTATAAAAATATTCATCTTTTTGAATCGATACATTATTTTGTATTGCTTTCGTATATTATGAAGCTTACATGACAATGCGGTAAGTAAAGTTAGGACGAACGGCGCATGCCCTGCGCACAAGAGGGAAAGAAACAGAAGAGCTATTTCTCTCTTCGTTACACACCACTTCCCTTTGCCGTCGCGCACCCAGCGGTAGAAATCGGAATAAAAAGCAGTGCCGCTAAGTGTGCCTAACCCCACTACCGCTGTTGTCAAACCTGTATGTAAGACCGTGGGCACGGATCAGCCTTAGAGCGCTCAGAAAGGAAAGAGGGGAAGAAGACATCAATGTGGAAGGCCAATTATATGGTTCGAGCATCGCAGATTAGAGGTATATCGGAATTTTCTATAATTGTATAATACTGAAAACTGTTTAACGCGTTTTACTGAAAAGCATTTTTCTCGAAAGCACGTTTTTTTTTAACTGGACGGAAATATATCTCAAAGAAATCTTCAATCATCTTCATAATCTATTTGAAAATTTAACTGTATATTCAAAACTAGATTCTCCACCTAGGATTTTTTCGTTATATTGCATAGTTTTTACTTATAAACAATTGTCTGATTTTTTTCTTGAAATTTTCCATCTTTTTTTTTCCCTAAAATACGCCATCTTGGCAAAAATCAATACAACGAAAAAATTCTGCGTACTTCTATAGCTGTTCTTATATATAATCGAAAAAATGTTGATTCTTTTGTTCCTGGTAAAAAATGGCATGAGCTACGTTTCCAACCGTGGAACCGTCAAAAAAAAAAAGGTGACAACGGAGAAAAGCTGTGCAGCAGCCACTTTGTTATTAATCATTTCTCGATCATCGTAAAGACATCGTCTTTACGAAGTTACGATTGTTCGTTGGTAACGAAGTGGAGTTGGGCAGAAAAAAATTATGCCACTTTTGCGTTATGACACATGTGTGGGCGTTTAAAAAAAAAAGATGTTCTTACTATACTGATTTTACTGTTATTTGGTAAATTATGGTTTTTAAGGTCGCTGAATCCGGATCTGAAATCAGATTTTCCAAATTCAAAATGGCGTATCCAACATGGCGGACGAAAATTTGAAAAATAGTTTCAATTTGATGAAAATTAGTATACTATGGTTTTTGCGGTCGCCGAATTCCAATCTAGAATCAGATTTTCTAAATTCAAAATGGCGGATCTAATATGGCGGACGAAAATTTGAAAAATAGTTTCAATTTAATGAAAATTAGTATCCTATGGTTTTTGCGATCGCCGAATTCGAATCTAGAATCAGATTTTATAAATTCAAAATGGCCGAAGCTAATTTGAAAAAGAGTTTGATTTTGACGCAAGTGATTATCTAATGGTTTTTGAGGTCACTGAATTCAAAACGAAAATCAAATTTTCAAGATCTAAAATGGCGGATCCAATGTAGCGGATGCAAATTGAAAAAATAGTTTGAATTCGACGAAAGTGACTTTGTTTGGGTTCTTGAGACCGCTGAATTCACATCCAAAATTATATTTCCAAAATGGCTGAACATTATTTTCAACATTCCCTTCTGTTTCTCTGTCACTTTCGCCTATCAACAAATAATCGTTATCGAGAGAAATATCTGTGTCAGAATCAGAACCTCATCAATGTGTACATCATCAATTCTTCGTTTTCGTGCAGACACCGAACATGCACTCGACATTCTAGTAAGAAAAACTTGACCTTGCAATATACCCTGCGGTCGAGATATTTAAAAATAATCGATGTCAAAGCAAAGAATAAAAATTCTTTTTTTATTTTATACTGATTCTTATTTTATTTTATACTCTTTACAGTATCCGAACAACTTATATTTTAGAAATACGTACATAATAACATTCGTCTTCGATATTTACTCTGTATAATATATACAGTGGGTAAAAAAATATTTTCACCCCTCGTGTTTTTTAAATTATCCTGCGAAAAAAAATACTTTATCATTTTTTTTTCGAAAGAAATTCCTTTCGAAAAATTTCGATAAAAATTTTCGAAAAAAAAAATAAAATTCTCAAGCATTTTATGTTTTTTCGAAGGATAACTTGAAAAACACGAGGTGTGCAAATACTTTTTTACCCGCTGTATATACATACGAGATACTACTTTTGACTACCATATTACTTAGAACAGCTCCTGCAAAATTTCGGTTTGCTGTAATGTACCGACGTATAGATTTCTAAGGGTATGGTCTCAAAATTCACCTGAAACACCAAAATATACAAATTTCCCTCGATTTTCAACTATTTTTCGAATTCCCGATATTCCCATATCGAATTCCACATCATATTCAAATTCAGCGACCTTAAAAACCACACACTACTTACTTTTATCGAAATCATACAACTTTTCGAATTTTCATTCGCCATATTGGAGCCGCCATTTTTTAATTTGAAAATCTGTTATCAGATTCACCTTTGGTGACCTCAATAACCGAAATACTGAGATAATAGGCTAAATCTGAGATTTATCCTATCGTCACAGTATTTTTCTGTCACAAAAAATGGCACGAAAATTTCATTTTCGCTACAACACTAAGGGGTTAAGAAACTAAGTGTGACCTGGATACACGTTTACCAGCAGAATTCTTCTCGGAACCAAACGACTTTCGTTGGAAGAAGATTTCCGATCGGAGGTGCCTTTCTGGACATATTTCATGATTTCGTTCGAAACGAGACACCCCGTATATATACGTGTGCAGCCATATGCACATATACACGAATACGCATTGTCGATGACGAGCACGCGCGTCCCCATGCCCCCGCAATACATAATCTCGCTTCCGTTCGCCCGTACAAATTAATTAGAATCTTGCGTGTAAAGCGTGCCAAAGCACGCGTACGAAGAGCCGTATCGGTATTGCCATCGATTACGGTATACGTGGTGTACGCAACCTACAACGTACATACGTCGATATGGAGGTGGTGCCGTCTTCGATGGATGTCCCATCAAAGTATATAAGTATCCCGTGTGCGAACTCCAGCCTCGGAGCATGGCTAATCTCAAAGTGGCGCATCACAGTGTCCTTTGATCCGTCAATGTGCAGGAAAATGTTTCTTTTTGTTTTTCACTACAAAAGTTCTGGACTTTCTTCTTGTCTGTCTTTCGACGTCTCTTACGTATTTTTTTTTTTTTTTTTTTCATTACCAGAGTGAAAAACTTCTCTCCCGAGTACGAAGAAACATCATCGTTACTTTAATCCCCATCGCCGAAATACATTACGGCCTCGTATGGCGTGAAAAAAAAATCGCGACAACGAGAATGCACGCGCGTCCGACCGAGGAAGCGGGATGAACACGTTTTTCTTCTTTTTCTTTTTTTTTCTATTTTCTTTTTTCGTTTTTTTTTTTCGTCGATTGTTACACATCTGAATATATCCCAAGATATTTTCCTTCTTCAACGATTGATGTAGACCGTACTGCTCAGTACGACTACGTCCTTCCTCCTACCGGGTTCGTCACGTCCTCCGAAGAGGAGGGCGCACAGGAGATGTCATATGCTTAACGAGGGCCTCTTCTTCCGGTCCTTGGTCGTATTTTTGCCGAATATCGTTCCCAGTACCCGTGAAACCGAATGAACGCCCAGTTTCCTACGTATCGGCAATGCTCGCAACAGCTGGACCGATCTCGCTTCCCTTAGCAATGCTTGAAAAGCAAGGGCTGCGCCGGCTGGACTCTCCGCTGCACTCACCTCGTAGAATTGACAACCATGAGCAAGTGACAGCTGCTGGCCCTCGTCCACGCACACCTCACTGAAATCAGAAAGAAATTCGCCACTTGTATTCTCGTCTTGGAAATCGAAAAAATCGTTTTCTTTTTTCATATTTCCTTAAAGTAGAGACTCTTAAGAATATGTCCTCGAAAGGAAAATTTGCATTTCCCAATATCTACGGAGTTATAGCGATTTGAATACGGCCGGATTGAGAGACCGCACCGGCGCGAATCGGACAATCAGATGATTCTAAAGAAGCTGTAACTGCGCGCCAGGAATAACGAGCCTCAGAAAATCTTCATTTCAAAGTCAAGGAAGGCACACCTCACGAGATAGTAATGGCCGATTGATATAACAGAAATATATGCCATTATCCTACTTAGTTAGTTGCGGTTGTCTCAAATTGTACTCAAAACTTTAGACACGTCTTTCTCGAAAGTACGTTTTTTGACCTGCCCGTGTAGATATTTCAGTCGGGGAAAATTACTGCCCCTTATCTAACTTCTCAAAATATTATCAGGCCATGATCAGGCCCTCCAGCGAGGATCAGGTTCGCCATGTAACAGGGCTCAGGCCAGGCCCCGATTCGCCGTTCCCTTGGGATTGGAAATCACCGCGAAACTACGAGGCAGGTGATGATGTAGGGTTGGGAGAGGTATGTTGAGCAAGTTTGGAATTATCGCCCTGTAATTCCTTAACAGTCTGCCGTATAAAAATGAAACCTAGTTTGGTCAATAGGAAATTTATCTGGGAAAAAAGTATGTAAACGAAATTCCTGTCATCCTTATTGTTTCACAGATAATCGCTCTCAAATGACTAGGGCCATATTTGCTCAACCTGCCCCGATAGTGGGGTAAGTTGAGCAAAGTAAGAATTGCATTTAAAAAAATCAGACGTATGCAACATGATTTGGTACAATGCAGTAATAAACCAACAGTTGCTTGTTAATTAGTTAGATTTTGAAACATTAACATTAATTGCAATGAACTTTGAAATATTTTGTCTCATACAATGGTCGAAGAAAATCTTTCAATCACGTTTTTTTTTTACTTTTGGGTGCAAAAGTAATGTAACGGTCCCGTATTGCCGTCTCGTGCGCCGCATGGCAACGGGCGATGGCGTCATGTGTTCCCCTCCACCATACCTCTCTTTCCGCCATTTGATGCATTCGCGTGCGGTGCTTAGTTTTCCGGATATTTCAATTGCCGAACTTACCCGACGACTCAACGTGCCCCTCACTATCCTGCTGATAGGGCCCTGCTTGAGAAATAAACCAGCGGACGGATGAAGTAGTAGTGACTAGATACGAGAAGAGCTTTTGGAGATATATCCGAGTGCAATAGTATCAGCTCGTACTGATACTTATCATTTCACAAGTATCACAAAATCATAAGCGAACGTGCACGCTGTAAGCATAACACTTCTGTACGTCATACAACAACGGGTCGAAGTATTATCGTTGTATGATGGTACCTTGGTTTCGCGAAGCGCTTCGCTTGAAGCCACCTGGCGGATTGTTGGCAAAATACACTTAGGTAATGTCTTTCCAGCCAGAACACTGCTATTTCCGGACAAGGCGACCTCGATTTTGAAAACCACGAACCTCCTGCTTTACTTTTTGTCTTAAATAATTTGGTAATTTGTTATGTTCAAATTAATACTTGTTGTAATACCATTACGTATGACAAGCACTTTTATTCTCGTACATTATCATTGATGAAAAAGAAAATACTTATAATGGTGAATAGAATTACAACAGATGTATTAGTTTCATCCTAATCATTTATAAATATCTTTCATGGGATAAAAAGCGAAGCAACTTTACACAGTTCTTAAAGTCAGGCTCCATTTTTCAGGAAATGTCAATATTCTGGGCGGGTATACATTACGTAAAAATGTTCTTGTTCGCAATGTATTCTGGCCAGAACATTGCAATTTCCAAACACAGAGTGTCAGCCGTAAAAAAAAAACGATTTTGTGATTTTTCCGGTCTGTTCCATAAAAGGGCCCGGTCAGTTGAATCAGACAAGGCAAGCCCGGCCAGGGCCCGACGCAAAGTAGAAAATTCCCGGTCACATTTCTGTACGGGTGGTTGACATAAAATCTCGGGTTCTATTCAAACAATTGACTTCAAATTTCGTATGGAGCTTTAGTATATATCCCTTCATCGTCCCTACCTCGGGCATTGTGAAGTTATTATTATTACTATAAAAAAAAACTATAAAAAAAATATAAACTTGAAAAAGTAGGACGCAAAAAACACGTTTTCAGACAGCTGCCATTTACTTTTTTTTCTCTTTGGCACCTGCCATAAAGAAACTGCTCATACTCATAAAAAAAAATGGTTTTATTTCTGTTTCCGATGAATGGGAGCTTTGGAATCATGTCAACCGCCTCAACTCTTTTTTTTCACCACCATATTGAGAAGCCCATAGCTTTTTAAATTCGTTTCTTTGCATAACATTTTTTCGGTAAGTTCTTGAAAAATCTATACACAAAGACTGTAAAAAAGTGGATACTGAAAATATTTTTTTGTTTTTTTTTGTCAAGCCCAAAAGAATACACCCAAAATTTAGGCCTCTTGACTAGAATGCTGCCTTAAACCTCGATTGCAACAATGACGAATAGATGAATCTCGATGCCGTGTCGACCAGAAGTAAGAAAAACAAAACGGAAGTTCCTTTCTGGGCCGGAGGATACCCGGCATTCCCAACAACAACAACAAAAAAAACCCGTTCGTTTTCAGGTCTCCGAATGGAACGTATGCTTCTCTCGGTTGCAATGATACAAAAAGTTATTTGGTGTCTTTTCAAAAATACATTCGAGGTTCCGTGAGAATGTACGATTTCGAGGATAGCGGTTGGTGCAGTATAATTTTTCATGTTAGCATGCCGGAGAGTATAAGGCGACGAAAAATAAAACAGCAGTCTCACTGATGTTGATGCGGTAACATTAAGTACCCCAGAAGTCGACTTGTACCCTAAATGGTCGATGGTGACGGTGATAGAACGAGGTGCGAGAAGAAGATGGCATTAGTGGGCAGGATAAAGAGGGGACACGGCTAAGAGGGAGAGAGACTCGGGTCTCGGGGTAGCCAACCAACGATTCCCCCCCACTCACCCTTGCGATATTTATGGATGCAATTAAATTCACGGGACACGTGATATTCGCGAGTCGCACAAGGCAATCGACCCTAAACGCGTAGGAGGCCTGCTGCTCATACACCTCCCGCTTGCTCGCGAGCAAGTTTGCTCACTCGAGGGAATACCGGGCTTCGCGAGAGAGAAAAAGAGAAAGAAAGATACGGTATATACGTTTCTTGCTAGCAACCACGCGAAGAAGCAACACATCCTTGAAGTTCTTGTATGAATCCATGCCGTTGAAACAGAAGAGTCCGCAAACTGGCGAGGGGGAGAAGGGGAAAAGTGAGAAAAGAGTAGACGTGGACTCGGGACCCACCACCGATATATGCACAGTGACCGTTAACCCGTCCCTCTTTATTTTATACACGGCATTCCGTACTTTACGAGGGATTGCGTTAGATTCTCGAAGATCTCCAACGCGAGGAGAGACACGCGGTGAAAGAGAAGACTGCACTCCCGCACTTTGCTCCCTTCCCTATGCAAACGTACTATGTACCGGAGATGATCTTCCTTCAACTTGGATGGCATGTCCATCAGGTACACTTCCATATAACGTTCATATCTACTTTGATACTGAGACGCTGCTTTGGATTCGTGGTAGACGTCATTGCGTTGACTGTGAATGGATCTAAACGCGGTAGAGCTTTTACAGAATTCAAGGTATCAAGAAAATCTGATTTTAAGTGACGTTTCGTCAGGCAAGGTGAATGGTGTATCGCGTGCCATATGGATACAATAGAGATAGCTGACAATTTGTTGAAGATCTGGAGTCTATTTGAATTTAGGGCTGTGGTTGGTATCGAAGGGTTTCTACAGTGTCTCCAGTTTTTTAGCACTCTGCTGTCATTGATTGGAGACGTAGATCGAAGAGTGGCAAGAGTTCGGAAGTATAGAGTTCAGTTAGCCTAGGCACTAGAACAACCGCTATTTCATCGGATCTTCCGACCATCTTGATCCCTGGGTTCGCATTCGCACAGCCTAAATCGCTGAAGATAGAAGCATGGAATTTGGAAGATCCCTCGCAGAAATATTTTTATGCACACAGTGCTAGTTTTTCGATCGGGATCCAGTCAGATATCGGATCGGATCCGGGAGCGAAATGTAACGCTCGCAAATCGCATTCGAGCCAGGATCCTAATTCGAAACTATTAAGGATTCTAGTTAGAATCCAAATAGAAACTTTGCATAGATTCCAGGCTAGAATCCCGAACTTCTAGAGCAAGATATAGTTCCATATAGAATCGGATCCCAGGGATGAATGTAAAAATGACCAGGAGATACCGATTGGTATCAGCTGGAGGCGCTGGACGTTTTCTGCAATCATTTATTCAAGGATCTGAAAATGATTAGGTAAAAATTGGTGCTACAGTATAACTGTCAAAACTTACATATTTTAATAACAGGATTGCGAATAAAATTATTTAAATATAATAAAAAATTTCGATAAAACAATATATAGACTTTGGAAGACTTATATTTCCTGGAGAAAAGTGATATAGGTTATTTTTTCTAAGTAATTATATGTAAATTAAATGGAGATCGTTCGAACTAAGAAAATATATATTTAATACGTATTTCAAATTCTTGCCACCACGTCTCCGCCTTGTGCTACGTAGTGGGCGCCATCTGGATTCCGATGAGGATACCCCGTCTAGGGAATCCGTATCATATCCCTATCGGGATCCGATGGGAACTTAGGTATCCCTGAGAAATTTCTGTACGGAATATGTTCCTTAGAAGGTGTAGAGGTGCACTAAGCAAGGATTTGTCGAGGATCAACTCCTGAACGGGTGAAATGGGGTGTAAACATTTGTATGGAAAATTGTATTCCTTGCGTATATCAACTTGAAACTTGGTATAAATATTCTTCAAAATAAATGATAAAATGTATATTTTAGGAGTTGTAAAAATAACCCCTAATTAGAAGTGCAACGAGGCGTTGATGTTTGTATGGGAAAATCAAACTCACTGCTTTTATCCCAATGAAATTCGGAAGATATGTTCTTTAAAGCACGTAGATGCGCACTATGAAAGGATTAGCTTCTCGCATGGTCAACTGAGAGCAGTTCAAGAGTATTGAGTGCCCAAAACTTGAATGTGCTTGCCAAAGACCATGAATCATACAATGTTGTCTACAGTACTATATTGCAAACCTATATAGTTCTGTAGAGAACAATGACATGGTATGATACTGGAGTTGAAGGTTGGCACTTTTATACTACTGAGATTTCATTAATTACCAACCCTTACCTCAGTCAGTCAGTCAGTCGACCACTGTGCCTGAGAAATATGACACTGCAACTTCTTTCTTTATTGCTTACTTTTTTCTCTCTTCGTTTAACTCCTCTCTGGATCAGATATTAAAGTCCACGCGGGCGAAGTCACGGGCAAAAGTTAGTTCATTATATAAGGACCATGAACACACACGCCTCTCGCCTATTTCAAGAACGAATAGGTAACGCAATACTTATTTTTTACGGGCATGCAGGCCAATTAAATAGCCATACCCAGTTATGAAATAAAACGGAAACTTATCGTAAGCCAACGAGAAGTGCGAGCTACGCTAGGATGATCTTGTTCCAATAATAAAGAACCGTGCTGGACCCATTCAAATGCTGATGTTATGTGGACATTCACATGGTGGCCAAGTTTAACATTGTTTTTGTATTGTGCAATCGGGCCGCAGAACCTGAAATCAAATCCCAGTATACGGATACTATGTCCCTCTTTCTATCGTTACGGTCAGATCCTTCTGTAGTCACCGGTTCTTCAGTTACATGATATCCCGTTTCTGATTAACGTAAAAATAACGATGAAAATGTGTCTCTTAATTAATATTACGTTATCGTGTAAGAGATAGTTACCGCAAATAACATGGGTATAACAGACTTGAGTATCTTTCCAACGGGGCTCCAACGTTATAATCAGGTCTGTAAATACCAGAGACATCTCAGTCTACCTCTAGGATATCTTAGCGGCTTGCGGCTCATTAAGGCAGGAGGGGTCATTCACACGTCAAGCAATGTGCGTATCATGCTTGTTCATATTGTGCACATAACAATTGAATTTATTACCTATCGTTTTCTTTGGTCAGTGACCTTTAAGAACTCATATTATTTTTCAACTTCTTGTTTGAACTGTTCCGTCATTTAATTAAACATCGAACATGAAAATACGATCTCAGGTTGGGGCCACAAAATAATTACTCTTCAATATATATATTTATATGAAACACTTCCGTGACTGATTGACATATAGACAACGTATAGCCTAAACCGCTGAAGATAGAAACATGAAATTTGGAAGATATGTTCCTTACAAGATATAGAGATGCACTAAGAAAGGATTTTTTTGAAAATTAACTCCTAATTAGGGGTGCATCGAGGTGTTGAAGTTTGTAAGAGGAAAATCGAATACCCTGCTTTTATCTCAATGAGATTCGGAAGATATGTTCCTTAAGGGACGTAGATGTGCATTAAGAAAGGATTAGCCTCTCGCATTGTCAACTATATGTGGGCTGTTCGAGAGTATCGAGTTCCCAAAACTTAAATGTGCTTGCCGAAGACCATAAATCATACAATGTTGTCAACAGAACTATATTGCAAAGTCATACATAACTCTGTAGACAACAATGACATTGTATGATGCTGGAGTTGAAGGTTGGTATGTTTATACTACTAATTCATTAATTAGGAAATCACCGTGCCTGAGAAATATGGCACTCTACCGTCCTATTTTATTTCTATTTTTTTTCTCTCTTCGTTTATCTCCTCCCTGGATCAAATCCTGAAGTTTACGCGAACGAAATCAAGAGCAAAAACTAGTAACTGATAATGAAATACTGACATTTGCAGACGTAAAATTGTCTAGCACCTCTCGATAAATACAAACTCGTAAACGTTTCTAAAATAATTCGAGCTTTAAAAAATATTACTTTGTATATCATGATCCTAAGTATCCCTCAAGAAAGGGTACCAGTCTAGAGCCCGAAGACGTGGGTGAATTTTAAAGAAATTTTATGGGTACCCAGTCGATAGAACGAAAATACCGTTCAGTGGCCCTTATTATACATATCTTCAAGTAAATTTACAATTTTTTTCACAAGATTTTGTAAAAAAATGACGGCGCTGAAGCTGGATAAAGCGAGTCACCTTTTCCTGATAGTGTCCTGCGGCCGGCAATTATTCACCGATTGACATGAATTTTTTTTTAGAACCTTATAACAATATTTAACTACGAAGTACGTAAGGGATTATTGATACGTTAAAAACTTTTACCGAAAAAATTATTTTCGGCAATCTTTTTCACTGACAACAATTTTTTTCTCTTTTCAAACCAGCATTTTATGCAAAACCTATATTTTCCGATTTCCCTTCGTACTTCGAAGGCAAATCTTACCTCCAACTAAAATTGTTAAAAACTCCCGTTGGAAGTGAAAAATTGGGGGAGTACTCTCACCGGCTGCGGGACACTATTAGACAAAGCTGACTCGCTTCATCCAGCTTCAGCGCAGCCACTTTGTTACGAAATTTTGTAAAAAAAATTGTAAAGATACTTGAAGATATGTGAAACAAACGCCACTAAACAGAATATGCAATCTATGAACTGGGTATCCGTAAAAAAAAAAAATGTTAAGTTTCGCCCTCAGGCCGCAGGTCACTATGAGACAAAGTTGACTCGCTTCATCCAACTTCAACGCCGCCATTTCGTTACGAAATCTTATACAAAAAATTGTAAAGATACTCGAAGATATGTAGAGTAAACGCCACTAAACAAAATTTCCATTCTATAAACTGGGTATCCATAAAAAATTGTCAAAATTCGCCGTTTTTTCCGGGCTCTAGACTAGTAGTCTACTCTCAACCAAAAGCCAATTTCCATATGATTGATTTACACGAGACAATCCCTCGCAGTGCAATGAGACCGCGCAAAAAAAAAGGTTTATGAAATAATCGAACAATCGAGAAATGATCGATTATACATGTCCGTTAAAGCATCATCGCAAATCATCGTACAAATAGCAGCGACACATGGCCAATTAACAAAACAAGGAAGGATGGATTGAGGGCCCAAGGAAGAGAGAGATAAATGGGTAGATGCTTGGATCATCTCGGCGTCGTCGTATATATTTTATGATATAATATAGAGTCAGCTCCTTGTTCGGTTCTCTCTCTCTCTCTCTCTCTCTCTCTCTTGCACTCCAGAAGGTGCCTCGTACTACCTACATTCCACATCGTTCATCTCTTGCGAGCGTTCGCGACCGAGTGGATGAACAGCGTTAGTCTTGGGGACTCTGTTCGCATGTTATTCCACTCGTATGATATATATGTATGCATATATTATTAATATATATATATATATATATATATATATATATCAGTTAACTATGCTCTATCGTCGTATTGGTAACGTTCGGTGGCGGCTCGCGGATGCCAACCACCGGTAGTCCCTCCGGTCGCCTTAATGGAGTTCATAAAGATTAGAAGCTCGCAACACAGCTGTGACTAAACTGCCCTGGTCTGTCTGTGTGAGCGCCCCTAGTGGAACGAGTTATATACCGCGGCGTCCCGCTCACCCCGCCGTCGCCGACGTTCTCACTTGATCCATGCGCCGTAACGAGAATGGACTTTACCCACACACCATTGCCGCACATGTATCTATGTATAAGCGCCTGCAGCCAAACTCTATACGAATGCATGCGTACGCTCCGCGTCTTTGATCGCACGCGGAAAACGCACATACACGAATGGTATAGGCATGAACACACATACACACGGAAACACTGGCCAACCTTCGACGGAGAACACGCGTTATATATCCGGCGTAAATCGCACATTAATAAACTTATCGCTGGTCGGCGATCTTGAAATTTCAACGCGGTCAAACGGCGGGCGCCAATAACCCCAGCTGTACGTGAACGAACGAGAACGAGTCACGAGGCAACATCTCGGGCGAAACTTAAAAGTTTTATCGACCGGAAACTGGTTGTGACAGCAAGCAGCAGGGCATTCAAAGATCCAGCCTATATTTATTCCCTCGTACTACCCACCGCTGATACTCCTTCCGTCCCCGCATCATTCCAATCTCTTGCCGTGTGTCATTCGCCGCGTTTTCTTACACTTCACTTTATTTACATTCGTTTCACTTGTCAAAATAAAATCATTCCGATATTTACTTTCCAAGTTTGTTTTCGTTTTTTTCTTTTTCTTTCAGAAAACTTTGTATCGACCCCTCCCGATTATAGCCTGCGTTTGGCATCGAATCTCTATGACGCTCTAATTGGCTGATGTACTCGCTCATTCCGAGCTTATATCTACATTAAGAAAACATGAGGGAGATAAATTTTTTCGTGGAAAGCAAGTATTTCGTTCGAACTAACTAGTAATGTGATGTTTTGAATCTGCTTAAGAGTTCGGTCAACCATATTATACGTAAACGTTCGTCTTTGTGTAGCTTGGATCATTTGACATTTCTTTTGAGGCCAATAATGATTTTTCGCGACCGGTGGTAAAAGAAATTTGGACCGTTCGGCTTGCAAATACTCGATAGCAATAAAATACCGGCTGAAAATCATACTGACCGAAAAATCATACCGAACTGTCTATAAATATAAAACAGTTGCATGACTGTCTGACTGACTGACATATAGACAACGCGCAGTCTAAACCCTTGAAGGAAGAGAATCATGAAATTTGGAAGATATGTTCCTTAGAAGATATAGAGGTGCACTAAGGATTTGTCGTGTCACGAGCTCGAATATTTAACAATTACCTGATTTTCGTCTACAGTTAAGTGAAAATACATGACAGTATACTGGTTAAATTTCAAGCCAAGTTACCGAACTTTTAAGAAAAAAAATACGACTTCAAAATTTATCTAATAATTTGTATATTAAATGATTCTAGATGTATTATATCAACTGCTCTAAGCATGTGAAAAATTCTGAATATGCCGTAACGACAATAAACACCAGGGGATCACCAAATGTTTCAACCTCCGCGGTCATACGGGGTCACAATTACCCCTCTCGCAACTTTAAGCCAAAATTACTATAATTTGTTGGCGGCCACTTTTCATAATAAATCATTCATTTTTCATGATTATCCTTCTTTATTTCATTCCGAAATAGCTCTTCAGATATAAGAACAAATACCTTTTTTGAAACGTCCACTATGGACCTATTTTTTCCCTTAAACTCGCATTTCTCAAGAGCACCATCCTAAAATATTATTTAAAAAAAACATTGAAAATTGCAAGAGTTATGATTGCTTTACTAAAAAAGTGCTTTTTTAATTCATTGACCCCCTGTTGATTTTTTGTGCCATTTTAAAATTCGACAAAAATATAATACTACGAATGTCACATTCTAGAATGTTCAAACTATTATGCTGAATTTTTATGAGTAATTCGAAACGATACCGTCAACGCGGTAATCGTTTAAACATGGCTGGGGTCATTGCGACCCCCTGCGACCAGTGTGCTATAACCAGAACGTGTGATCGCGAAGGATTTAATAAAATATTCATGATAAAGCTTAGAAAAATATGACTAGCTGAAGAATTTACGTAACCGCGACTTTTTAGCGAACATGTAAAAATGTCTAAATCGACTAAATTTACGCGACATTTTTTATTACAGTTCGTCGTTGGGTATAATTGATTGTAACTTATTTTTATTAAGTCAAATTACTGTCACTGTAATCTATCAATGATTCAAAAGGGCTTATGCGCCCACAAAATACAGCCCTCTGCGAAAGGAATACCTCGAGGGAGTGAAATAGGGTGTTAAAGTTTGTATGGAAAAATGTATTTCTTGCGTGTATCAACTTGAAACTTGGTATAAATATTCTTCAAAACAAATGACGAAACGCATATTTTAGGATTTTTTACAACCCCTAATTAGGGGTGTAACGGGATGTGTAAATTTGTATGGGAAAATCGAATTCCCTGCTTTTATCTCAATGGAATTCGGAAGATATGTTCCTTGAAGGGCATAAAGGTGCACTAAGAAAAGATTAGCTTCTCGCATGGGTCAACTATATGTGGACAGTTCGAGAGTATCGAGTGTCCAAAATTTGAATTTGCTTGCCGAAGACCATGAATCATAAAATGTTGTCTACAGAACTATATCGCGCAGCCATATAGTTCTATAGGTAACAATAACATTGCATGATACTGGAATTAGTGGTGGCACTTTTATATTATTATACCATTAATTACCAACCCTTATCTCAGTCAATCTACCACGTTGCCTGAGAAATATGACAACTCTACCTTCTTTCATTATTTCTTACGTGTCTCTCTCTCTCTCTCTCTCTCTCTCTCTCTCTCTCTTTGTTTATCTTCTCTCTGGATGAAATCCTAAAGTCTGCGAGGGCAAAGTCGGAGGTAAAATCTAGTTTTTGTATAAGAATAAAGAAGGCAAATAATGGAACATGCGTTAAAAAAACTATTACTAATTTAATTCCTTCGACTGCACATGGTCATGTGGAATGATCGAATCTCACGATCAAACGCCACGCGATTTCAGAACCCGAGTCGAAAAATAAAAGTCTTATTTTCCGGCGTGTTTTCGGTCTAGACCGAATTCACGTCGAAAACCGGCCGGAATAGCGAACCATTCCGGCCAGGCTTTGCAGGCCGAAAACACGCCTGAACTCTCGATTTCGGTTTCTCCGTCAGCTTGCTTTCTCGGGCCGAAAACACGCTGAAACTTACGATTTCGTCCTCTTCATCAGCCCGCTTGCTCGGACCGAAAAGACGCAGAAATCTGGAATTTCGGTCTCCCCATCGAGTATCAATATTTGGTAATATAATGAGTGATAATTAGTGCAATTCGATCTTGCTTCCTCTTAAATCTCTACGATAATAAAGAAGATCCTTTTCACCGTGTTTTTTTGTATTCAAAATAATGAATTTATACAGAGCGTTGAGTAAATTAGTTGGGAGTTAAAGTGATGTAAAATTAGGAGTTAAAGTGGTGTAAAATTTGAGCTTTGATCAGCTGAATTCTGCCAATTGTTGAACTGTTCTTGTGAGTTCGATTGATAATGAGGAGCCTGTAACCTGCGACGTCGATCAGTAGACCGAAAAAATGAGTATCGGCATATTTTCGGCCTGAGCAGAACGCTGACTGATGTAAGCTGAAATCCCAAGTTTCGGCGTACTTTCATGCCTGCAACCCGTTAGGCCGATCAACAACGCCGGAACTAAGTTCCGGCGTTTTTTTTTTCCGGCGCATTTTCGGTACGTTCCGGTTTATAAGTCGCTTGAATTATTGCGATTTTAAAAGATTCGTCGTTTTTTCGGTCTAAGTCGCCAACCGTAGGCCAACTTTTACAATTTCGGCCGAATCGAATAAAGTTTTCGGCCTTAGTTTTCGACTCGGGAATGCGGATACATTTTTCTCAAGCCTTTAATCATCGTTGTATTTGTCCCCGATTTTGTGCGACTAAACGATGTTGGAGACCATCTTTTAATACTTGTCCTCGTACCTTTTCTCACTATACGATTTTATACAGGATTTTTAATTATTTTTACTTGCCGCATTTATTTGTCACCGACTTGGATGTTTCACGCAAACGAGAGTGTTCGATAAACAAGCTCGTAATTCGAATTATAAGGGGAGCGACGTGAGGATGTAGACACGGCTTTAACATCTTGCTTGCGTGGTCTCGACAAGCAAATGGACTGAACGTGCCTCGTCTTTTCTTTCTTCCTTATTCTTTTCATCTCCGCATTCCTTATTTGTTGCCTTCCTCCTCGTTCACGATGTCTCCAATCGAAAATTGCGGACATTCGAGCCATGAGACCCCTCTGCCGGCGCCTCGCTCAGTTCTTCTTTCATCCTGTACTTTACACCGTTCTTTTTTTCTTCCTTTTTTTTTTTAAACTATAGTTTATGCTACACTCACGGGCGAACGGCTCGCGTCGTGTCACATGGATAACGCGTATGTGTCGAGCAAGAGCGACCGAAACAGCAGCGACAGCAGAGCTTTGCGAACATACTTTAGTAAACTGTCGAGAGCTGTCCGGCTCACTGACTTTATGAAGCGGTTCTCGCTACCGTATACGTTGAGTAAAAAAAAAATGATGCCGCCTCTGGGTGTCACCGCACCGCTGTCACGGTAAAACATTTCAACACGTATTATAGATACGACACCCTCCTCATTTTCTGTTGGATAGCTTCAGTTCTGACATTTGATCAATGGAGACATTTATCTTTAGAACTGATGTACAACTGATGGAATCTTCTTAATTTCTGACACACGGAACTGTTACTTGAAAATCTCAAATTCTCCCACGAGCCAAATCCACTTTATCATTTATCTTAAGGCAGTAGTCTGCTTTAGGAGCCGAAAAAAAAGCGTTTTTTCAACAATTTTTTTGAAAGGGAAGGAAATGATTGCGGTAAACGAAATTTTGAGACGATAGTATATTATATTCAAGCTTTAAAAAACAATTTTTATTATTACAAATTATTGAAATTTGCCAAAGTTGTAACGATTTTTCTGGGGCGCCTGGAGTGTGCACTCGTAAATCGGTGCCGGTGATGGAGGTCGTGCGATGCATCTGAAACAGTGGAACCAAATTTTTTTTTAGTTTTTATAAGTTCCTTTTCTATATGAACTAAAAAAATACCGAAGAAATGACGAAATTCCAAATTTTTTCGAAGTTTGAAAAAAAAATTCACTTTTTTGAAGAAAAAAAATTCACTTTAAGTTGCAAAACAAGTAATTTAAATAGTACTTTTGTCCAACTTTTTTAGTTCAAATAGAAGATAATTCAATACTGAAGCTAGATCACTTTGGTTTTTTTCGATCGGACATATATTGTTTTTACTATCGCCGGCACCGTTTTCCAAAACTTGTGAAAATGAAAACTCGAGAAAACGGGCTGTAAAGTTCTGCCCGAGCATTCGCACCTGCTCGACGCTCGGCCACTAAAACTGATCTAGCTTCGAAAATATGTCGAATTGGCCTCTAAAATTTTGAACACATATTCTTGGATAGTTTTGGAATAGATTTAAGACAAAAACGAAAAATCGATTTTTTGAAGCCTGTAAAGCAGACTACTGCCTTAACCGGTTTGAGCCACTCTAGAGCAAGAAAAAATAGGTATGTTTTGGGAAATTTTTTTAGCAAAATAATAAAATTAATTGGAAATCCGTGCACAGGTTTTTATAATATTACTAACGAAGTGTACAAAATAATTTTTTTCGTAGTGATTAATGACAAAGTGGCGGCTGCACAGCATTCCTCAGTTGAGGCATTGTTTTTTTTTTTTTTTTTGATGAGTCCATGGGAGGAAACGAAGCTCATGCAATTTTCTACCTGGAACAAAAAACCAAACATTTTTCAAGCATATATGTTACCGGAAATGTATATAAATCAGGAATTATGTATAATTCCTAGAAAATTTATAAAATGTCGCGATGATTCAGGAGATGTGTGAAATGTTTTATTAATACATAGAATTCCAAGAAATGTGTACAATTCCTAGGGATTTTATAAACTTACTAACTGGTACAAACAAAGATCAACAAAGGTAAGGGGACGTCCATTAATTACGTGAGGTGTTTTTTCTTTAATTTAGACTCACCCCCTCAACCTTGGTGAGAATTGGTGAGATGTAAAGGCACTCCCCTCCCCCGCACGTGAGATTTTCCCCATGAATTTTAAATGTTTACATTTGTTCGATATGTTCATGTATTTTGCTTCGTGCCACTAATAAAGACTTACTTATAGAGTGTTCTATCAAATACATTTTTTCTGTGAACGAAGAAGAGGAGAAAAATGATGATACTACGTTTAACCCTTTAACGGCTAGTGGAACACATACGTCCCATCTACTTTGAAAAATCGTAACTTCCAGAAAAATGAACATATCGACATCGTTAAGGTCGCATTTTGAAGATGAATGATGCATCTAATCATGAAAAATTCGGCAAACGCAAGGGTTCCACCCCTTCCGTTTCACACCCTGTCAAAAAGTGCGAAAAAATGAGAAATCAGCATAACTTTCAGGCAAATTTTTTTTAGGGTCGCAATCTCAAGCGTGTGCTTTGAAATAACATCAAAAATTTGTAGCAAAATGGTCCGAACCAAAAACCACCCGTAACAGTAATAAAATATCGATAACCACCCCTAGCAATTGTGGTACGCCCAATAATGCACTTTCATTGATGTTCAGTTGATAAATATTTTTGAAAACACATGAAAAATTTGTAGCAAGAATATCCGAATGGAAAACTACCCCTAACAGTAACGAAACATCGAAAACCACCGGTAGAAATGGTGATACGCCCAAAAATGCACTTCCATTGATGTTCAGTTCATATATATTTTCGAAAACGCATGGAAAATTTGTATCAAGAACATCCGATTCAAAAACTACCCCTAACAGTAACAAAACATCAAAAACCGCCCCTAGCAGTGGTGATGCGCCTGAAAATGCACTTTTATTGATGTTCAGTTCATATAAATTTTTGGAAACACATGAAAAATTTGTAGCAAGAAAATCTGACTCGAAAACTACCCCCAACAGTGACAACACATCGAATTATCCGTAAGTCCTTCAGAATATGCTTATGTGTTCTGGAACACCCATATTTCGATTCAGATCAGGATAAACTAACAGAAAATGAGATGATAACGTTTTATCCATTGGGGGGTGAATTTCTCTCAATTGAGGGGTAGTTCATAAGGGTTGATTGATCCGTAAGTTCTTCAGAATCCCACTACCTGTTCTGAAATGACATTTCCTCAATTTCTGGCAGAAATGAACGATGGGAAATGAAATTAAGATGTTTTCAACCGATTAGGGTGGTTTTTTCATTTGGGGGTAATTTCTGAGGGTAGAAAAATTCTCGAATAATTTTTTTTTTCACATTGGGTTCTCATGAATGCAGATTCACCATGTACCAACTTTGCCAAACGCTCCAAAAAAACTCTGCTGTTAAAGGGTTAAAGTGCACTATAACGGCTTTAATTTAGTGTTATTTAGTTTATAAGAAATTGGGTAGGGTAGAGTAGTGCTCCGTCACCACCTTCCCTACTCGATTCATGGGCAACTTGACTCCAAAGAGTATATTTAGATGAGCCGTAAAATATTTGATTAAAATTAATGACGAAGATGATGAAGCAATAACTTAATGAATGCCTAATAATAGAATAAGAAAATTGAGAAAAAAAACATTTGATTATTTTTATTCGATACTGTTAATATGGACACGTGCCTGTTCATATTTTCAGACCAGTCTGCAAATATCGACATTTCACGGGTTAAAAAAAATGATTACAAAGAATATATATACTTAATAAATCTGATTGTTATCAAGTATAATAAAGCAATTACAATGGTATTATTAATCTTGTTTTCTTAAAATATTTTCCCTCCTAGAATGATTTAGGCCTTAAGTCCATATTTGCACCCCGTAACTTACAAAATGTTATAATAGTATATTTTTGGAATTGTAAAATTGACATCAGATTTTCATTGACCCTCCCCTTTCCCCCTAAATGCGATTTGGTGAGATTTTTCCACATCCCTTACCCCCCCAATTTGGAGCTCACGTAATTAATGGACGTACTCTAAGATACTACAGACGCTAGAATAGGCTTCGATAACAGAGCGCGATAACATAAATAGGTATAGGCAGAGCTGAGCCCGTCAGCTATAGATATAGTAGGAGCGCGGTAAAAGAGTTTGTTTGGGTTTGTTTGGGTTATCAAGTATAATAAAGCAATTACAATGGTATTAATAATCTTGTTTTCTTAAAATATTTTCCCTCCTAGAATGATTTAGGCCTTAAGTCCATATTTGCACCCTGTAACTTACAAAATGTTATAATAGCATATTTTTGGAATTATAAAATTGACATCAGATTTTCATTGACCCTCCCCTTTCCCCCTAAATGCGATTTGGTGAGATTTTTCCACATCCCTTACCCCCCCCCCCAATTTGGAGCTCACGTAATTAATGGACGTACTCTAAGATACTACAGACGCTAGAATAGGCTTCGATAACAGAGCGCGATAACATAAATAGGTATAGGCAGAGCTGAGCCCGTCAGCTATAGATATAGTAGGAGCGCGGTAAAAGAGTTACATTCAAAAATTGATATCTTGAAAACTATGGCGCGTGCCTTCTCCTCCCTTTCGTCGCACATCCCCGCAATCACTGCTATCCCGAATCACACATTTTCGATTATTACTTCAGATATGTATACAATTCCTGGGGCATGTGTCTATCCAAATGTATTCTACACATTTCTTGATCATTGTAGGTATTGCATATATTTCCTAGGAATATATAATGACGAGTTTAATACATTTTCTTAGGATAGGTAGGATTTTTTCCATATATTAATTTTTACCAAGATGGCGAATTTTAGAAAAAATGATTATAAATTTCAGGAAAAAATCATCTGATATTTGTTTATCACTATAAAACTATGCCATATAACGATACAATCTGAAGTACTTTTGTAGAAGATCTAGTTTTTAATGTACAATTAAATTTTCAAATTGACTCGCAAAGATTTGTTCGAGTTATGTTTCCGTTTAGTTAAAAAAAAAACGTGCTTTCGAAAAAACAAAAACGCGTAAAGCAGTTTTTATTATTATAAAATCATAGAAAGCTCTTATATACCTCTAATCTGCGATGCCTGCACCATACAATTAGTCTTCGACATGGATGTCCTGCTCCTCTGGTTTCTTTCTGAGCGCCCCGAAGCTGATCCGTGCCTCTTTTGCAGCTTCAGGCAGCGATTGTTTGGAAAGCTTGATGCGCTGTGTGTCCACCTCCAGGCACAGGTTATAGCTGTTTGGGTTAGGGTAAGGAGAGGCATGTTGAGCAAGTTTGGAAATAATTCCAAACTTGTAATTCCTGTAATTCCTTGACAGTCTGCCTGTTATCCTTATTGTTTCACAAATAATCGTTCTCAAATGACTAAGGCAATATTTGCTCAACCTGCCCCGATAGTGGGATAAGTTGAGCATGAGTATGAGGTTAGTTGGGCAAAGTAAGAATTGCATTAAAAAATCAGACGTATGCAACATGATTTGGTACAATGCAGTGATAAACCAACAGTTGCTTGTTAATTAGTTAGGTTTTGAAACATTAACATTAATTGAAATGAACTTTGAAATATTTTTTCTCATACAATGGTACAAGAAAATCTTTCAATCACGTTTTTTTTTTAACTTTTGGGTGCAAAAATAATGAAACGTCTCGTGTTACCGTCTCGTGCGCCGCATGATAACGGACGATGGCGTGATGTGTTCGCCTCCCCCATACCTCTCTTTCCGCCATTTGATCCACCCGCGTGGGGTGCTTAGTTTTCCAGATATTTCGATTGCCCAACTTACCCCACTGCTTAACATGCCCCTCCATACCCTACTAACACACTTTGACCGACAATAATATTTTGTTATATGATTTTTTTAAGATCCTTACGCACCTTTTGAGCTAAACATTTTTTTCTCGAGTTTTCCAAAATTATAGAGTGGCTTAATCCCGCTAACTCCAATATTCTGAAACGGAACGTCTTGACACGCCAGCTTAAAACTTTCCAGTCGCTTCCCCTTATCAGTGAAAACAAAGTTTTACTCTGAACTTGTCTTTACTGAGAATGACTGGAATGGCGATATTAATTGATGCTGTCGAACGCGACGTATTGTTTCTCAAAGAAATTACAAGGCCCCGCTCCGATGAGCGATTACGCATAAATATTTTTATATCCTGCTCCATACGCGAGTAAGTGTTGGTTTTCGTATTGTCGCAAATAGGCATTTTACTTGCACAACCTTGACACGTCGTATTTACCGACACGTACAAAATTTTGTACGTTATTGTATTCTAAATTGATCGGTACGTGTTCATCTGGCAGGGGATTACAGATGCCTCGACGTGAAACTAAACATACACGAGGAGGATTACGAACGTGTCTTTGTTTGTCGGCTGTCCGAGTTTTGTAAGGAGGGATTCCTGCGCGTTGCCTTCAGCCGATATGCGTATTTACGGTGACAGCGTATCGAGATAGAAAATAAAAGTGAAAAGTATGAAAAGAGATCGTGAAAGCAGCGTCGCATTGACGTAAATCGGCTGCGTAAGGACGAGAATCACACAGAGGATTCCGAACATAAGAGAACGAGCCTTTTCTCAACGGCCAATCGAACCGACGTTCCACGACTTTATTTCGAAGCCATGTTGGCATTTCGTACTTCCGGTATTCTTCAGCCTCGAATCGTTCGACTTTGTTTCGACATAGCCACAGATTCCTGAAGCAGGAAACACCGCGTGACACATGACACATTTCTTTCTCACACTGACGATGAGAGAACAGTGCGTTCAACCATTCTTTATATTTCCCTAAGGGGACAGTAATATTTCATAGCCATAGTTACTGCAAACAATATGGTATTGCTTATTTATATTTTAGCAGTTGAGTAAATTATGTATATATGTTAAGGTAGTAGTCTCGCCACAGTCACGTTGAAACGTTTATTCTCCGCTCAATCGATGAAAGCTTCGAAATATTACGAAATATCATTATAATCTTATAGGGATGTAAAAACTTATAATGATGGAAACGCCTAATATAGGGTTTACCTAATCCTCGCTTTTGTATTAGACTATCCATTCCGGCTGCTAATACGTAGATACTTTGCGTTTAGAGATATGCACATAATAGTGTAATCTAGTTTTAATCTGCTCCAGTGGCTTCGTGGCGCTAGCGTCGCTAGGCATTGCTTAAATTAAATTGCTATATCTCTGAGACTTGACGGTCAAAATTGATGATTTTTTTCTACCCACTTCATCTTTCTCTCACCTCTGTAATTGAGATTTTTTTTAAGGCCTTAGGCCACTCTAGAGGCCAAAAAGGGCATATTTTGTGATCTTTTTTCAGCGAAACCATAAAATAAATCGAAATTACAAAATAGGGGTTTTATTATACACGTAAACGACTATACAAAATTATTTTTTTCACAGCGATACATATCAAAATGACGACTGTGCAGCATTTTTCCGATGACGCCTTTATTTCTGGAAGGTCAACGGCCGGACTAACAGCTCCTATAATTTTTGAGTTATGATGAGGCACTAAAGTTTTTTCGATTATATATAAGAATAGCTATAGAAGTATGTAGGATTTTTTTCATATATTGTTTTTTGTCAAAATGGCGCATTTTTAAAACAAAAAGTATAAAATGCCATGAGAAAATCGTCAGAAAATTGTTTATAAAAAAGGAACTATGTAATATAATAAAAAAATTCTACGTGGTGCCTCAGAAAACGTAATACTAAATATACAGTTAAAATTTCAAGTGAATCGGTTGAAATTTGTTTGAGTTATGAGTCCGGACGACTTGAAAAATGTAGTTTTGAGATAAAGGCGTTTAAAGTTAGTAGAAAGTCACGACATGAATCAAGAGGGGTTGCGCTAGAATTCGAAAACCGAGTACTTATAGAATTTTCACACCCATAATCTTTTGGGATATAATTTTATAGGTACTAAGGTACATTTTTAACAAAAAAAAATCGATTTTTGGAAAATCCTAGAGTGGCCTAAGGCCTTAATCTGTAGAAAACTTTCGAAGTTATTGCGTGGAATATGAATTTTTCCACTACTCCCCATACGAACACGTGTAAAACCATGAAATCTTTTATTGCCAATATCTCGAAAACGGAACGGTGAATCCTTTTTAAATTTTGCAGATAATCATTTAATAGTGTCCTGAATGAGTCCTCCAAATGAAAAAATAAACACTATAGAAAAACGCCTTGGCGAGACTACTACCTTAATCGCAACCACTAATCTTACAAGCATACGTTGATTGTTCAATGCTATATAATATAGCAGGTGTTCATAAAATGGATATTTCGTTACACTATGAAAAATTAACTCCCCCAAGATCCTAATAGTGAACAGGACCAACATATATACATTGATAAAAAATGTTGCTTGTGATTTGCGATGATGCTTATAGTGATTTGTATACCAAGTATATAAGACACGACCTGTGCTATGCGAGGTGTGTAAATTAAGTAATGATACTGACAACGTAGCATTCGAGCTGACAATACTTGGGACGCGGGACTTGGAATGGGGGGGACGGGAGGTACACATGTGGCACGCCTTCAGTACGAGTTTGAACTCGCTAAAGTCATTTGGTTGTCCGTAGCGATTTTTTTCGGGAAACACTTTTTTTAGTGCGTTCTAAAAATGAATGACATCAATTTCGTGCAACGGTGTGTCATCAGGTTTTGACTCAGACTTGGGCACAGTGCAACGGAAACTTTTGCAAAACTTCAGCAGTAAAAAAAGGATCATGCGTGCGAGACCAAAATCAAGAACAACTGGGTGTTCCATTATGACAATGCGCCTTGTCACATAGTAACTTCAATAAACGAGTTTTTTTTCGCAGTAAAAACATGTTTGCTTCCTTATTTGCCTGACTTGAGTCCTTGTGACTTTTTCCTCTTCCCGAGATTGAAAAATCACCTCAAGGGACGTCATTTTGGGACACTTAAAAACATTCAAACGGATGAAACCGACCAGCTGAAGGCTATTCCAGTATCCGATCTCCAGCACAGCTATAATGATTGGAAGAACCGTCTCCAGTGCTGTGTGGCTTCCCACGAAAGTTATTTTAAGGGAGACAATATTAAATTTTAATTCTATTCGAATAGATTTTTTTAAATCAGTCTCATTACTTAATTTACACACCTCGTACATGTATTTGTCGTCTTATTCCATTATCTTTTATAGACTGCATGGGTGTTGGTTCAAGGCATCACAGCCCGTCTACCATATGCAGAGAATACTTCATAAAACCAGAATATAATCAAATTCACAACTGAGAATGTTCTACCTCGAAGATTTTTTAATTAGCATTTGTCATTCCAGCCCTCCCGAAATGATTAATTTCGAAAGAAATATTTCGCCTAAACACAGAATCCAACCTACAACCTACCTGCCTATCTTCTAGTAGCAGATTTTGCATAACAGATAAAATTTATTTCAACTGTACTTCCAAATAGCTGTTACCTCCAATTTAGAAGAAATTTTGCTCAGTCTTTTACTTTATAATATAAATCACTGCTTATTTGGATTTTTGGCGCATCGCAATAGTTCAGTAACATCTATTAGTGACTTGAAGCATATTATATGATACGACCTGCTATATATACATAATAATGTGTGGCCTACAAGAACAGAAGGTGAACTACAAGAAGATGTGTTGAACTGATATTCTATTTTTGCGATGCAACAAACATTGAACAGCTTGAAAAAAAAAACACGTAGTTCTTAAAGTAAGCTGTGCTTGCTCCAACTGCAAAGGATTTACATGTTCGCTATAAATAAACATTACCATAATTTTTTTCGAATCGTCACTTTTCATAAGGCATTGTAGCAAATTATACTTGACAAACGTTAATGTTAACCGTATGAAACGTACAAACTTGAATAGAATAGAAGAAGTTGGACAACATCAGTATTAGTGCACCGATTTTGTGATAGCACTAAACTAGCCACATCTATATAGCCAAGTTTTCATAAGGCATTGTAGCAAATTATACTTGACAAACGTTAATGTTAACCGTATGAAACGTACAAACTTGAATAGGATAGAAGAAGTTGGACAACATTAGTATTAGTGCACCGATTTTGTGATAGCACTAAACTAGCCACATCTATATAGCCAAGCCTTTTAAAACAGTTAATAATTATATCTTGGATAATAGATAGTTGAACACGTCACCCAAATCGCATGTTTAGATATACTTTTCGCTTATAGTTGAGTTGAATTTCCTATCAACACCGTGCCTTATGAATTGGAGTGCAATCACCGCTACTGCATACGCTGGTATTGCTACTACTACCTCGCGGCAGATATTTGAAGCTGTAGTTGTACTGACGTACGACGGCAGTCCATCTTGTTTTTTCACCGTTTGTTGTAGCGTTTTTAGTTCATGTTAAAACTTTCATTCACCTTCGAAAAACTGGAAACATTTCACTACCGGCAGGTATATGTATTTAGCAGTACATTATTTGACGTCCATTTGAAGTGTTATTTAGACTTTTAATTTTGTTATTTAATTTTATAACTTGAAAGTTGTAAATTTTCAGCACTGAGCGGGATAAAATTGGGACAGTCCCAAAGTGATTTGGACGAACAGCTTACTCCATCAACGCCACCCTCACAATCTTCAAGTTTCTACCAGAACCTTATGGTGGGCGACTATGTTCTGGAGAGATACGAAGGCGAGCTTTACCCGGGACGGACCATTGAGATAAACAATGACGAAGAAGTACTTATCTATGCGATGAAGAAGTCTGCGCTAAAATCGAAATGGCCATCCAAGCCTGACGAATTTATTTTCGAAGTATGAAATCGTCCAGAAAATCGACCAGCCTACTCGAATTGGCCGACGGGAAATTTTCAAAGTTCAAGAACTAATACTGTTTACGAACAAGTTTTAAATTCACTTGAGTAATTAATTTATGTTAAAAAGTTTCTTACCTTCCTATCAAAATTTGTCTATCCTTCCTAACCAATTATTTTAGTTTAAATCCTAATATTTCGAAACTATTACTGTAATTTATTAAATTTTTATACAAACTGGAAATAAAACCTTTTGTACATGTTTTAAAAACTGTGTCTTAAGTCTCAATTCAAATACTTCTATGTAACATTCGGACAAATTGATTTGTCCCTAGCGTGTCTAAGCAAAAACGGTACTGTCCGAAAGTTACCCCAATTCATGGGGTAAGATTGGGACAAAGATGAAGGATTTTTATGAGAGTGCCATTGGTTGTAGAGTAAAATCATGCCCATGTTTTGAAAGAAGAAGGTTAACTTCATATAACACCATAGTCTCAGTTACCAACCTCAATATATATTACGTGTATGGATTAATTTTTACAGATTTTTCAGCAAATTTATTTAATATAAAAAAATAGAGAACAACGAACTTAATCTTGGAAATATTGTCCATCGTTTTCTATGACCTTGCGCCATCTCTCAGGTAACATACGAATGCCGTCGCGAAAGAAACTTGCAGGCTTCGAGGCGATAAAGTCATCATCGACGAATTTACGCACATAGTCCAGCGTTTTGAACTGTTTATCCACTAAGGCGTGCTGCATTGTCCGGAACAATGGTAGTCGGATGGGGCCAAGTCTGTTGAATATGCCGCGTGCGGGAGAACTTCCAATCCCAAGTTCAAGAGGGTCTTCTGAGTCGTGCGAGCAATGTGAGGTCGATCGTTGTCATGCAGCAGTATGACTTGTCTGCTTCCTTACCCAGTAAATAGCCTTTTCTGATCAAGTTCTTCGCTCAGTTTGTTCATTTATCGGATGTAGCGTTCCGCAGTCACTGTCTGACCAGTTTCCAGGAGTTCGTAATAAAGCACACCCTTCATATCCTGTCCACGGCGCGGCTGAGCACTGAGATCGAAATCACCACTTCTAAAACGTTTTTACCAATAATTACACGTTTCATAAGACACAACATCGGCACCAAGAACAGTCCAAATTGATTCTCGTGCTTTAGAAGCATTTTTTCCATGTTGGAATTCCTATAAAATACCAAGTGTTGTTTATCAGTTGCCATCGTAAACTCTGCTATTCTGAAAGGTGATGTAACTCACGTAGACTTGTCGTTCGGTGTTCTGAAACCTTGCGGCCAATCCTTTCAAAACCACAAAAGACCGCGAAAATATTTCTATTTTGAATATAATTTTAAGCTCGAAAAAAAAATCTGTAAAAATTAAGTCATACACCCAATATATATATATATGGGCAGGAGTCATAAAAAACCTGAAAAGGTATCACAAAGTTACCCCGGTTTACGGTATATTTATTGCCGTATCAGCAAACTATAAGGATTTTTAGTATTCCGCCTCTTACCATGAGCGTTTGTTGTAAATACCATGAACTTTTCTCTCTGTGCAGTGTTATCGGTGAATTTAACTACGGACAAAGTGTTTTATCGTCATAGGAAGACGGAGGGCGCTGAGGAGGCTTGCATGATTAATCGCTCGTTCGCTCGTGACTCCTCGCAGCTCGGAGATCATTGTAGTAGAGAAACGCAGGGGCAGAAATAGTACCCGGAGAAAGAACTTCATTGTCTTTGTTACTATCTAGATACTCTCATCGTGGTACGAGCTAATTAGTTGAAAGGAATCTTCGCACGAATACAACTTGATGATTCCTACATTGCGTAGTCACCAATGATTTTTTTTTTCCAGCTGTTTACTTCTTTGTGGTTGGGTAACTGTGGTTGATCGAACGAGAAAAATTTTGTACAATCGACTCCTTCGTCCAGACTCTAGGCAATAAAGATCGCGATTCCGACAAGACGCAATTGCTCCAATAGAGATCCTTCCGTACGAGCGCTAGATCCGTTACCGTACAGTAACACGATAAAAAAAACTACATGAACAATGAGGTATCGCGCAGCCTACAAAAACCATGAGCCATTGCTGATACTTGTCGATAATTCGCATCCGTGATTATGGGGAGTGATTGTAAAAAATGAGCAATATCGGACCAACGAAAGAAAAGAAAAAAAAAAAGATGGAAATAAGTAAGATGAAACCTCAGATCATTGAGGATCGCGTGAACCCGGTTTCTAGGTGAACGTGGCGAGAACGAGATCGATACGCTGCCAACCACTGCCGGGTGTGTCACTTTAACGCGAACAGAGGCTCGCGAGGCCAATCGGTTATTTTGCGGTCAGGCGTCATGGCGCCATAGCCTCACTCGATCTTTTCACAAACTCGCGAATCCGATCCCCTTAAGCGCGGCGAGTAGCGTGCACGCGACGTTCAAGAAACAACACGCATTCGAGAGACGACGACGACGATGCCGACGTCGCTTTTCGAAATTGTCCAGGAAACACGATGCAAAGATCCTATTACATTTGAGCGTGCTGCTAGTACGCCTGGCGCAAGGTGGAAAGTGAACCTGAGGGTCGGTTTGCCCGATCGAAGAAAAGGTAGGTCAAGCTATTTCCCACGTAAGCGCAAAAAAGGCAATCCGTTGAACAGCTACGTGGCAAATGGTTTGTTTTTTTCGTTGTTGTTTTTTAACCAGCAGCAAACATGCGTCCGATATTCTTTTAGGTTAGGTCGGATCATCTCAGCTGTAATAATATTCGTATGTATCCATACATACATAGACGTCACTGGACCAAGTAAAATATACATAGGACAGTACAAAGTAAATGACTTGTACTTTATTTCACCAAGTGTAATATGTACACCCTTGGCCAAAAGTATAAGGCATCCTGTAATTTTTCTCTCCGGACAAAAAATCGAATATCTTGGCAAAAAAAAAACGTAAACCAATTTACCAAACAAGGTTCTGAAGAGAACAAAGCCAGCTTCATTTTTCTTTTCTATCATTATTTTTGCGATTTTTTTTTGTACCCGGTGCGTCATTTTGAAAATGCCGGTTTTTCACAATGTTCGTACTTTAGAGAATTGCGTGTTGGACTTCGAAGAAATAGTAATTTTACTCTTACCATTTAGTGATAAGATCTTTGAAAAGGAAACCGTTAGCTTTAGTTTCGTTTGTTAAAACAATTTTTGTGATTTTTTTTGCAGAGTAATTTAGTTTTTTCTTTGAAAAAACGACAGGTTTCCGAAAAGCCGGTATCGTGCGGCGTAACTTGAAAAATTACAGGATGTCTTATACCTTTGGCCAAGGGTGTATATGTGTGGGTGGGCGCAGAAAACAAAGCACGACCGGTAGCAGTCGGAGCGAATAAAAATTACCAGATTTCACGATAAATATGTGGCGCCATAAGATTTCACGATGGAAAAGACGTTTTTTTTTCTTTTGGAAAGGCAAAAACCGAAGACATTCGTTGGCGAATTGGTGTCCACGGGAAATGAAATGTGCCGGTTAAGCGTTCGCAAAATTGCCTCTCGCGCATACCTAACTAAGCGGATCTTGAGGAAACGAAAATACGTCGTAAATAGTTCTCACTCCGTGTAAATATAATAAGACATCAGTAGAGTGAAAGCAAACAAGTTGGACGAAAATCAAATCAAACGGAAGCCTCTTAAATTCAGAGCAAAAGACAAGACGAAAGTGCTTGGCGCGTAAAGATTGAGCGAGTTCTTTAAATGTGTTACCAAGACCGAAAAAAAAAATGAGAACGTAGCAATGAAAAACAAATTGCCACAACTTCAATTCCACTTTGCTTCATTAAACATCTTACAAATAATAGTATAAAATTGCACGATGCAGGAATTGCTTTCACTTTGAATAAACTGGTTGCCGATTTACAACTGTACGTTAATCAATAAGCATGAAAGTGACGGACACGTCCGTGCGAACCATGCACCCATTGTGGTTAGAATTCGTGTAAGGGCCTTCATCCACCAAAGCGAACATGAGCGGAGCTAGGAAAAAGGAACCGATCAACCAATAAATTCATGTCCATTGAAGCTGAGCGGGGTGATTCTATTGGCTGGTTTTTCCTAGCTCCGCTCATCTTTACTTTGATGGATGATGGCCTTAAGGCAATATTCTAGCCTAGAATTTTTGAAAAATCCATATTTTTTTGGTATTTTCTTCAAGTATTAACTCTTAAGGATATATCCTCAAAAGGAAATTTCGAAATTCCCAATATTTACATACCAATAGCTATTTGAATACGGCCAGATTGAGAGGCCGTACCGACGCGAATCGGATAATCAGAAGTTTCTAAGGAAACTAGAACTGCTCGCAGGGCAGAACGAGCTTCAGAAAATCATAATTTCGAAGTCGAGGAAGGCACACTTTACGAGAGAGGAATTGCCGATGGATACAAGGTAAGTATAACATGCCACTATACCACCTAGATAGTTGCGGTTGTCTGAAATTGTACTCAAAACTTTAAACGCGTTTTTTTTTTCGATACTACTTTTTTCAACCTGGTTGACAAAATCTCCAGTTCTATTCAACCGATTGACTTCAAATTTGGTATGTTGCTTCCGTATGTATTTATTTGTCGCCTCTACCTCGGGCATTGCAAAATTATTATTATTACTATTTAAAACAAATTTTTTACTTTGAAAAAATAGAGTGCAAACTCAAGATTTTCAGGTAATCGCCATTAATTTTTTTTCTCTTTGGTCCTGCCATAATGGCTTTCTTATTGATCAAGAACCACCTCCACTCCACCAAGAACTACTTGATCAGTCAACCACCTTAACCCTTATTTTCACGGCCATATGGCCAAATGGATACTACAAATATATATATTTTTTTATATACCACAACCACGTTTTCCTCGCTTTTTCGTGCGTGTAAACGGTATGTAAAAGGGGTATTTTACGTACCGATATTTAAATATTGAGAAACGTCCCTGTAGAACAGCTGTCGTGTAAGAACGCGCCGAAAATCTCTAGACGCGACTACCGAACCTAAAAACATACGCTCAACGGATATCATGCTGTAGGGATTTTCGGCGCGTTCCCACAGTCGGCCGTCAAGTGCTGCCGTCAGTCGTTAGGTCGAGGAATTATTACGTACGTTGCGGCGTTATTTGCGGGAAGTAACACAACCTCACTTTTACGTGACACCGCGATAAAGCATCGTCGATCTCGCCGCGAAATACATCATTAATAACAAAATTAAACAAACAATGAGTGATACGGAAAAATATAGCAGCGATGAATGGCTCGAATGCACGCCACCAGATCTAAAAGAAGCCGCGACAAAAACGACACACGAAACATTGCCGTCCAAATCGAAAAACCTCTATAACTCAACGTACGACGTATTTATGACGTGGAAGCGATAACATAAAACGAAATTGTCATCTGAATCAATCGTCGTAACGTATTTCCACGAATTAACCAAAATTATTAATAACATAGTATGTTAAAATTTGGTGATGCATTTGAAAATTACGTTTAGTGTCCACGGGGGGGGGGGGGCTCCGCCCCCCCCACCCCCTCAACGCGCGTGCATTACACCTTTCATGTCCGATACACCTTCCATGTGCGATACACCTTACGTACGCAACACAGCTACGGCACATGGTTGCAGCCACATATATTTAACATTGCAAAATCTCGGAAAACATGGTTTTGGTATATAAATAATCGTGTGCACCGCGGAGACAAGGACTTTTACCACTCGTACTGAAAACATCGCGCTCGTGGTAAAAGACCCACTTTGTCTCCTTGGTACACAATGTACTATTATCAAGCCCGAATCAAAGTCCGAAATTTCGGCCTATATACTATGATATACTGCAACCTCTCTAATCGGCACAGTGACGGAATCGACTCCGCATCACGCTTGCAAACATAAAGGTTGCGCACCAGCCACTTAAGCAGACTCTGCGCAGCTCACGTAGAACGAATAGCAGTAACGCTTCTATCCCACTCTTATTGTGTAGCATGCTTCGAGCCTGACGCTAGGGTCTGGAGCTTCTCCCACCATGCGCTACACCCATCGATATTCGGCACCTAGTGGGGGGCTGATTTCATTTATGGAGGTGCCTTTCGGAGAGGTTGTAGTGTACTGCCTAAAGAGGGGAAAATCCTTTACAAAGTTCAAAAAATAGATTTGAACATTGTAAAGTGTATCCCCTACATGTATCAATAATCGAAAAATATTTTCGATTTCTATTTCACATTAATAGAAACAATCAGACAAATCGAGCATTTTTCGATATCACGCAAAAGACGTCGAAAGGAATACCTTATAAAGCCGCCATTTTGTATTATTTTGAAAAAAAGTGACACATGAAGGTTGTAATAAGATAATGTCAAAATTTAAAAATGATGCGATTATTTTATTACCTTTAAAAAAATTCATGAAAAATGACTCATTTTCGGGCGTCTAAAGGGTTTCCCCCTCTCAATATCGGTGAGTGTTTTGTCATACAATGCTAGGTAAGGGACGTAGAGCCAAAATGGCGGATGGCGACAAAGCATCAACCACCTGAATCTTCATAATCAAAGATGCATGTTAGTTGTTGCTGTCAACTTATTACGTAACTAAATATTCCTCGGGTGCATTGGGTTTAGTAGAATGTATAGCATGAAAAGACCGAAAGTAGAACGGAGGCAATATTTGGATGGCTAACCGTTTAGCCACCGCCAATCTTGCATACCGAATACTGAACGGAAGGCAGTTTCACTGACTTTCTGATGGTAGCCTAACTGAAACTCAGCAAAATATAGTAGTATCTATCAGCGCAGCTTTTACACAGTCTTTCTTCGCCCTCGTGCCGATTCGCCCTCGTGGCTACAGTGATGCATTAGGAAAGATCGGTTGTGGGCTACACTCCGGAGGGTCTGTAAGGAACGAGCAATAGGGTGTATGACGAGCAATAGAAGTGTATGAGGAAAAAAGTCTAACGGATTGGGTCTTAAGGCCTTAGGCCACTCTAGGATTTTCCAAAAATCGATTTTTTTTTGTTAAAAATGTACCTTAGTAGGGGAGAGTGGTCCTGAGTCGGCACTGCGGGTTGAGCCGGCACCATGGTGTTCCTCAGAGATGGAGTGCGTGTCGGCTCAATTATTTTGTCGTATGACATGTTGGTAAACACTGACGTAAATTATGCTTACAATTGTCAGTTTAGATTGTTGTGCGCAGCGTGAGCGCGTTTATATTTTTCGTTTGTGACATAATTTTATTTTCGTCATTCATTCTGAAGCAGCTACAGATATGTAAATATTTCAAAAATTTGAAATGAGTGAATGCATTGGTTTCTTTATTCAATGTTCTAATTGATTGGTTTTGTCGATTTTCCATTCGGATTTGTTCGCGTGCGTAATGACGTGAAACGGATAGAAAGTTCTGAGGTGGTCCTGAGTCGGCACCAATTTGTTTGATCTTGTTGGTTTTTTGTATTGTTTCTGTTATTTTTTTTTTTTTTTGCATTTTCGGTGTTTTTGCTCTATAGTCATGGGACGCAATTTCAAACGCAAGACACAAAAGATAAAATACGACGATAACAACGCCAGTCTTCGCAGCCCTCCACAAGTGGATTGCACTTGCGTTCGCGTTCGCTACAAAGTTCAGTACGCCCCACGTACTGCGAATCTGACGACGATCGCGAGTGATCATCCCTTTTCCAATTTTTTTTTTTTCATTCAATTCAAAATTCATATTTTTTTATTTTCAACATTGTACTCGAAAAATGTTTCCATATAAAATTGGACACAAAATGCATGTTTTATTCTTCTAAATCGTTCAAATTCATCCATTTCCTGTCGTAATTTAGAGAATCTGCGCTTCTTCCTGCATTCGAGCGAAAAAAAATGGGGTGCCGGCTCAAGACCAGGGGGGTGCCGACTCAGGAACACTATTTTGAGAAATGGTCAAGATGTACTTTTTCACTCCGCACTGCATTGCGACTCTAAAAACCACACATCACCTTCCTAAATGTCATTGGATTGTAGGCGAGCGATCGCTGTACCCAACTAAACACTTAGCAGCGCTATGAAATCCGATTTACCTTCTGTTTTCGGACAAAAAGCTTAGTGGGCCGACTCAGGACCACTCTCCCTTTCCTATAAAATTATATTCCAAAGGATTATGGGTGTGAAAAATCTCTAAGTACTCGATTTTCGAATTCTAGTGCAACCCCTCTTGATTCATATCGACACTCTCTACTAACTTTAAACGCGTTTATCTCAAAACTACATTTTTTAAGTCGGCCGGACTCATAACTCAAACAAATTTCAACCGATTCACTTGAAATTTTAACTTTATATTTAGAATTACATTTTCTGAGGCAATTCGTAGGAGTTTTTTTATTATATTGCATAGTTCTTTTTTTATAAACAATTTTCTGACGATTTTCTCATTGGATTTTATACGTTTTGTTTTAGAAATGCGCCATTTTTGACAAAAAACAATATATAAAAAAAAATCCTACGTACTTCTATAACTATTCTTATATATAATCAAAAAAACTTTAGTGTCTCATCATAACTCAAAAATTATAGGAGCTGTTGGTCCGGCCGTTGACCTTCCAGAAATAAAGGCGTCATCGGAAAAATGCTGCACAGTCGCCATTTTGACATGTATCACTGTGAAAAAATAATGTTGTATAGTCAATTACGTGTATAATAAAATCCCTATTTTGTAATGCCAATTTATTTTATGGTTTCGCTGAAAGAAAATCACGAAATATGCCCTTTTTTGGACTCTAGAGTGGCCTAAGGCCACTCGAAAGGGCATACGAAGGAAGATTAAAAACAATATTAATAAAATACTGTTTTTATTTGATATAGTTTATCAAATCAAATGGAAATCTTTTGGAAAAATGCCGATCCCAACATTTTGTCAATCTTTTTTCAATATGAAGAATTCCATATCGGAAAAAATGGTCGGAACGGTGTTAGAACTAAAACGGCGATTACGAGCATTTACTTACCGCGCATGGTCGAGGTCCCTTTTGTTGCCGAGCAGAAGAGCAGTGAAGTATGACGGTAAACGAAGATCTGCCAGTTGTTTGAGTAAACCTCTTGCCTCCTGGAAGCTCCGCTTGCACGTAACACTGTACACTATCACGAAAGCTTCGCCCCATCGGATGTGAGAATACAAACAACCGTTTTCCTGAAACACCACAAAATAGTTCGTTCGAATGTAAATTGTATTCATTACGAAATTAAGGATTTATTATTGTCGTAATATTGTTATTACCATATCTTGATAGTTAAAGCGTACTACTGAACGAACTATTTCAGAAACTAACTTTCACGTTCGTATGATTCTATTTTAAGGGTATTACGATTACAAAAATGAAACAATGACTTTTTTCATGCATTGGAAAATTTTTTTTTAAAATATATTGTAACCTTCGAATAAAAGAATTAAACCCAAACAAATTCATCACTTTGTCAATTATTTTTCCAACCATGTTCGATGCAAACCATATCTACATTTTACTTCGTTGAAATTGAGTTATATAAAGTGTCAATTTCATCGAATTGCCAAAAATCCTCATAGTACGACCTCAGTCGTTCATTCATTATTTTTTTAAATAAATTAATAAACAGGAAGAAGAATTGGGTGGACAATTCCGTTTTGTCGCTGTCAGTAACCCACCCCTTCAACCCCTTCTACTTAAGGTATTCCTTTCGCGGAGGGCCCTGCTTTGTGGGCGGATAACCCAGGACCCGTTTGACTCATTAATAGATATTCCACTGGCGCTCAATAAAAATAAGTTGCAATCAGTTATTATACCCAGCGATTATCTGGAATTCGAAATGTCGCCTGAATTTTGTAGATTCAGATATTTTTACATTTTCTCTGAAAAGTCGCGGTTACGAAAATTCTTCTGCCAGTCACACTCAAACGGGTTTTCATCATTAATATTTTCTTTAAACATTAGGTGACCCTTTGTTTTTATTGTGGTTACGGAATTTTCAGAATTTTTACATGCGTAGAGAAGTTTATATCACACAGCTAAATTTATTTGGTATATAAATTATTAGATACAAGTGTGGCCTTGTCCTTAACCTATTCCTTCGCTGTCTTCCCCGTCGGTAGCCCCAACACGGAGCAGGCAGGCATCTGGCTGCGGTCCGGAAGGTAAAGCACTCCTGATCTATGTCGTATGTCCACCGGATCAGAGGAACCGTCGTACGGAAGTAAGAAAGTACTCTGATCAGGCTGAAGTAAAATAGCCTTCTTACTCCCGTACTACGGTTCCACTGATACGGTCGAGATCCGACATATATCAGGTGGGCCGTAACACGGCGTCCATGGCAGTCGTGTTATGGCGGTATATCCCGTGCGGAAAATTGGCAGGGCATCCCAAATACAATTCGTCCTTTAAGAGATTATTTGTAGATTCCACAGTAGGGTTTTCCGTAAAAGAACCAGACCGGGCTCCTATTAGGGAATGGCAGGGTAGGTAGGTTAACTAAAACTATGGTCTAAAGTACGGAAACCAAGTAAAGGCTTTAGGGGTGTAGTTGTCGATTCCCTAGTAGCGATTTCCCCATCACTACTGGACTCTGATATTAAAGGCACAAATCAGTCTAAATTGCTTGACTAAATAATTTGTGGCATAATATTTATCGAGATCGATTAAATATAATAATTGAACTATGCGTTTAGTAGACGAGCTGTGATGCCTTGAACCAACACGCATGCAGTGCGTTCATTGGAACAACGCGGCATCAAACGTGTCAAAATATGCGGCAGAATTCTAAGCCTCAAATGTATTGAAATAACACATTTCTTTTTCACAGTGGCAAAGTGTGACCGGCCACTGATGGCCCATGTGAGGCTTCCAGACGAGGGCCTTAATAAAGTTAGAGAAAATTAAGATCGACCCGATCAAAGCCCGAACTCAATTTCCGCACAAGATAAGCTACTTTAGTTCGGCCTGGTCAGGGTGCCTTCTTACTCCCATACTACGGTTCCACTGATTCGATCGACATCCGGCACATATCCCGTGCAGAAATTGAATTCGGGCTTTGATCTGGCCCATCTTAATTTTCCCTAACTTTATTAAAGCCCTAGTCTGGTAGCCTCACATGGGCCATTAGTGGCCGGTCCTACTTTACTACCGAGGGCCATTGAAGGCAAGATAACCAGGGCCTTTAAAATTTCCTCAATGGTGCCTCATAACAAATTATTGCAGCCATATGCGTACGTGCGCGTGTGTGTGTGTGTGTGTGTGTGTGTGTGTGTGTATGTGTGTGCACTGTGAAAAAGAAATGTGTTATTGCAATACGTTTGAGGCTTAGAATTCCGTCGCATATTTTGACTGCATGCGTGTTGGTTTAAAGCATCGCAACTCGGCTACTAAACGCATAGTTTAATTATTATATTTAATCGAGGTCGATAATTATTATGCCTAAAATTCTTCAGTCAAGCAATTTATACTGATTTGCCCCTATAATAGCAAAGTCTGGTAGTATTGGGGTAATCGCTACTAGGGAATCTTCAACTACATCCCTTAAAGGACCTTACTTAGTCTCCGTACTTAGACCCTAGTTTTAGTCAACCTACCTACCCTACCATTCCCTAATAGGGAGCCAGTCTGGCTCTTTTACGGATAAACCTACTACGGAATCCACAAATAATCCCTTGAAGGCCTCGAATTGTATTAGGGATTCCCTGCCAATTTACCGCACGGGATCAGGTGCTCCGCAATGTGGCTTCCGTGGCAGCCATGTTACGGCGGCTCACAAAGTGCCGGGCATACAAGCTACCTTACTTCGGCCTGTTCAGGGCGCCTTCTTACTCCCGTACGGCGGTTCCACTGATTCGGTGGACATCCAGAACTGATCAGGCGTACCTCACTATGGGATTCTGAACTGCAGCTTGATAGCGGCCTGATCATAAGGCTGCCGGATCAAAATTTCTAGTCGGGATGTTTGAACAAACCGAGTTGTTTCTTATAGCTTTTCTCATATTTTCGATTCGAGGTAAGAATTGTCAAACGGCGTTCATCGGGGAACAGTACAGAATCCATTTGGATCCCAATGAGGACTTCCTGTGCGCGGTGTGTCTAACAAATCCCTATGACGTTGAAGTTTACACCGAGGCGATGCAATGCAAATGATTTTTTTTTATTTCCCAAATTCTCTTTGGCAGATCTGAGCCACGAAAATAACGCAAATATTTTTTAGGATTCTTATAATATTTAACGGCGTACAGATGGAGTGTTGCATAAATTAGACGATTTTCAAAGTCGTAAATTTTACCAGTATCCTTGGATGTATTTTTACTTCATTGTATACGAAAATCATTTGATTGTTAAACTTACAATGTCAAAGTTTGTTTCAAATGCAGTGAAAAATCATTTGTTTCTAGCTGCTCGGGTTTTTTTTCGTAGATTAAGGCCGCGAAAAAACATTTCAATGTTTTTTTTATGATTCTCATTGGAGATATGCAAATCTCGTAATATGGAAAAACGAAGTATAATAATAGAAGAAGAAAAAAAAAGAAAAATAATATTCGTTCCGTCTCAACGATGCAAACTCCAGCTGTGCAAATGATGCAAACTCCATCATTATAATTGATTGATACATCTGTATGAATTTTGATATTAATGAAACGTGATGTTGATTGAATAATATATCCTTGCGAAGATTTTCTGTCCTGATTCGAATAAGTTCGAGCATGCACATTCGGCTCTGCCTCATCATCAATTGGTATGATTCTTTTTTCTCTTGCTTATTTTGCAATGTCGCTTTTTTATTCCCCGCCGCCGACGTTACTTTGTTCAAGTCCGACGTATACAATTACATGGGATCGATAAGAAACAAGGGAAGGAGAAATATTTCGTCCGGCTACGTCGGTACTGTGGGCGTAAAAAAAAAGAAAAAAAAAGTACTCGAGCTCTTCGCGCGAACAAGCACCGCGTGTGCCCTCCATCCGACTCGATTAAGGTCAACTCGCGTAAGGTTAAGGTTGCCCCAAATTCAGTTGCCAGCGTGTCCTCGCTGGACCACCTTTGCTGCTATCCGTGTACGAGTGTGTGTCCACGCGTGTATGCGTATATTTCGTTCGGTCGAATGCAACGTTGCAAATAAACTGCAGGAAGGTGTTCTTCATTCGCGGCATCCAGACGGTCAATCGTGACCGATCATTATTCACGACGAGCCCTGCCGAATCAACATCGCGTGTAACACGGCGATAAATGAAAATGCGTGTCGGAGCCTTTGGCGGCGAGGAAGGACAGGGAAGAGAACTATCATCGTATTGAGAATTGAATTTTCAGCGAGAATCGTTAAGTATCAATAATCAACTGGTGGGTTGCAAAATATTTGTAAATTGTTAAATCTTCGTGCCCACCAACTGAGATTAATCATGAGAAAGAACCTTCATTCTTAATGTTTGAAATTTCACACGTACGTAAATAAGCAGGATATTGTGATTTCAATTCTTCCCATTAATTGTCATTACAATTTAATTTGCTATCTATTATGTGATCCTTTTAACGAATTCTATGCAGCAAGAAATTTTATCTAGATACTAAACCTGAAAGCTAATTGTACCTGTAATAGGGTACACCGACCAGTGAATGGACGACAGCTGATTTATATTTGAAATAAGTGAAGAATATGAAGTGTCGATGAAAACTCGAATCACTATTGTTTAGCAAAAAAAAACATCACAGTCGTCGTTATAACCATTTTTGAAAAATTGAATATCGAATTTTGACGCCACACGGAATTTTTCGAGTTTGTGGTACTCGCACACCGCGCAACTTAGGTTATGATACGGCTACGCACAGTAGATGTTTTAAAAGCGAAAACAAAAGGTTTTATGAGTTTCGAGAGTAAATATTACTTTTATTATTTAAGATAGAACGAATGTTTGATTTTTTAAAATTTTTTAAATACAATCATAGTAATAAGTCAGAATTAGACATGTTTATTCACTGGTGCTGTATTTTAACCTCTTTTCAGTGAATGAATATATAGGCTCCATGTAAAAAATTCTCGAAGCAGCGTGAAAAATTTAGCTCATCTGCTGAAAATTGTAAAATTAATTACTATTAAAAATTGACGGATAAACTTCTGAAAAGCGGAAACCGAATTTCGATCTGAAATTTGGCATACACCTTCATTTTAATATACTAAGACTTGCTTTGAAAGGGTTTTTGGCAACCTGCAATATTTTCTGAGAAATCGAAATTTTGAAAGTTGTTACTTCAACCCGCTGAGTATATCCATCTTCATTTGAAATACGCTTCTACTATTTTGAAAAAAAAATGTCAAAATTTTCCAAGTACTACAACACTAAAAAAAAAAGAAAAATCTTTCATTTTTTAATTTTTCAACCCCAATGACTAGGTTGATCCTGCTGAAATTTACACAGAATTTTCTTTTATTAGGGTAAAACAACATGTGTAAGTTTCATTCTAGGCTGGGCTTGCGCTCAGTTAATATCGTCGTCTTAAATTTAATGGGAAATTGTTTTTGTTGAATAACTCGGCGATTTACAATTTTGAAGTAAAAATGGTAATGACTGAACTTGTAGGAAATCGAGTGCTTTCCAACTTTGCTCATTACAGTTTTTTCTCTACCATCGATATTTTTCGAATTAAACCTGAAAAAAGCGGCTACTGCATTATCTCGTTTATTTTTTACTTTAGGGCATAAACGAACATGAACAAACTTGTAGAGAATGAAACTTTGGACAATTTTTGTTCCCACCTTTTTTTTCTTCCTAGAATCAATATTTAAGATCGTACGCCAAGAGTAAAAGAAAAGAGCGAATGGTTCGGGAAATAATATTTTCACGCTTCTCGTTTTTTTACCGTTGGCGTACGACCTTAAATATTGATTCTAGGAAAAAAAAGGTAGAGACCAAAATTGTCGAGAATTTCATTCTCTATAAGTTTGTTTATGTTCGTTTATGCCCTAAAGTTAAAAATGAACGAGATAATGCTATAGTCGCTTTTTTCAGGTTTAATTCGAAAAATATTGATGGTAGGGAAGAAACTGTAATGACCAAAGTTGCAGAGCACTCGATTTTCTACAAATTTAGTCATTACCATTTTTACTTAAAAATTGTAAATCGCCGAGTTATTCAATAAAAACAATTTCCCATCAAATTTAAGACGACGATATTAACTGAGCGCAAGCCTAGCCCAGAAAGAAACTTACACATGTTGTTTTACACTAATAAAAGAAAATTCAGTGTAAATTTCAGCAGAATCAACCTAGTCATTGGGGTTACAAAATTTTTTAATTAAAGATTTTTATTTTTATTTTTTTAGTGTTGTAGTACTTGGAAAATTTTGAAATTTTTTTTCAAAATAGTTCAAAATATATGATACAAAATATATGATACAAAAACATCACCAACTTTGAAAAAGATTGAAGAAGGTCAGGCTTTTAGGCCGTTCGAAAACACTTGGGATACCTCATATATATATATATATATAGCTAACAGCCTAAGTTCTAGCTTTACGTTATCGCGATCTCCGTTTTGTACGAATGGTAGGGTGCGTGGAACACTGGTGTGGGCGCAGGGCACTTTGGATGTGCGTATGCAATCATGAAGTGCGTAGAACACTGGTGAGGGCGTAGGGCGCCTCGAATGTACATGTGGAATGGTGGGGTGCGTGAAACACTAGTGTGGGCGCGAGTCCCCTCGCATATGCATGTGGAATGATAGGGTGCGTGGAACATTTCTACCGGTAAAACTTGACGAAGATCCACACAAAACGGAGAGTGCGATAACATATATAGGTATAGCCAGAGCTGACCCCATCAGCTATAAAGATAAACTGTGTCTCAACATGACCTGACATTTTTAATTGCGCGCCAATTTTTTTTGCAGCGAACATAGAGTACTGATCTTTGACAACTGGCATCAGGAAGTATTGAGATTTAGTCATGGAGAATTACACGATCGAGCAACGCATAGAAATTGTGATAATGCAATGTGAAACAATGCAATTATTGCAGACGAAGTTTCATGGTTGTGTTTTCTCGCGCCGCGGCGATGTGAATTGGCCACCAAGAACGTGCGATTTCTCGCCATTGGACTTATTTCTTTGGGATTTTCTGACAGGAAACGTGTATGCCAATGATCCACAGACCATTCTGGAGCTCAAGGAAGCAATTGAACGCACCATTAATGAAATGAGTCCGCAATTATGCCAAAATGTTATTGAAAATTTCGTCAAAAGAATGAACGTTTGCAAACAGGCGGCCATTTATTGGATATTGTGTTCTACACCTATGACCTCCATGTTTATACGTTACGGTAAATAAATAGTATGGTTTATCAATAAATAAAAACGTCCCGTTATTTTGAGACACCCTTTAGTTGGAGCGCGGTAAAAAAGGAACTTTCAAAAATCAATATCTCAAAAAACTATGGCTAGTCGCCAAAAATCCTTATCAGGAAAGTCTTATAGCATTAAAATGAAGGTTTACTGGTGGAAGATTTATTGATAATTTCGTCCATTAACTGATAATTAGTCATGTGGCTACTTACAAATCAATCCCTACAATATTATTTGTTCCAATTACTTCGAATATTTTTTTCTATCAGAATATAATCTTGTGTTAGCTATAGCAATTTAAAAAATTGATTTGATAATTTTTTTTATTTTACAGTCCATCTGAATCCTACAGTGTCGTTATCCGTACATGGCAACATCTCTAATAGGCACAGCGGGATCGACTCCGAATCACACTTGCAAACATAGAGGTTACGCACCATCCACTCAAGCCGAATCTGCGCAGCTGCCGTAGCGGATACCAGTACCCCTCACAATCCCGCTCTTATTGTGTAGCATGCTTCGAGTCTGACGCTTAGGTCCTGGCGCTTCTCCCACCATACGCTAGAGCGTATCGATACTCGGCACCTAGTGGAGGGGCTGATTTCATTTATGGAAGTGCTGTTCAGAGAGGTTTCAGTGTACATTCACTGGATCACTGCCCGAGCAGAAATTTGTTCAGGGTGAAATCCGGACCGGATCAGGCTGCCACAATAGCAAATCCGGGCCGGATCAGGCAAATTTAGTCCGGCCCTGATCAGGGATGTAACGCTTTTGCAAATTCAGGTCCGGATCAGGCACCTTATCAGGCTCTGATCAGGCGCTTTATCAGGCCCAGATCAGGCACCTTACCAGGCTCGGATTAGGCACTATATCTGGCTCGGATCAAGCAACTTATCTGGCCCGGATCAGGTGCCTCATCCAGCCTGAGACATGCGTGTCATCTGGCTCAATCATTTGATTAATTTTTTGTTTAAAAATAGATCAACATTTATTAAATTATTATCGCAGTTACACGTTATCAAGTTTACTAACGTTATTAAAAATATGAAACATATGAAAACATTTTTTTAAAGTTTGTTTTTATTTTACTTGACTTGATCGTTTAGTTTTTGTTCTGGTTTTGGCGATGACCGTCCCAATCTGTCCGGCGCAAATCATGCGTGCCTGATCAGGGCGCCTTATTGATACCTGATAAGGCTTCTATATGGCGCAAATCAGGCGTGCCTGATCAGGGCGCCTTATTGATCCCTGCTCAGGCCCCTGTCCGGCGCAAATCATACGTGCCTGATCAGGGTGCCTTATTGATACCTGATAAGGCTTCTATCCGGCGCAAATCAGGCGTGCCTGATCAGGGCGCCTTATTGATCCCTGCTCAGGCCCCTGTCTGGCGCAAATCAGGCGTGCCTGATCAGGGCGCCTTATTGATCCCTGCTCAGGCCCCTGTCTGGCTCAAATCAGGCGCACTTGATCAGGGCGCCTTATTGATCCCTGATCCGGCCCTGATGGATCCTCAGGCAGCCTGATTAGATTTCTGCTCGGGTGGTTGGTTCACCCTAGTCGATTGGAAAATTCTTTGACACCGGCTCGGAAAGTAACTATCAGTTGCATCAAGACGCAGCAATAAAGGCAACGAATTTGTCTCATCTTCAACAATGGGATAATCTTTTTTTATCTGATCGAAACAATAGTCGAAATGTCATCCCTGAGGAACGAAACGAGGAATGTTTCTTCAAGTCCGTAATAAATTTTGAGAAGTTTTGATGTTGACATTTCGCAGGTCTCTGCTGCTAGAAAAACGATCAGAGTTACGCACTGTGTGTAATGTACGTGACAAACTGAAGGACCAGTAGGAATGAAATAGAGTTGCTTTGTCGCAGTGCTGATGCTGAGGCTTGCATAAATGTTTGTACCGAGTTATCGTGTGCGCCGTTTCATACAACTTTGTAATTGATACAATCATTCATATGACTTTTAGACTGGATCGCTTGTCAGGCGCAAAACGATATGTCTATAAATAGATAAGTAAAAGATCCCGATGAGAGGAGTCTTCACCTAGGTCGATTGCGATGCTACGAAACGTATGGACGATGTATCACATGGAACACGATGATTATGATGATGATGATGATGATGATGATGATGATGGTATACCTGTAAACGCGCTTGAACTTACAGCGTGTTGTCGTACACGCGTATACGTACTATAATACGTATACCGCTAGGACGTTGTAGCTCGCAACGTAATTGCTCATAAATATTTATTGATCGATCGGTATCGGGACAATTGGATCCGATATACAGCGTAGCCATTCTACGCCGTATATGATATACATTCCCTACATGTGTCCGCACTGTGTCCACACGCCTCCTGCACAACGATGAAAAGATATAGCCGGGATGAATGCCGATCGGTAAAGTGAGTGCTCGATCTGCTTGAGTCGAGAAACCGAAACTTTGAATTCTTTTGGTATATCGTGAATACAAATGTACACCATATCAAAAGTTGATAGAATTAACGTCCACAGGGTAGACCAAAAATACTTGTGGCTAGATTCCACTGCCTTACATATAACAGCACTACGAACAAGACTGAGTATAGAGGATACCCGACCTCATAGAAAATGGAAAAGAAGAAAACTATAAAAAATTCATACCAAATATATGCGAACATAGGAAACAAATAGATAAGTGTTTGACTCTTATCTGATGACTGATAAGATCTCATAAAGTAAAACAAACACAAATAATTAAATATATTTGTTTTTACTATATAAACGCACATTACGACCTAAGTAAGCATTACCTTGAAGTAGCCCTATTATAAGAAAAACTCATCCTACTAGAGTTAATTTTTGTACTTCTAATTATAAGAATTACTATAAGCGTGGTTTTTTTTCATAGCCAATATTTTTCCTTTTCCACGCAAAACTATTATATTTAAAAACAGTGCTGACCAAACTCAGATATATTTTTTCATATTCTATCGAAAAATAATACAAAACTTACACGGAGAGAATTAAATGTTAAAAATTACCGTACAGTAACGGTAACCAGATGACAGCCCTGAAACTTCGCTTATTATTACTGAGTAAAACACAGATTTTCACGAAAATAAAATAAAATTTCTTCTTCAGATAGAAAATTTTACCAGATTTTCTAGTAAATTTTGATGTGTAACAAAATACGCAAAACTTAAATTAAAAAAATATATAATATCAGCGAAATTTTACTGTGCATTTTATTATTTTATGCCTTTCAAAAATATCTATAAAAAAGTATCGTCTTTATAACAGTTATTTTAAGATTTATTATAAAATTTAATGAGTGTTAGAGGAAAATGTATTGTGCTCTCGGTAAAAATTATCGTGCGCGCTACCCTTCTTGTATAGTAAAATTTTAGCTACGTATTTGAAATTTTCTGTAACGTGAGTTAAAAAAAACTTGTCGCGTACGAATTATTATGCTTTTCTCACTTGTCACCACATTGAAATATATCACGGTAATTTTTACCGTGAAATTCACGACAAAAATTACTTTTTAATTCTCTCCGTGTAGAGATGCTGATGTAACACAGCCTTAAGTTTAACATATATATACAAATAAGACGCGTTTAGTGTGTAAAGTTTATCTGTACGCAAGAAACCAAAGACTGTGTGGCAATTGATAAATCTAATAAAAACTTTATAAAAAACAATACAAATGTTCCGGAGTGATACGTAAATCAATTATCGCTGAATTTTATGCCACACGGACTTAAATCTTGCATGGGATAAGTAAGAATTTATAACAATGAGATATCTCACAAATATTCCAAAAACATTTCACAATGCTAATGTTTTTATTTACTTGCAGTATCTGTATTTGGAAAATGTTGATAAGCTGAGAAGACTTCAAAAGAATGGTAAACTAGAAGAAATTGTCAGTCAGGACGACAAAAGTTCAAATCCACCCGTGCAGAAATTTCTTAGGGATACCTAAGTTCTGATCGGAACTCGATCGGGATATGCTACGGATTTCCTAGAAGGGGATCCAAATGGCGCCCAGTAAGTAGCACAAGGCGGAGACGTGGTGGCAAGAATTTGAAATACATATTAAATACATTTTTCTTAGGAAATTAAATACAAATTTTCTTAGTTCGAATGATCTCCATTTAATTTAAATATAATTACTTAGAATAAATAACCTGTATCACTTTTCTCCAGAAAATATAAGTTTTTCAAAGTCTATATATTGTTTTTTTTTCGAAAATTTGTATGAGAAGTAAAGGGTTTTGTTCGAAATTCTGTTATTAAAATAAGTTTTGACAGTTATACTATAGCGCCAATTTTCACCTAATCTTTTTCAGATCCCTGAATAAATGATTTGAGAAAACTGCCAGCGTCTCCAGCTGATACGGATCGGTATCTCCTGGTGATTTTTATATTCATCTCTGGGATCCGATCCGATATCGAACTAGATCTTGTTCTAGAAGTTTGGGATTCCAGCCTGGATCCTATGCAAAGTTTCTATTTGGATTCTGACTAGAGTCCTTAATAGTTCCGAATTAGGATCCTGGCTGGAATCCGATTTGCGAGCGTTACATTTTGCTCCCGGATCATCGGATCATCCGGAATCGGACTGTATCCATGACAATATTTCTGGACGAAATATTGTCATAAAAAATCGCCTTATTAATTAATTAGGGGCCGGGTTGAAATTCCGAACTTTGAATGTTCAGAACGCTCAAAATTCCGAATTTACTAGTTAGTACTCAATACTTTCTGAAATTCATAAATCCAGAATTTTTTAAAAAGAATTATCATATAACCAAAAATAATAGTACACCAAGGAATTAAATGACAATAATCATGGGACCAACTGGTAAAGCGTCGACATGAAAACACAGCACATAAAACAAGTATCAACTTCCCATAATTAGAAAGTCCACAGTTCCGAAAAATTGTAGTGTTAGAAATTCGAGTTCCTGAATGGCGAAGGTTTGTACAGGGAAAAGTTCCGAAAATAAGAATATCGATAAGAATCATCGATAGCTAAACATCCTTACGTTATATGTTCACAATAAAAGGTGAAGGATGATCGAAACTCTGAAAAAATTCTACCACGAAAGATCAAAACTCTGAAAGAATACTACCCGGAAAGATCGAAACTCCAAAAGAATTTTACCCGGAAGACCAAAACTTCGAAAATCTGAACACCGTCAAAACAAGTAGTGGTGCTGCCATCTAAACGCGTTAGGCTAACTTGCTATCTGCTTTATGTGTGAGTTTTCGGAATTTTTGAACGTTCTGAACGTTTTTTATCGGAATCTTACACGGAGAGAATTAAAAAGTAATTTTTGTCATGAATTTCACGGTAAAAATTACCGTGATATATTTCAATGTGGTGACAAGTGAGAAAAGCATAATAATTCGTATGCGACAAGTTTTTTTTAACTCACGTTACAGAAAATTTCAAATACGTAGCTAAAATTTTACTATACAAGAAGGGTAGCGCGCACGATAATTTTTACCGAGAGCACAATACATTTTCCTATAACACTCATTAAATTTTATAATAAATCTTAAAATAACTGTTATAAAGACGATACGTTTTTATAGACATTTTTGAAAGGCATAAAATAATAAAATGCACAGTAAAATTTCGCTGATATTATATATTTTTTAAATTTAAGTTTTGCGTATTTTGTTATACATCAAAATTTACTAGAAAATCTGGTAAAATTTTCTATCTGAAGAAGAAATTTTATTTTGTTTTCGTGAAAATCTGTGTTTTACTCAGTAATAATAAGCGAAGTTTCAGGGTTGTCATCTGGTTACCGTTACTGCACGGTAATTTTTAACATTTAATTCTCTCCGTGTACACTATCTAAACTTCAGTTTTCGCAAACTGGATGATCGAAGCTATGATTTCTGGAATCCAAAACTTTCGTGAACCTGACGAATCTCTTATTAGCTTTTATTATATTTAAACTTTCTGACATAGCTCGTTTGCTATAATAAAAAATTCGGAATTGTGTAGCATGCTTAATATTACATATTCGGAATTTTGTATGTCGTATTACTGGTCATTCAAATAAAGTGTTGATCTTCTTCATACTATTTCTGAAAATTATCTCGTATAAGAAATCATATTTGTATCCTTTTTCTATCACTACTCGTACCGTTCTACATAATTTAGAGTCAACTGTGTAGACTTTCGCGGGAATGATCTCTAGGAAACTTGTACTTTCGGAACATCGAATTTAGGAACTTTAAGTCGCCGGAGCATTCTAAGTTCAGCATTTCAACCCGGCCCCATTAATTAATTAATAAGACGAAGTATTAATTCTAATTAGTGATTATCTCATTGTCTGGCAGATGTTTATACAATTTTGTAAACCGTATAACCGGCTGCTATATTCTTATTTTCTTCTTATTTTAGTAATATTTATTTCAAATATATTACACGTATTGCAGGACTCAAAGGTACATCACTTTGCTGTCCGCCTTCGATTTAGTTGAAACTCATGTATATGGTATTATATTAAAAACGATTAGATACATATTTTTTATCGGCGGAAAATCGATTTTCAGTAATAAAACCACCCCTTAAAGTGAAGCATGTGAAGGGATGATTTTGCCGTGTCGCCCACAAGCAGACCATCGATTGCAGTGAAACAGAAAGGAACATTCTTCTAAAGCAAAACGATCAGAAACGAGAAGAAGAAATAAATAGGGGATAAACCAACCCTATAATTTTCGTGCTTTCACTCTACACATTTAAAAGGGGTGCATTAAATTGAATGAAACGGGTAACACTTTGAAGAGGGGTTCAATTTGCAGTTTACATATTTTTGAATTTTTGACGGATAGCAAGCTCAAGGAGGTAAACTACATTCCATACATTATCAGCGATTGTCAATAAAAATTGACAGTTTTTGGGGAAATGAATAGTAAATTCGTAATTCAGGGGGTAAAAGAACATGGATATGGACTCATAACTAAAAAAAAAATATCAAAGATCCAATTCTTTTTTTGCATTTTAACAACGAATTGGTGGCTTTACTGAAGTGCTCGTCATTTTTTTTTCCTATTCCGATGTGAAACTTCACTCTACACACATTATTTTTGTAAATGTATCCATGCCATAAAAATGCCATTTAATTCATCGAGCTCCGATCGCTTTGCGATTTTTGGCCAAATTTCAAATTCGGACTATCGATTTTTGCGAATCTCTTTGCCGTTTTATCGGTCATTTTTCAAGTGCACTTTCTGAGAAAATCAATTGAGATATCGGGATGAACCAAGTCGCATTCTCTACGTCGATTAAAATCCTTCACCCCCCCACCCCCCCAAATAAGTTTCTTACTCAACTAGAACCGACAGTAAGGCGGTTTGAATTTGCGGAATTTTGGCATTTCTGGAAAAGTAATCAAGACTTGAGATGTTTTTTCCTACTTTTGCACCGTTTCAAGGATCTATCCGATGAGAAATCACCCACCGATTACGAATGCCACTGAGCTTTAGTCGAATGTTCAAAATTACACTGGGTCAACGCGGAAAACGTGTTTCCGTACGTATCCAATGATTTTTAATTGAAATTGCAGATTTTTGGAAAAATGAATAGTGAGTTCATATTCAGGGGGCAAAAATAAATCGACGGGGACTTATAAAAAAAATTAAGTAACCACCTTTTTTTGCATCTCGAGAAAAAACAAGTCTTCACTTCATCGCCGCTTATTTCTTTTTCATTTAGATTTCGAACTCCACTTCACGTTTATTCTTTTCGCAATCGTTTGCTTTAAAGAGTGCCGCTTGATTCGTCGAGCTACGATAGTTCTTCGATTTTTAGAAGAATTTCAAAGTTGTATAGATTTTCGCGATTTTTTGCCATAATCTAAACATCACTTTTGGAGTTTGTAGAAATATTTTGAATCAGCACATCCACACATTTTAAATACAGAAAAATCTATTTGCGCTTGAACGTGATAATGCGCAACGAGATGACAACCAAAATTCGTGTTTCCATTTTGAAGGCTGACAAAAAGATATTAATGTCTAACAAGTGTGAACTACTTTCGCATGGCGAACTGCCTACACCGGATTGCCAGTGGAGCGCACGAGACGATAATTGTGCAACGAGGAGAGCTCCATTTGCTAGCCGGGTTAGCCGGATGGTGAAATTACTCGCTGCATCCATATAGCGACAAACGTTTACATTTATATGCGTAAGACATATAGGTCATCCGAAAAGCATGCGAAAGTAGTTAAAAGTGCGACAGCGTTTACAGTCATAGCTGTGCAGTTATCAAGAGGTCTAAGCAGGCAACTATCATCGCTTGCGAAAGACACCGGGGGGGGGACGAAAAAAGTTCGTGGAATTCTCGTTACCTATGCTCACCCCGAAATTAACTTACCATGCAATTTTAGTGACGCGTTCTCAATTATGCAATGGAACTATAGACGCGGAACTTTCGACATTCATGTAGATCGATAATACCACGTGTTCCCATTTACCGTGAGGCTTATTAGTAACCATTGCGTGGCTATAACAGGTAACGATTATCGATGCGTACTTCAGGTAACAATCATCTAAGTATTCTCTTGCACGTATAAGCTCCATATACGACAAATTAGCCATTCCACAATTATGGTAATTCGTAAAGAATTCAAAGCAATGAAAAATTCCTGGGGAACGGAGAAAAACTCCTGGATAAACTTCCGGAAAAGCCCACATCTCCGAATAATTTAGAACTTCGTGTACTTATGTATTTTGACTCGGTGATCACGAATATGATAGTGATAATACCCGCAAATTTGATTTTCAAGGTACAAACTAAAAAAAACGGTTTTTTTTTAGTTTTTCTATTTTATTTTAATAAATGTTGATCGTAGAGGAAAATGTCTCCTTCGAAAATTGTAACCCATCAAAAGACCGATAATTTAGGTTCTATACAAATTTTGTCTAAAATCATTATTTTCCAAGAAAAATGGGATAATACTCCAATAAGTATATTTTGCTAAACTCCATTAGTTTCGATGTTATCTACTTACGCACTTTACTGCATATACAGGTAGGCCCAAACAAACGCAAATAAAACAAACCCAAACAAACTCGGATATGTTGAATCGTGGGGTGGGCGCAGGGCACTTCGGATGGGTGTGTGGAATCGCAGGGTGTGTAGAACACTGGGGTGGGCGGAGGGCACCTCGGATGGGTGCGTGGAATCGTGGGGTGCGTAGAACACTGGGGTGGGCGGAGGGCACCTCGGATAGGTGCGTGGGACACTGGGGTGGGCGGAGGGCACCTCGGATGGGTGCGTAGAATCGTAGGGTGCGTAGAACACTGGAGTGGACGGAAGGCACCTCGGATGGGTGCGTGGAAGCGTGGGGTGCGTAGAACACTGGGGTGGGTTTGTTGGACACCTTGGATGTTTGTTGGACAGCTTGCCCCCAAAACAATATACATATACCTATACAACGTAAAATGCACATGCCCAAACAGCACATACACCCGCTATTCGAAAGTGTAGCCTTTCGAATCCAAACCCAAACAATCATTCTCAAACAAACCCAAACAAACTCCCCGTGGTAAAGTGCGTAAGTAGATAACATCGAAACTTATAGAGTTTAGCAAAATATACTTATTGGGGTATGTGGATCGCCACATTATCAAACAGTATCCGATACGATTCTTGATGGATCCCTTCGCATTCTCTACGTTAAATTTCCTTAACAAAATATAGATATACAAGATTCGTGGATCTTAAAAGAGTATAAATCTTATCTTTAAAAAGTACAAATCGGTTTAAAAAAAAAGTATATCGCAAAAATCAATTCGAATCGCATCATTGAAATCGCCACTTGGATTATCGTTTGTTATTCATTTTACGAATCGGCACGCTCCCGAAGCGTGCCGGTTATGTTTCAACACGCGTTTGTGTTTCGTGATTTTTTACATATTTTCTATTCGAACGTAGTAAGAATTCTCAAATGGCTTTCATCGGGCAACAGTGCAGACTCCAATTGGATCTTAATGAAAACTCCCTATGTGCGGTGTCCCTAACAAATACCTATAGAGATGTGGACGCATCTTAGGACTCCCCAACAAATTTGTGCACGGCATCACGAAAGGATTTTTTTTTTTTTGGGAGATCCAACAAATTCCGGTCGTATATTTCAACTAAAAAATTTGCAAACGACGTCAATCGGGAAATAGTGCGAAATGCACTTGGATTCCAACGTGGACTCCCTCCGTGCGGCATCCCTATCAAAGCCTTAAAGGCATGTGGCAGGATCTAGGGATTCCCCAATAAATTTCTGCACGGGTAACCTCATGAGAAAAAAAAATCTTGAAAATCCATCTATTTTTTTGGCCCCAAGCTTATGCAAGCCCATTATAAGACATAAGAATATTGTATTAACAAGAATAAACTACAATATATAACTTCAATATATAAATTAAAAGATTGACAGCCCTATTTTCATATGCGTTTTATATTCGAATATACTTAATTTTTTTTTCCTGTACCTAATCACATGACGTCGACGTATAGTGTCTTTCTTAATTATGTCCCGGATGCTATTCTTACGGCAAATCAATTCATGGACAAAGATTCCCGTATCACGAATTTTATTATCATCGATTGCCACAGCGGGCCAAAGTATATGGATTTGTGGATCCGATAGGGATAAAGTCGTAAAGATCACGACGACAGTTCTTTTCTCCAGTCACTTTTTTTCTTCCTTTTTTTGCGACATGCTTTCTTTTTATTACTATTGCTTCCCTTTGGCGAGTCCTCGTATGCGGCTAACCGTTAATCGGACGAGGCTCTCGATAGGTTTCTCGTCTCGTTTTCTTCACTGGTCATGTTGTGTATGTGTGTTTGCGTGTGGTGAGCGTGAGTATCGGGAGTGGCGGTAACATTGTCCGGTTGGAGGAATCGATTCGTGTGGGCGCGAGGGAGCACACACAGCATCACCAAAGGCTCTTTGCCACCCACGCGAGCGCCGAGTCTGCCCAGCAACTCTCTCCATCTCTCTTCTCTTCTCTCTCTCTCTCTCTCTCTCTCTCTCTCTCTCTCTCTCTCTCTCGGGCGTACGCTCTCTTTCCGTGCACGCAATATAGCCAGCAGGAGATGATCTCTTTGTGAATCCGTGCGCGCCCAGACCTCGGAAGAGGAAGAGGAGTAAGAAGAAGCGGTTACGCTGCACTACCCAAGATAACGATCCCGTGATTTTACTCAATATTCCGGGATATATAATAGAGCTCACGAAGCGGCTTGTTTCGATTTATCGATATCAATTGAGACGAAGTAAATAGGAGGGGGCAATTATCGTAGCTATCATTACATATCCGTACACACACACACACACACACACACACACACACACTTGCGACTATATCATCGATAACCTACATGGATGCAACACAGAAGAACGATCCTTTTCGTTGCAGTAAACTGTGCTACGGGTTCTTTCGCTTCGATTCTCCTTCTTGCATTTTTTTTTCTCGATGCAATGTCAATGCTTGAATTTAAAGGACTTAGGCCACTCTAGGATTTTCCAAAAATCGATTTTTTTGTTTGTTAAAAATGTACCTTAGTGCCTATAAAATTATATTCCAAAAGATTATGGGTGTGAAAAATCTCGAAGTACTCGATTTTCGAATTCTAGCGCAACCCCTCTTGATTCATGTTGTGACTTTCTACTAACTTTAAACGCGTTTATCTCAAAACTACATTTTTCAAGTCGGCCGGACTCATAACCCAAACAAATTTCAACCCATTCACTTGAAATTTTAACTGTATATTTAGAATTACATTTTCTGTGGCACTACGTAGGATTTTTTTATTCTATTCGTAGTTACTTTTTTATAAACAATTTTCTGACGATTTGCTCATGGCATTTTATACTTTTTGTTTTATAAATGCGCCATTTTGACAAAAAACAATATATCAAAAAAATCCTACGTACTTCTATAGCTATTCTTATATATAATCGAAAAAACTTTAGTGTCTCATCGTAACTAAAAAATTATAGGAGCTGTTGGTCCGGCCGTTGACCTTCCAGAAATAAAGGCGTCATCGGAAAAATGCTGCACAGTCGCCATTTTGAAAGATAACGCTGTGAAAAAAATAATTTTGTATAGTCAATTACGTCTATGATAAAACTCCTATTTTGTAATTCCGATTTATTTTAAGGTTACGCTGAAAACGAAACAGAAAATATGCCCTTTTTTGGCCTCTTGAGTGGCCTAAGGTCTTAAAGCATCGGTCTCCATCTATAGTACATATTTCCAAGATTTTTTTTTTAATAATAAAATTGATCTCCATATTTTAATCTTTTTATACATAAAAATAGAAGTTTCAAAGTACAAGAAAAAATTAAATCTTTTATTTTATTTTAAATTATCTTGGTGATCTGGCTGCCTGAAGTTACCCCTGCTTTCACCAGGTCGACACGAAATCTTAACATTGGAGCACCTGAAAAGAAAAAGTCGAGTATTTTATTATAAAGTGGAGTTGTAGAATTATGACCCGGACCAAAAACTTTCACCCCCGGTAAAAAGTCAACAAAATGGCGGACTTTTGAATTTTTTCGACTGTTTTTTACAACTTAAATCGTTTAAAAATAGAATTAAATATTAATGAATATACCGTTATCAAGGGAAAACCGGTGCAATGGTCTAGTGGTTAGCGTGCTTGCCACTAAACCTGCGGACCCGGAGGTCCCGGGTTCGAATCCCAGTCGCGTACATTTCGTCGTGAAATGTTTTTCTTCGGCATTTCGCGGCGAAATAAGACTAGTTCCACGACTGGGGGGCGAACTTGATGACCGGCTGTATTGGTATAGGTTTTCCGCAGTTTCCCTATACCCATGACAGAAATGTCATGATGAATATGATACAGAAGGGGAAGTCGGCTGCGGCCGCAAGGTGGGGGATGGAAGGTAGACGGGGGAATTGTGGAGGGGAGGTGGGAATTGTGGAATCACGAAGATATAGAAGGGCGAACTGGAATGGGTGACAGACCGAAGTTGAGATAGGGGCTCGTAAAAAAGGGTAAGACCCTGTACGACTGGAACAAACCAATACCGTTAGTAAGGGTCGAAGAGATACATGCATAATCTCTGTAAATTTGAGCCCAATCGGTGCAATAGTTTTTCCAAAATCATGTCGACAAAGTCGCAAAACCTTGTTTCGAGAAAAACGCCTTTAAAGTTTATCTTGCAAAAATGTACATAAAACTTAAAAAAAAGCCTCTTACCCTCAATCACCAATGCCTGGTCCATACATTATTCCTTCGACTTCTTCAAAAGCTTCACTTTCATGGGATTTTTGGTTTCGGATCTCTGTTTTGTGAGTTTTGGACGCTCGACACGGCGGTTGCGCCCTGAGCACGCAAAAACTCTTCTATTGTATCACTCTTTTTCTTCCCTTATGGGTTACTCCGACCTAAATAATGTTCTCTAACGTATTTCTACCGATATATAGTATACGAAACTGATGTTTAAAAAAAACGAAAATTTTCGAAAATAGACTGATACTGATCGCAATGTAATTGATTCATCGAAAGATTTGTAACTTTGGTGATTGGGCCTATGTAGTATTATTATAGAGTATGGGTTCTCAAGTAAACCCGTCACAATCATTTCTGAGTGCTGAGTTTCGCACGAATCTCAAAACCTGTAATGATTCCGGAGTTTTTTAAATGAATTTTTTGACTGAAGTGTCACGTTTATTGCATTTTGTTTACCAATCGAGCAATATTGGTATGTCCTTCTTAAATATCCACACTTATTGTTAGTGAAAAACAAAATCGTGTGATCTGTTGCTCATACTAATTTGTTGCCTGATATATTCCACTTTTTAAATTCTAAACATTAAGTTGGCGCGTAAGTGATAATCAATTTGTCTCGAACTTTGAGCATTCTTGTAGAACCGTCCAGAAGGTTGGACATCTGGCAAGACCGTAACCTTGAAATATTAGCGATTTTTTATCAGCATCGCATAATTTTTTTCCGACAAAAATGTCGAGTTTTGAGCCGAATGAGCGTCATTTGCGGGATCTTTTGATTTACTTCTTTAATTTGAAGAAATCTGCAGCTGAGGCGTATCGTTTGCTTGTAGAAGCATATGGTGAGGCTGCTTTAAGTGAGAGAAGTTGTCGTGAGTGGTTTCAAAAGTTTAAGAACGGTGAGTTTGACGTCGAAGACAAAGAACGTAGCAGAAGGCCGAAAGTGTACGAAGACGCGGAATTGGAAGCATTATTGGAGGGAGATTCGTGCCAAACACAAGAAGAACTTGCACTTACATTAGGAGTGATTCAACAAGCAATTTCACATCGTTTAAAGTCGTTGGGAATGATTCAAAAGCAAGGAAATTGGGTTCCATATGAACTGAACCGGGAAACGTTGAAGGCCGATTTTGTACATGTGAAATGCTGCTTGCCAGGCATAAACGAAAGGGTTTTTTGCGTCTTATAGTCACTGGTGATGAAAAATGGATCCACTACGATAACCCAAAGAAGAGGAAATCATGGGGACCACCTGGCCATGCTTCAACATCGACAGCCAAGCCGAATATACATGGAAAAAAAAACTCATGTTGTGTATTTAGTGGGACCAGCTTGGTGTCGTGTATTATGAGTTGCTCAAACCGAACGAAACCATTACTGGGGCTCTCTATCGAACACAATTGATGAGATTGAGCCGAGCACTCAAGGAAAAACGCGCCCACTACTACTCCAGACATGACAAAATTATTCTCCTGCATGATAATGCTCGTCCACATGTTGCTGCGCCGGTCAAAACCTACTTGGAAACACTCAATTGGGAAGTTTTACCCCACCCGCCGTATTCACCAGACATTGCTCCCTCTGACTATCATTTATGTCGATCGATGACGCACGGCCTGTCTGAGCAGCAGTTCACATCATATGAAGATACCAAAAATTGGATCGATTTGTGGATAGCCTCAAAAGATGAAGCGTTCTTCCGACGCGGTACTCATATGCTGCCAGAAAGATGGCAAAAAGTAGTGGCTAGCGATGGACAATACTTTGAATAAAACAAAGTACCGTTCTTTCCCAATAAATGCCCAATTTTTTATTAAAAAAACGGCGGAGACTTATTTGTACTCCCAATGCTTGCCTACACGATGGAGGCAAGTAATAAATAACGATGGCAGTTATATTTCGGATAATCGATTGTAATTATTCAATTTAAAAATAAAATATATTTTTTATACAATCGCTCATTACTTATATGCCAACCTAATGAAAACGAGCATACTTTGATTTTCTATTAACGCAAATTCGGGTTTTATAACCATTTCCTATTCGTATCTGATTAAGCCTGCTACCTTGACAGTCTCATGCGGATGGCTATTCCCCGGCAAATTAAATGATTATTTCGTACGAAAAATATTGTGTTCCGAACGATAGAAATTTATCCTATTTTGTATAAAAATCCTTTCGACACGACATATAAAGATGTGATAGGAATACTTTCCGAACCCTCTTTTACAAAAGTGTCTGTTTATGTTTGTGCGTGCGAATGAGCAAGAGGGTGGAGAGAGAGAGAGAGAGAGTCAATATCTGACATTCTTCTCTCGAAGTGTCGGCGAATGAATGTCTCCACCTGGCTAGATCCTGCCTTGACCTACCTTATTGACATTGTACTTGAACTTCATTGTGGAATTCGGTACTGAAACTTACTACGAAGCATCAACATATTATTGTCATCCATTCCCGTGTAAAAATTTGTTGGAGAGTCCCAAGATCCTGCCACATCTTTGATAGAGACGTTGCACGTAGATAGTCCCCGTGTGGAAATTAAGGTTGGGCTTTGATCGGGTCCATCTCAAATTTCCCTAACTTTATTAAGGCCCTAGTCTGTAAGCCTCACATGGGCCATCAGTGGCCGGTCACACTTCGCTATCGAGGGCCATTGAAGGCAAAATAACCGGGGCCCTTAAAATTGCCTCAACGATGCCTCATAACAAATTATGTCAGCCATATACGTACGTGCGTGTGCGCGTGCACTGTGAAAAAAGAAATGTGTTATTTAAATCCATTTGAATTCAACCCAACAATCCGATGCCCGCCTAAATCGTTAGAATGGACGCTACGGCATAATTAGACAGGCGGAATTTCACGAACGTACGGATTTAATGCTACCAGTTACATTGCGGCGATTATTTTGTGGTGCATAGAATAAGCGTCCTAGCTTACGGCGTATCTTCAGCAATTCAATTTCTCGCTATTTCCGGTACACGGTCAATCCGCCCTTGAATCAACGTCTAATCAAAAATATATATTCAAGTTGCCTGCGAGACCTATATACATACGTATACATTTAAACATATATCTAAGTCTCGCAGGTAAAAGTCTTTTGCTTGATATCGATGTGCACCAGCCGTGCGAATATAAAATCCTCGTATATACGCGAGCCCCGTTCGTCTCTCGTCGTCCTCACATATGGGATTCAGGCCCTCGTGACTCCCGAAGATGGGACAACTTATGCAACTTTCTCACATATGCTCGTAGCAGCATCGCGCGGTCGTAGTCGCTCGCGTGAGCCGGTACGAGGCTCGCCGTAGGAAGCGCAGGAGAGGCATCGTCGCGGATACGAGCCACAGCACAGCTCGTAATAGTACGAGAGAAATAGCGGGGCTCGTTCGCTATCTTAACGTAACGAGGGCGTTCACGAGGTCCGACACCGCGGGAAGTCCGCGTTATTGCTGTAAAACGCTTCCTACCGAGTTCGCGTTCTCGCATTAATGTCTATAAGTATATATAGATATATATACAGGGTGGACCACGCAACGTGTGCACCTCTTTTACGACCAAAATATGCGTTGCACAAAAAAAATGTTTTATACAAAAGTTACATGGTTTATAAGGCTACACTATGTGGTGCATTTATTTTTTTTATAGGTGGAGGCGCTTCGAAGATTTGAAGGTCAACTTTATTTTTTCAAATGGAATGCCATATTTTTTATAGCGTAATATGATAGAATATCGAATTCTGAGTAAAAAAGTATAGACCGTTATTAGCCCTAGAGTTAATAGCTAACGAGTAATTTCACTTTATTACTTTAAAATTTTCTTCGCGTAATATCAAGTTGGAGATTCATTCATTCATTTTCACTTTTATCTTTCTGATAATAATCACGCACAATCACCGAAGGATACTTTAATACTGGATTACAATCATTGAGAAGATTGTGAATCATGACAAGTGTGTGCGATGTGGTAAATGTGTTCATATTGACAAACACTGTGATGTAAACACTGCCATTCAGAAATTTGTAGTAGATTTGAATCTCCAACTTGATATTACGTGAAGAAAATTTTAAAGTAATAAAGTGAAATTACTCATTAGCTATTAACTCTAGGGCTAATAATGGTCTATACTTTTTTACTCAGAATTCGATACTCTATCATATTACGCTATAAAAAATATAGCATTCCATTTGAAAAAATAAAGTTGACCTTCAAATCTTCGAAGCGCCTCCACCTATAAAAAAAATAAATGCACCACATAGTGTAGCCGTATAAACCATGTAACTTTTGTATAAAATATTTTTTTGTGCAACGCATATTTTGGTCGTAAAAGAGGTGCACACGTTGCGTGGTCCACCATGTATATATATGTGTATATATATATATATGTATATAAACATGCATATAAACATCCGCATACAAACATCTATGTATATACACGTATGTATATGTATATATATATATATAAATATGGGTCGTGCGTTTATGTATTGATTATACATATGCATGGCTCTGAATGGATCACACTGCAGCAAAGAGAGTTTGAGATGAACCGAGGAACACAGACTTGCTAGTTGATTCTTTGATCTCTACGAAACTTCATGCACAGTACGCCCATTTACTCACTCTCTCTCTCTCTCTCTCTCTCTCTCTCTCTCTCTCTTTCTCTCTCTCTCTCTTTCTCTCTTTCGCTTTATGTCCCACAGGGTGGGTCATTCAAAGTGTTACGGAACAATAGTTCAAGTTCACTCACTTTGATCAATTTTGAAATGAAAATTAATATATCTCTTTAAATATCGTAAAAAAATTGTTTAAAATGGAAACATCAACTTTTGTTAGTCCTTTTATCTTCCAAATTACAATTTAAAATATTTAAAAATAAATGAGAAAAAAAATAATTAATCGTGATCAAAGTTATACTGAGAGTGGGGTTACTTTGATACCCGCCTTTTTCTTAATGAGAATGGGAAGTATAATAAAGTAAAATAAAATAAGAAAAAGGAGCATTTTTTTCTAAAGAAGAAAAAACGGTCAAGGGATCGAAAGTTACATCGATTTTTATTGGTTTGGAGTTACTTTCATGGAACAAATATTAAACCTTTACTTTTCAAAATCAACTTTATTGATAAATAACTGGTATTTTATAATTATTTATGCGCTAACACATCCATAAACTTTGAAACTTAAAAAAAAACTAGAAAAAACCAATTGAAAGGTAGGTTACATACTTATGTCTACCTAGGTAATGTAAATTACAAAAAGAGATAAATTTCTTCATGAAGAATATTTCTTAACCTGCAATTCTGCAACATCAATATCGAATGGGAATTCAACATAATAATTTTTATCGATAGGTTTCGGCAAGAATGACACTATATCAATGTTATCGATTTCAGATATATTTCCTTTAATTCTCTTGAATCTTGTTTTACTTCCAGCTGATTTGAAACCTTCTACTTGTAAAGGATCTAATTCCATTATTTGGCAAACGTACTTGTACGTTTTTTTTCCACGACTGAGAATACTGAGAATACTCTGAGACTAGCAGTAAAGATAATACGTGGGGTGAAGTTGATCAATGATGAATGTTACCCCGTCAAAGCGATCAAAGACACCCCAACGAAACAACTGCCGTCCATAAAATATGTTTTTGAGGTTATACCACACAAAGCATAATGGTGCAGTTTAATAAACATTTGACAAGGTGATTTTTACCAATAACATGTCATTGCAACTCTCAACTTGTTATTTTTGAAGTTATTCGAGCATAAAGAATAGTTCAAATACATAACTTACGTTTTTTATATTTTCACAGTCACTTAAGGCCTTATATACGCGAAAAATTTCAAAAATTTTCATTTATTTATTTATTTTTGATTCCATTAGCCTGAACGGTTAGGAATATTTCAAGATTTACAGAATTGAAAAATTCCAAAAATTGTTAATGTTACAGCATTTAGAGCGTAAAAACTTTTATTTTCTTGGAAGCAGGCAGGTAGCGGCGGTACCTGGTTTGTTTGGGTTTGTTTGAAACCCAAACAAACGCAAACATGCTGGAGACGTTTTAGATGCCGAGGAAGGTCCCACATATAGCGTAGGATCCTATTAAATAAGGTAAGGTTGCATTTATAATAGATAGCACGCGGCGCGCCCGACCGCCAACTTCAAAGCCGTTTTTCCACGATTCACTTTTTTGAACCTTGTGAAAGTTCTAACTCTTGAACGAAGGTTTAGATCGCTTTGAAATTTTTACAACATATTCTCAGTATCATCACCTATCGTGTGAACCACAGAAACAAAAATTTCAATGACACAAAAAAATATAAAAAATAAAATACCGACAGAAAATAGAATAAAAAAATTGTAAGTTTCGAATTTTTATTATAATAATTTTTTTTTATAATATTGTTGGTTCACACTGAAGATACATTCATTATGCAATTATAAATATGTTCATTTTTTTTCAGACACCCACATCGATGCCGAGAACTTTCACCATCAACGCGCGCGCAAAAAAAATACATTGCTTTATTATGTTACATCTCCGCCATTTGTTAATATTTCTGATTGTTTTTTACATATACTTAACCATGTGCATAAATTATCTGTAAAAAAAATGTTGTCAATATATGCGTCAATTTTTTTTTTAACCGCGTCTAGAAAAGTACCTTCGAAAATCGGCGAAATCGCGTATATAAGGCCTTAAACCCGTTCGTTCGTGCTGCATCTGAGTGATGACATAAAGAGACATTTAGGCTTGTCTGCCGTAAAAAAAAAACTTTCGATCGCCTTCAGGAACTTCGTAATTTGAATTTAAAAACAAAACATAGTTTTTATCAAAGTAACCCCAATCCACGGTATCTAAAAAACGTTTCACATAAAAGTTGTATTGTTCGAGAAGGACGTCATACCGGTCCATCGTATTTTTTTTTCGATGCCGGCGCCAAAGCCACGTCATAGTCAACTCCACGTTTTTTATCGAAACATGTATTTTTTTTTATCATGGCATCATTACTTCATACCGCAAAGTATGAAAACAGTCGAAAAATCTAATCAAATCGGAATAATCACTTTTGATACGATGGCATCATTACTTCATACCGCAAAGTATGAAAACAGTCGAAAAATCTAATCAAATCGGAATAATCACTTTTGATACGATTTCCAAACCTTGGTTTGGATCAACCTACAGAAGATGCTCGAAATAATGGTCCTCGACTTGTGAGCGCTTGTAAAGGGGGTCTCATAATGACCTGACATTTTTAATTGCGCACCCTTTTTTTTGTGGCGAACACAGAGTACTAATCTTTGACAACTGGCATCAGGAAGTATTGAGGTTTAGTCGTGGAGAATTACACGTTCGAGCAACGCAAAGAAATTGTGAAAATTGTGAAAGTTATTGCAGACGAAGTTTCATGGTCGTGTTATCTCGCCCCGCGGCGATGTGAATTGGCCACCACGATCGTGAGATTTTACGCCATTGGACTTCTTTCTTTAGAGTTTTCTGAAAGGAAAAGTGTATGCTAATGATCCACAGACCATTCCGTTGCTCAAGGAAGCAACTGGACGCACCATTAATGAAATTAGTTCGCAATTGTGCCAAAATGTTATTGAACATTTTGTCAAAAGAGTGAACGTTTGCAGACAAGGACGATGCGGCCATTTATCGAATATTGTGTTGCACGCAACTTCCATGTTTGTACCTTATATTAAAATAAAAATATTCGTACTTTTCAAATAAAGGATACGTTTTATTAATAAATTCAAATGTATTATTGTTCGCTGATGGCCTTGTATCGTAAGTCACTGAACTCGTCTCGACGTCAGTAATGATGTCATGAAAAAAAAAACCGATGGTTCGTTTTAAAGAAGTGGAGTCAACCTTGACTATATAACTTTTATCTGATACTTTTTCAGATTACACCAATAGTTTGAGTACTATTGTTCTGTAACACTTTAAATGCCCCACCCTGTACATGTATACATATTGGGTCTATGTATAATTTCCGTAGCGAAATTTTAACAGATGTCGTTGGCGGTTGTTTCTTCTCCGCTCGCACATGCGCCAACCGTATGAAGTATCGTGTATGAAGGGGCCAGTCCACTTTGAAAATTTCAAAAAATCGATTTTTTTTTACTGTTTTCGAAAGTACATACATTCAGAAATATTGTGTCAAAATTTTATGAAAATCCGAGCTCTCTAAGTATTTTTTTTTTACCTGAACGTCAGGACCTCATTTCGTCTACCTGAGCGTATAGCGCGCTCGGCCGACCCATCATAACTGCCCGATAGAATGGTGCAAGTACCTCAAAGCTAAGGCACTTCAGCAACATTACAAACATCCTCCTGCTCTTTCTGAGGAAGTACAGGAAGTTTTAAAACCTATTTACGAGGATCTCACCAAAACAGAACTGCTCGAAAGGTGTTTAGGTGGCCATACGCAAAACAATAATGAAAGTTTTAACAACTGCGTATGGAATATGGCACCTAAACACATGTTCAACGGCAAAAAAATCGTAGACATTGCCTGCAAAGTTTCCGCGTGTGTCTTTAATGAAGGATTTCGTCCAGTGCTTAAAATAATGGAAATAATGGGCGTCAAACACGGCCCGATCGCCATCGGATTCGCCGACAATCGCGATGACGAGCGTGTTCGCTCTGCAAACCGCCGCAGTTCTGAGTGCTCAAAAGAGACCAGAACCAAACGAAAGCAAGCAAGACTTGAAGAAATCGACGATGATGAGCAATCAGAAGGGATTTTGTACGGTGCAGGAATTGCCGATTGAGTTTAGGTAAGAGTTTTTCATAGTATAAACTTCAAACGCCTTTTTCTCGAAACAACGTTTTCAAAATCTAGCTCCATCGTATCTCTAAAACTAATAAACCGATTCTCTTGAAATTTGAACCACATATTGTAAACATGATTCACAACAAGATGACCCTCGATGGTTTTAAAATTTTGATTTTTACTCTTTTTTGCGAAAAACTGCGAAAAAAACGCGTTCTTTTACTTTTTTTGGTTTTTCATCTGCGATTTTTTAATTTTTTGATAAAACTTTATATCCGAGGGTCATTTTGTAGCTGGTGTCATACTGAATCTAATGGACTTTGATTTTTTTGTTTCAGACAAGCCGTTGCCGAGTTGTGATGGAGCTACCTAGCCCACCTATTTTTCAGGCGTTACGTTAAACTATAGTTTTTGTACTTAAAAATGAATTAAAATGAATTAAAATTTTTGTTTAATGTATTTCAAGACTTTATTTATCAAGCCCAATAACTTTTATATTAATATCTTTTATAAAATCTTCAAAAAAAAATCGCGAAAATAGCCTTTTTTTCGTGGGTCCAAAGTGGACTGGCCCCTGAAGTGAAAGCTAAAACTTGTGCCGACATTTAAAAAAAGTATTCATCGAGATCTGTGATATACAGGCAGTTTAATTATATGTTGATCATGAAAGGAAAAAAAATGTGTATTTTCGACGCATTTCGCATTTTTATTTCCGAAAAGGCAACAACGCGTCGCAAACTCAGAAGAAGATATACGTCGTGTACGGAAAAAGAATGCCATAAGCGAAAGTGTATGTCGGTAGTGGTTTGCAAAATTTCATTGTAGAGATTTTGATCCTCAAGATGCTCCTCGCTCCGATCGGTCAGTCACTACTGATGTCGATGAAATCAAGGCTTTAATCGACTACAACGGGCATCTGACGAGTACAGAGATCGGACATAACCTCAACATTGACCAATCAGCTGTTTCGAGACATTTACGGGAAGCTTGGAATAGTAAACAACCTCGATGTTTGGGTGCAGCACAAACTAAGCGAATAGAATTTAATGGGCCAAATTCCAGCTTGCGATTTGCTGCTGAAACGCCATGAAAACGAACCACTTTTAAAGCAAGTGATTACTGGCCATGAAAAGTGGATTGTCTACAACAATGTTAGTTGAAAACGATTATAGTCGAAGCTCGGGGAGGCTTTGACACCCACCGTATAGGCTGGACCTTGCACCTTCAAACTATCACTTGTTCCGGGCGCTGCAGAACAGTTTGAGTAATAGAACCCTTAGGTCCCCGGACGTTCTCAAAAACCTCTTCGAACTTCTATGAAAGAGGGATAATGAAGCTCGTGGAAAGGTAGCAAAAATTCATTGAACGGAATGGAACATATTTAGTTCATTAAACACGCTTTTTTTAAATAAACATTTTGCGTTTAAAATTTACTCGATTTTCGCTACGGAATTATGCATAGACCGAATAAATATGAGGTATTCCAAGGGTTTTCGAACGGCCTAAAAGCCTGACCTTCTTCAATCTTTTTCAAAGTTGGTGATGTTTTTGTATCATATATTTTGAGTACGTGGCATTTTTTTCAGATTTTTATCGGCTCGCTAACTCGGCTAACTCGGAGATAAGATTTTACACGTGATAAAATTTCAAATGATCGTATCGTAGTGATCTTCTCGTCGTACGAAAAAATGTCCTCTACAAAAAAAGATGCGTTTTTCTATGAACTATTTTGAAAAAAAAATTCAAAATTTTCCAAGTACTACAACACTAAAAAAAAGAAAAATCTTTCATTTTTTAATTTTTTAACCCCAATGACTAGGTTGATCCTGCTGAAATTTACACTGAATTTTCTTTTATTAGTGTAAAACAATATATGTAAGTTTCATTCTGGGCTGGGCTTGCGCTCAGTCAATATCGTCGTCTTAAATTTAATGGGAAATTGTTTTTGTTGAATAACTCGGCGATTTACAATTTGCAAGTAAAAAGGTAATGACTAAACTTGTAGGAAATCGAGTGCTCTACAACTTTGGTCAACGCAGTTTTTTCTCTACCATCAATATTTTTCGAATAAAACCTGAGAAAAGCGCCTATAGCATTATCTCGTTCATTTTTAACTTTAGGGCATAAACGACCATGAACAAACTTGTAGAGAATGAAATTCTCGACACTTTTGGTCTCTACCTTTTTTTTCCTAGAATCAATATTTAAGGTCGTACGCCAACGGTAAAAAAACGAGAAGCGTGAAAATATTTCGCGAACCATTCGCTCTTTTCTTTTACCGTTGGCGTACGACCTTAAATATTGATTCTAGGGAAAAAAAAGTAGGAACAAAAATTGCCCAAAATTTCATCCTCTACAAGTTTGTTCATGTTCGTTTATGCCCTAAAGTAAAAAATAAACGAAATAATGGAATAGTCGCTTTTTTCAGGTTTAATTCGAAAAATATCGATGGTAGAAAAAAAACTGTAATGACCAAAGTTGTATAGCACTTGATTTTCTACAAGTTTAGTCATTACCATTTTTACTCAAAAATTGTAAATCGCCGAGTTATTCAACAAAAACAATTTCCCATTAAATTTAAGACGACGATATTAACTGAGCGGAAGCCCAGCCCAGAATGAAACTTACACATGTTGTTTTACACTAATAAAACAAAATTCAGTGTAAATTTCAGCAGGATCAACGTAGTCATTGGGGTTAAAAAATTAAAAAATGAAAGATTTTTCTTTTTTTTTAGTGTTGTAGTACTTGGAAAATGTTGAATTTTTTTCTTCAAAATAGTCCTTAGAAAAACGCATCTTTTTTTGTACAGGACATTTTTTCGTACGACGATAAGATCACTGCGATACGATCATTTGGAATTTTATCACGTGTAAAATCTTATCTCCGAGTTAGCCGAGTTAGCGAGCCGATAAAAATCTGAAAAAAATACCACGTACTCAAAATATATGATACAAAAACATCACCAACCTTGAAAAAGATTGAAAAAGGTCAGGCTCTTAGGCCGTTCGAAAACACTTGGAACACCTTATTTACACAGGGTGGCCCTAAAAGTGACGTCTAAAGGGAAAATCTAGTTACGGTGTATGAGTACATATCCGAATCACCCCCATGTATGTTCTACGATTTATTTTCATTTTTCTCTTTTGTGCATGTCCTTACCTCGCGCTGTTTTTTTTTACTTGTGTTATCGTTATACAGTGCACTGTTGAGCAATACATGAAAAAACAACTGAACACTGCCGTAAGTATCTTAGATTTTGATCAAAAGTTCAACAAATAAGTTCGAGAAGATCAGTCACTAAAGTTCAGAAGATAAAAAACACTTATACTAGTCCTAATGATTGCCAATGGCTTGTGCACACTTCTAAGAGGAAAGTACATACACAAAGAGGAAAAAAATATAAATCTATGCTACAGAAAAACTCGAAAAACAATTAAGAAATGCTTTTTTTCCGAAAAATAAAAAAGATCGTAGATCATACATAGTATGAAATAGTATAAAAGTTCGCATCGTTAGAATGCAGGGAATATTTTTTTGTTTGTAATGCCCAATTTTTTTTTTGCACATCTGGGCTAGGAAAATCACTGAAACGTCTTTGAGGATCCTTATACAAGTATTAGGGATGTGTAACCTAAATATGAAAAAAAAAAAGATTTTAGATATTAACCCTTCGTGATCACCCTGGGTAGAATCGACCCGTCGATCTATTTTTGGCGTAAATATATAATAGTTTCCGGCTTCGAATGGGACTGTATTCACCAACCTACCCGGAGTTTGAAGTATCCTCATACTATAAAATTTACCCCCTTCACATCTCGGAATAAATACCTTTTTTGTTGTAATTTTTTTTTCCAAAAGTAACATATCTAAGAAGTATCACGTGCAAATATTAGGTAAAAATGTTGAAAGTTCACGGAACTATGATTTTTTGAGCGAAAACGTGTCTTTTTTGCGTTTTCACCTCTTTATAAATTTTTTTTAACACGTCGCCGTTTTATTTCTTATAAATATTTTTTTCGTACATCATCTAGAAAGTTCAAAGCATGTTTCGTAATTTTTTGAACCACTTCGAATGGATATTTTGGTCACAATACTTTCTTGAAAACTGACTGGTTAGAATCGACCCAAGTGTGACCACCGCGATTGAATTTGCATGTGCGACCACGTAGGATTAATAAAAATAATGACATAAAGAAACAGAGAGGCGTTCCGTTGCAGTCCAACGATGCAAACGTCAACACCATTACATGGTGTTAATTGGGATAGGTATTTCTTCCGCAGCATCTAACTTTTTCTATTGTACGTCACTTTTCGGGCCACCCTGTACATATATAAATATATACACGTATAGTAGAAGAGGAAATTCGCGGTTTCTTAGCACAAGAACGGTGCTTTAAGGGCGTTACCCACGTAACCTCACCTATAAATAGAATCTCGACTGCTTGTGCTATGCAAGAGCCAGTATTATATGCTATACTCTCTCGTGTGGGGTCTCTCCGACAGAATGTACTTACAGTTGAGCGCTTCATAAGTTGACTTCCCATATATAGGGCCGTGACAGTGGTCTCGGGAGTTCAAAGGTTCGGTAGACTTTCAACTCTACGCGCGACACACCACGCCACTTTACACCCAACGTTTCGTCTTTACACATATAACGGACTTATGCAACGAGTCTTGCCAATGGACACGTTTGGTCGGACAATGTGGTCCAATGAAAAGCCATGGCGTTTTGCGATATGAAACACGGGGAACGAAAAAAAAAAACGACTTTATGAATCACTGTACGACTTTTGGCACTGAAAGGAAATTACCCAAAATAAATAAGTCAATTATTGGGAGTACCGACTGTATATATCAATAGTACTAGCTCATAAACACTGCACGCCGGCGGTGCGGGCGATTTCTGCAGATATATATATATATATATATATATATATATATATATATAATGTGCTACCATACGTGCGCTATAAATGCAAGTACGTAATATATAGTAGAGAATATAGTCGCATACTAGAGTCCGGGGGCGCGCGCGACGAAACGATCAGCGGGCGTCGCGTTCGACGACCGGTTAACTCGATCGTGGGACTTCCCCCGGCTTTATCTAGTCGTTTATCCGATAGGCGGGGTATATAAGCCTAAGTACTGGGCATAGATGCATAACTAGATCTCCGGGTCGTCGAAAGACAAGCGGGGAAAAACACTTTATAATGTGGATATTATAAAGAAGTATTTACGACGAGTCCAAAGTGGAGGCTATACGAATAAGGAAGGTGCAAAAAGGTGATATACGTCGGATATTCAAAAGAGTTTTGAAAAATATTCAATGGGCTATGTGCTTTGCCCGTGTAGAAATTGTCGTAAGGATCCAATTCCATTCACATACTAGTCTCTACTTCCTCATAAGGAATAGGTCATCGCGTTGGGACCTCTACAATGAAACGTCACGCTCGTTCATTGGATTTTCATTGGGATTCCCTATTGAAATTCAATTTGAATACTAAAGAATTCTTACATGACCGAACCGAATCCCATACGATTCTTGACGGATCCCATTGCATTGTGTACGCTTAAATTTCTAAACAAAATATATCCTGATTTGAAATATTGGGTGATATAAAAAGTTCTGAGCGTTTTCCGCTGCATGTCTTTAGTAAGCCATATCTCACGATGTATACATCGCATCGGGTCATACTATACGGCGATTTAAAGGTGACATAACGCTTCAAAAAAAGTTCTTTGACAGTTTTATGTTTGGTGAAGCCAGTTGTGTGTTACAGCGTTCCAAATGGGAGGTAAAAAAAGAGAAAATTCGATACATTCTTCAGCACCACTACGACCAAGGTGAAAAGGCGGAGCAGGCGGCCAAAAAAATTTGTGCTGTTTATGAACCCAATACAGTATCGAATGCAACAGCAAAGCGGTGGTTCCAACGATTCCGTTCTGGTAATATGGACGTCGAAGATAAGGCACGCTCTGGTAGACCAATCGTCGAAAATGTCGATAAAATCATGGAAATAGTCGAGTCGGACCGGCATGTGAGCACTTATTCCATTGCCCAGGAACTGAAGATTAGCCAGAAAACCGTTTCGAACCATTTGCATAAGGCTGGTCTCAAGAAGAAGCTCGATGTATGGGTGCCACACAAATTGACGCAAAAGAACCTTTTGAACCGAATTGATGCCTGCGATTCTTTGCTGAAACGAAACGAAATCGACTCATTTTCGAAGCGGATGGTGACTGGCGATGAAAAATGGGTCACACTCGAGAACAACAGCGGAAAAAGGTCGTGGTCCAATCGCGGTGAGCCGGCCCAAACGATCGCCAAGCCCGGATTAACGGCCAATAAGGTTTTGCTGTGTGTTTGGTGGGATTGAAAGGGAATCATCCACTATGAGCTGCTCTCATCGGGCCAAACACTCGATTCGGACCTCTACTGTCAACAACTGACCAGATTGAAGCAGGCAAGCGGCCAGAAGCGGCCAAAATTGGCCAATAGGGAGGGTGTTGTGTTCCATCAAGACAACGCCAGGCCGCACACATCTTTAACGATGCGCCAGAAGCTCCGAGAGCTTGGATTGGAGGTTCTATCGCACCCGCCGTATAGTTCAGAACTGGCACCAAGCGATTATCACCTTTTCAAGCATTTGCAAAATTTTCTTGATGGTACAAAACTGGCCTCAAGAGAGGCTTGTGAAAATGAGCTGGTCAAGTTTTTCACCAATAGGGACGAGGACTTCTTCAATCGCGGAATAATGAAATTGCCTTCAAAATGAACAAAAGTTATCGAACAAACCGACGCATATTTGATCTAAATCGGATAATCCTAACTATGTTAATTTCATCGTCGAAATAAAGCGATAAAACGATCAGAACTTTTTACTTCATCTAATATATAAGAGATCAGCAGAGCTAGGTAAAAAGAAACCAATCAACCGCTGAATTCATGTCCATCGAAGTTGAGCGGAGCGATTCTATTGATTGTTTTCTTTTTCTAGCACCGCTCATCGACTATCCTCTCCGCTTTCGTAGATGATGGCCCTTAGGTATGTTGTGCGACGCGTGATCAGCGAAATACGATCGTAGCACGATTTAGGCGCAGGTATACTTCAGACACGCATACCCACTACAGGTAATTTCCGTCATTTGTAACATGATGACGTGTCGAGGCATATATGTTCCTGGAATTTACAATTTTCTACAGCAATCTAAAATTTGCAATTCCTCCACTAATCTCGAATGCACGTTTCCTAAACCAATCTGAAATTTATAAGTTCTATACCGATTTAGAATTCACAATTCCTACACCAATCTAGAATTTACAATTTATACACTAATCTGGTATGTACAATTCCTACATCAATCTGGAATTCACAATTCGTACACCACCTGGAATTCACGATTCCTATATACCAATCTGGAATTCACGATTCTTATACACCAGTCTGGAATTCACAATGCCTACACCAATCGGGAATCCACAATTCGTAGGGTAGGAACGGGCTTGTTGAGCAGTCGGGTAAGCTGGACAATCGAAATATCGGGAAAACTAAGCACCGCACGCGGGTGCATCAAATGGCGGAAAGAGAGGTATGGGGGAGGGGAACACATCACGCCATCGCCCGTTTGATTACTTTTGCACCCAAAAGTAAAACAATTAATGTTAATGTTTCAAAACCTAACTAATTAACAAACAACTATTGATTTATTACTAAATTGTACCAAATCATGTTGCATACGTATGATTTTTTTAATGCAATTTTTACTTCGCTTAACTTACCTCATACTCATGCTCAACTTACCCCACTATCGGGGCAGATTGAACAAATATGGCATCAGTCATTTGAGAGCGATTATCTGTGAAGCAATAAGGTTAACAGGAATTTCGTCTACCGACTTTTTTTCCCAGATAAATTTCCTATTGACCAAAGTAGGTTTCATTTTTATACGGCAGACTGTTAAGGCCTTAGGCCACTCTAGAATTTTCCAAAAATCGATTTTTTTTGTTAAAAATGTAACTTAGTACCTATAAAATTATATTCCAAAAGATTATGGGTGTGAAAAACCTCGAAGTACTCGATTTTCGAATTCTAGCGCAACTCCTCTTGATTCATACCGTGACTTTCTACTAACTTTAAACGCGTTTATCTCAAAACTACATTTTTCAAGTCGGCCGGACTCATAACTCGAACAAATTTCAAACGATTCACTTGAAATTTTAATTGTATATTTAGAATTACATTTTCTGAGGCACTACGTAAGATTTTTTTATTATATTGCATAGTTCCTTGTTTATAAACAATTTTCTGACGATTGTCTCATGACATTTTATACTTTTTGTTTTAGAAATGCGCCATTTTGACAAAAAAATGAAATATCAAAAAAATCCTACGTACTTCTATAGCTATTCTTATATATAATCGAAAAAACTGTAGGAGCAAAAACTTTATCGCTGTGAAAAAATAATTTTGTATAATCAATTACGTGTATAATAAAACCCCTATTTTGTAATTCCGATTTATTTTATGGTTTCGCTGAAAAAAAAATCCCAAAATATGCCGTTTTTTTTTGCCTCTAGAGTGGCGTAAGGCCTTAACAAATTACAGGGCTATAATTCCAAACTTGCTCAACATGCCTCCCCCTACTCTACATCACCTGGAATTCACGATATCCCCACCAATTTGGAATCCATTATTCCCACACCAATCTGGAATCCAGAATTCCTACACCAATCTAAAATTCACAATTCCTACAGCAATCTGGAATTCTCAATTTCTACACCAATCTCCAAATTCTTGGGCCAACCTAAAATTCGCGATCCTTATGCACCAATCGAGAATTCGGGATTCCTATAAACCAATCTGGAATTCACAATTCCTCCACCAATCCGAGATTCACAATTTCTACACCAACAAGGGGGGAAAAAAAATAAAAGTCAGAACAGGTCGGACAGCAATGACGTCCGCGAGAAGTCCAAGTCCCTAGAGTCTCAGACGGAAGCGCTCTCATCGTTCTTCTCGTTCCTCGCACATATACATACGCATACACACACACACTTTTGTGTCTCTGTTCTCATTTATTAGCGTTGGCCCTAATTTCTCGAGAAGCGCATGCGGAGGATTCCCGTTTGGATCGACCGAGATAACTGCAGGTGTGTTACTCTCGATTAAAGGCTATATGCATGCGCACGCGTTCAATCAATATATACGCAAGCGATCGGTAATCACTGGAAGGAGTACGTATAGACGTGGGCCTATGTAAATTTGAATTATGTAGTGCAGTACAAAGAGAAGGGGTCCAGACAAAAATAACCAGCGGCGCAAAAAAAAAAAAAAAAGAAATACATTCGTATATTTTTCTTTTTATTCATTGCTTATTCGCTTTTTCCTCTCTTCTTCTCTCTCTCTTTCTCTCTTTAAGTTCACACATTCTCGACTACATACGCGCACATGTGCAGAGGTCGACTTTGCCTACATGTGCCCTGTGCGCGAGGTGCACATGAAATGCGTAACGATTTCTCCGCGTTCGGACATTAAATTTTATGCGGCACGACGACAACGACGACGACGACGACGACGACGACGACGAAGACGACGAGCCCATCGCTGTATCCGGTCCTGACAAAAGCTTCGCAGCAGCCGGTTGCGAGAGAAGGAGCGAGAGGAGTTGAGCGGAATATATACGCTTGAATGCGAAACGCGTGGGCATCACACTCTCCTGCGTATATATATACATATATATATATATATATGCAATGAGGCTTGTATGAGCGTGCTCTCTCGCGCGGGGCCTTGCGACTCTTGTAATTATAAATTACATGATTTTTTCTCGGGCTCGTATCGTAATTTCTTGCGATGTCGTTGTGTGTTCGCATCCTCGCTCTGCCACGGCAAGAAATCTTATACAGCCTCCAATCGTATATTTGTATATCACAATTGGTGGCAAACAGAAGGGCGTAAAGGAGGCCCGTTTCGCGTATTTGGATAGGGGACGAATACGGCCCTATCGTTTATTGAATAACAATGTACACGCGCATGCGTATTAATTCGAATTGAGAGAAAAACAACGAGGAAGAGAAGCCAAATTTTTCGAGCCTCGTAAGGCCTTAATTGCCGGACGGTCACGAGGTCAGGAGGTCTGTCCCGGTACTTTATTAAATTTTAACAGTCCCCTCGAAACTCCCTGCTCTCTTTCTCTCTCTCTCTCTCTCTCTCTCTCTCTCTCTCTCTCTCTCTCTCTCTCTCTCTCTCTCTCTCTCTCTCTCTCTCTCTCGCTCGCTCGCTCGCTCTTCTTCTCTTTTTTCTTCCCCGTTGGGCATCATTACACACCGTCAAAATTGTTTTTGTTTTTTTTAAACTCGAACATACGAGCTGTGCGTGTGCAAAATGCACTGAAAAATAATTAGCAATAATTCCCAGCGATGCGGAAAATTTCAATTGTATATGCAGGCAAAAGTCATAGAGGTCAGCCTGACAACGATTATTTTATATATGTAAAGATTTCGAAGCACGCGCACGGAACGAACTCAACGCGGTAAAAAATATTACGCGTGCGAAAGTGGGTGTGTAAATTTCGTATTTACTCGTACACAGATAAAACTTGAAGAAAGAAAGAATGGAAAAGCCAAGCATGGAATAACGAGAAAAATATAAAGATATGTATATATATATATATATATATATATATATATATATATATATATATATATATATATATATATATATACGTATACCCATATACAGTGGCGTGCAAAAGTTTCGGCCCACCGTATTTTTTTGAGTAAAGTGATGAAATATTGAATTCCTGAACTCCTTACTTATTTAAAAATTTTCAAGAGAGCTATGATGTGAATAATAGCGTCATATATTATTTTATTCCACTCGGTACGATAATGAACGTTTTACGGACGCTTCGCGTGCGTAAAAGCCCCATTTTCACACCTCGTGAAATAAAATTTCGTATAATAATCGACGAAAAAACTTTTCTTAAGGCGGGCAACCACTTTAGATACTTTAAAAAATCATTTTTTTTAATTTCATAAATCGTTAGCAAAATATTTTTGGAATACACCCTGAAAATTTCAAAACGTTATTCGGATTCCTTCTAACGGTATCTATATAAATGATAAAGACTCGCCGCTCGACTCCCAAGCGCGCTCAGGTATTCACGAGCGCTCAGTTAGGAAGTTTGTTTGGGTTTGTTTGGGTTTTCATAACCCAAACAAACCCCAACTCGACCGTTTGGTGATTAACTCCAAAACATTTCCATTCTGGGTACAAAATAATCGAGGTAGCGGCATTTCTTGCTGCTATTTTATTCAATGAAAGAAATTCAGCCCTACTCATGGGTGAATGAGCTACAAATCGTAGTTGGCAGGCAGAGCTACGGGTGTGTCGAGCAAATGGATCAGATGCGCGTGGCTCGGTAAAATAGAAAAAGTTTATTAGAGACAAAAGAAGCTCGAAAAGCGCGTAAAGAGGAAATGCAAGCTTCAAATGAGTTGCATGAGGAAGAGGAAGGACTGCTGAATGGTGCTGGAATCGCTGATTAATCGGTAAGACACTTTATCATTTGATTAAACACATTTGACTTTGAATTTTTCGTTTGTGAAACTTTAAACGTGTTTTTCTTAAATCGACATTTGTTCGATTTGCGGGAATCATAACTCAAAAACTAATTGATGCATCATCTTCAAATTTGGTACACATTTACATAATATAATTTATTAAAACATGAACCTAAAGTTGGAAAGATTAGATGGTTTAAAACATATTATTATTGCAAAATGCCGGGAAAAAAATGCTAAAAATCGGTCATTTTTGTTTCAAACACGTTCCAACATTCAATTCTCGATTTTTTTTCAAAATTCAAGTTCATGTTCTTAAAAAAACATCTCAAGAATGTATAAAAATTTGTTGGACTATTTCAGATGCGAATTGTGAGCTGCACAATCCCCGCAAATCGACAATGACGATGAGGACACGCCAAGGGACACAGCGGATTACACCTTAATTAATGCATGAAATAACTTGAAAAAATTACCAGAGATGTATGAACATATGAATAAATTATTGTCAGAGTTGCGGAAATGTCCATTGTTTTTTCACAATAAAAAAATTCATCTAATTTTCAGTCTCCTAAAGTGGTTGCCCGCCTTAATCTCGTGTGATTGCAACACTCGCTTTCGGCTCGTGCGGCAAACTCACACTCGTTAGAAAAAGTTTTTTCGTCCTCGTGTCATAATGTACTATTTGTGTATGGCGTATTATTTGTGTACAGCGTCGAACGAGTTTCGTCGATGTGGAAAAGTATTGGGCCGCTATCTCGCCCGGCTTCGTGCTCACAGTTTGTTTACATTTTCCGTTGAATTAGTTCCAAAATATTATTTTGGAACTAATTCAACGGAAGTATTATTTTTGCCGCGATGACGAAACTCACGAATGTTGCGGTCCGTAAAATCTTGTTAAATTGCGATTACTTTAGCCATTGGAAAAAGTATGGTCAATCGTATTATTTGTAAATGTAAATTAACAAATTCATTGTGTGACAAAAGTCGAAGTGGTAGACCGCAAAAAACTACGGTATACGTTGAAAAAATTATAAAAAGGAAGTGCGTTATAGATCCACGAAAAACTGCAGCAGGCATTTCGAGAGAATTACGTAGTGAAAATCGTGCCGACATTAGTCGGAGTACATTATCCCAACGTCTGAAGGCTGTAGGAATGATTGGACGCATGGATGTAAGAAAAAACCACTCATCAGTAAAAAGAATCGAAAGGCCAGATTGAATTTTGCAAAAAAATATCAGCATTGGACAGCAACAGATTGGTGGAAAGTGCTTTTTTTCCGATGAATGCAAATTTCAATAATTCGCAAGTGATGATCGGAAGCACGTGAGACGTTAAACAGGTACCAGATTTAACGTAAGGTATCAAATTCCTACCGTAAAACACGGTGGCGGAGACATTAACGTTTGGGGAGCATTTTCTGATGACGGCGTTAGTCCGCTGGTAGAAATTCAAGGCAATATGGACGCTAAAATGTACAGAAATATATTGCAAAACCATAAGCTCCCATTTGCAATGAAAAAAAATGCCGCGTGGTTGGATTTTTCTACACGATAACGACTCCAAACATGCTTTACGTCTTGTAAAAGATTTTCTTCAAAGAAGAAAAGTACGCCTTCTCGACTGGCCATCGCAATCACCGGACTTAAATTCGATTGAGCGTTTCTGGCAAGACCTAAAAGATCGCGTTGGAACAAAAAATCACTCTAACAAGACGGAATTGTGGAATCATCTGCGCCACGAGTGTGAAAACTTGCCGCAAGAGCGGATCTCACGATTAATAGCGTCCGTGTCTCGTCGATGTGCCGTAGTTGTCGCTGCTAAGGGCATGGAAACAAAGTACTGAGTCAAGTGAAGGTCGAATGTCGTTTTATTTTCAAAAAAAATTGTAACGTTTTTCACACGAAATAGTACGTGGCCCGATACTTTTGCACACTCGTTAAATGAAAAGTGATTAAGTATCAAGTATTTACGAACAATATCAATGTATACCCAAGTAGAAATTGTGCTAGCCTGTCTGACAATGAGTTACGTGCTAGTAACTGACTCGCCCAATTCTGCTCATACGAACTGACTAATGGCTGCTTCGCTATGAGCTAGTAATATTCTAAGTATTTTGTTATCCAGCCCTTGTCTATTCACTGCCCAATCGATTTTCACTATAGATGTCGCTGGGTTACAATAACAATGCCACCTAGTAACTAGGCCGTACTGGACTAGTCAATCATGGTTACGAATGACAAAGTGAGGTTATGTGATTACACGTACTATCATCTAGCGAGTGACTCATGGCTGGCTAGCCAACTTGAGTTTCAGATGGCGTTGCGAATGAACGAAACTCCCAAGTGAGTATCTCGCCATGACCTAGCCAACACTAGCTAACTGCGGCTGTGCACCCCTTGGCTAGTCACTGCCCAGGCGAACTTGATTACAGATGTCACTGCCTTACGGTTAAAATACCACCTAATGACCAGAATTGTCCAAAATCTGAATCGGGCGTTACGTTTGGCTCGACACAAATGTATCGAGTATCGAAAAACTTTTCGTTACTCGATACAAAAGTATCAAGCTATTGTTGGAGATCGCGACTTTTGTATCGAATAGCGAACATTTTATCGATACTCGATACTTTTATATCGAGTAACGAAAACTTTTTGGATACTCGATACTTTTATAATATTGTTATTTGTTTAAATTTTTCTAAAATTGTTTTTTTTTTGTTATTTGAAATGAAATTGTTAAGTTTTCCGAATGCATATAAATTTTTCAAGAATTTCTTCATCGTTTTGAATTTTTTTTTACAAATTTTCGAAAAATTGACAAAAGTCGGAAATTCTTTACCTTCCCTCGAATACAAGGGTTCTGTATCAACGGTGAGAAATTACAAAACTGTTAACAGAATAGCGTCGTATTTTGAGGCTTTGGAATGGCACAAGTATCGAGTAACGACAAGCTTTTCGTTACTCGATACTTGTGTAACGAGTAACGAAAATTTATTCGATACACGATACAAAAGTATCGAGTATCGCAAAACTTTTCGATACTCGATACAAAAGTATCAAGTATCAAAGGATTTTTCGTTGCTCGATACAAAAGTATCGAGCGATTGTTGGAGATCGCTACTTTTGTAGCGAAGTATCGATCGAATTCTTGTTTCTCGATACATTTGTATCGAGTATCTTTAATCGAATTCGATGCTGAAGTAACTAGTTACTGCCAACTCTGCTAATGACTAAGTCGTACCTGGCTAGCCAATGATCGTCACATTATGAATGAAGAAAAAAAAATCTTCCAGTGGGTATCTGAAACTGATCTAGTCAACACTAGCCAACTACGGCTATGTGCTCTTTGATTAGCCACTAACCAGTCGATCGTGATTAGTTTATATAATGTTTATGTCCTCGTTAGTGGTTTATATAATGGATAGCATTGGTTGCAGTAACATCGTGCTCATTAATTCGTCACTAGCTAGAATAAATACAATTTGATGTTATTTAATTTGATGCGAATATAGCTCTCATTGTAAAAGAAAAGTAATCAATCCGAAAATATTATTTAAATTTGATAATCCATCCATTTCTTAATAACGCAACTTTTTGCACGTGGAGACGATCCGAAATTAATAAATTAACTAAGTAGAACTGGCTCAGTGGATTTATCACCCAGAGGTACGGAGTTCGAAACCACTTCACACGTAAGTGTTTTTTTTCTGATATAATTTCAAATTAATCGATTAATATATTTGTAGCGCAAATATCATAACAAACATTGGCAGTTGAGGAAGAAAATCGTAAAATTACGACATGAATGTGAAAAAAAATGTTTGCACATTATCTGGAGAAGAAATATTATACCGCTGCGGGATCTTTTTTTGTCTAGTCAATGCCTAATTTTCTGTATCCAGTCACTAGATGATAGCGTTACAAAAGGCTGGACAGTTACTAGCTAAAACGCTAGCTAGTGGCGATTTGAAATGGAATTTTACTAGCTCAGTGCTAGACCGTGATGAGTTGTATTTTCCACTCGGGTATAATCAATTGTTTTGAAATACAGGGTGTCCAACAGGAAGTTGCTGAAACTAATCGGCTGTCATTTCAAAACACGTGCACAGAATCAGAAAAGCCAAATTGCTTTAAATAGAGGAAACTCTGCAGTTTTAAACGCACATAAATAAAACCCAGTCAAATATTTTTTATGTCAATTTATTACATCTTATAAAAATAACGAAAAAGTACAGCGATTAATGATAGATATTTTCGAAGTGCGAACCGTTAGATTGTGCACAAAAATCAATTCTCTTTTGAAAACTGTGAAAAACTGTGTCCAACATATCGTTCGTAATGCCGCGAACCACTTCCTGGATGGCCGCGATCAGTTCTTCTACTGTGCTGGGGTTTTTAGCGTAACAATGATCTTTAATGTAACCCCACAAGAAAAAATCACAAGGGTTCAGGTCCGGTGAGTACGGAGGCCATTCTAGTCCGCCTTGATCAAATTTAGGGTACCCCAGACCGATTACTCGAGTCCCATATACGCGATGAATAGCTTCAAACACCTCATGAGTCCGGTGCGGCGTCGCTCCATCTTGCATGAAGTAAACATTTTTAACCAGTCCCCTCTTTTTTGCATAAGGGAAGAATTTCGTTTCCAAAAGCTGTTTGTAACTCTCTCCTGTTACCGTAGATTCCAAGAATTGCAAATAAATTCCTTTTACTGAAATCGCTGCCCATGCCGTTACTTTCTGTGGATGAAGGGACTTCGCTAGCGGTATGTTGGGATTTTCCGTTCCCCAAAACCGGTAATTTTGCTTGTTTACGTACCCATTCATCAAAAAATGTGCTTCATCGGAATAAATAATCATTTTCTCATTAAGTTCTTTGGCTTCAAACATTCCCGTAATAGTGTTACAAAATTCGATGCGTTTCGTCATGGCATGTTCAGTTAACAATTGATGAGTGCTTATTTTATACGGATGAAACTTTAAAAAATATTTCAAAATGTTGTGTAATGATGATTTGGTTATTTTTAATGCTTGGGCAGCTTTCCGAATCGAATCATTTGGATTTTGTTTAAAATAATTCTCAACTTCGTTGATCTTCTCTGGTGTAGTCACCGTAACAGATGGACCTGGCAACTCGTGTCTACGGTCCTGGAGTGTACCATACTCCACGAAGTTATCGATTATCCTACAAAAATTAACGTAAAATTACTTCAATGCAGTTTAATTGAATTGAAACACAAGTTGTGTGATAGATGAATATGAATAAATATTAAATTCTTACCTTTTCAGAGTGTTTTCGCTGGCCACTCTACGAGTTCCAAACTTAGTACGAAACCCTCTATACGCATTACTATACATTTTTCCCCTCGAGAAGAAGCACTCAATAAGATATACTTTTTCTTCCGTGGTGAGCTCACTCATTTTGACGCGCGCGTACTTGCTTCAACCACGGCTGGAATAAAACTGCGGGGCCTCAGGTATGCGCCTTAGAAAAAGGGACCCCTATTGAATTCATGGAGGGAAGAGACACTTATTTAGTTTTAGCAACTTCCTATTGGACACCCTATATAAGTGAAAACATAATGTCGTAACTCGTTTATTTTTTCTCCACCGTCGTATTTCAATGCAACATGCCTGAAAAATAGGATGGCCCAAAACTTTTGCGCGCAACTGTACATATGTATATGTCTTCGTGTATTTAAATATGAGAATGAAAAAGAGTGGAACGAAAAAAGGCAACCGTACACCGAGACAGTGAAATTCTTGAAGCGGGACTCGTAACTTTTGCCTTCGTATAGATATATAAAATATATATAAATAAATATATATATATATATATATATATATATATATATATATATATCTATGGAGAAAGAAAGAACTTCAGGATCTGTGACGGGTCTTTGAGGGACGTTTAAGAATGAAGCCGTAATTGCTAATTAGAAGCCGGTTCGTGTCAAAGTGTGCTTGAATGTCTTTCGTTCACAATAATATACGGCAAGAGGCATATCCGGACGTGTGCGCACTACGCGGACAACCTTCGCACCGAATGATAATCAAGTTTTGCCGTACGGCTGATGGTGTCGTAAAAATTTTAAGTCCTTTGGCACAGTCGTGAAATCCTTTTTTCGCCACTCAACTCTTCTTTTGGTGCATTTGGTGCTGTTGTTGTTGTATATGGAAAAATAATGTATCGTACTGACTGAGTCGTCTCGCGCAAACCTTGGGGAAAAGAAATGTACCTATCGCACGTATTCATACTTCGGAATGTCGATCTGTTACTCGGATGCTTGATATCCTGTACCTGATAATGTTGTGATTTTTTTTTCTCGCTTGTAATACTTTTACTGAGTATTTTTTTTTGTCTCTTTCTCGGCGCTAATTATTACCCTGCGAACGCATAATTTATTCATTTTTAAATGGAGAAATCGACACCGAATGCGACAAATATTACATCCATCACAAAGGTATAATAATTACTGTGGATCGCAACGAGAGAGCCGCAGGCATAAGTCAGAGAGTATTATATATATAAGTGCATGCAAAGCATATATAACACACATGAATATGGATATGGTTTCCAATGCACCAGTGACGAAGACGTTCGCCATCGACCTCGTGATCTCGAATAAAAATGAACAATAAAAAAAAATGAGAGAAGGGCGTTTCTCTGTCGCTCGCGGAGCTCCAGCTGCTTCGAGATGCATCGATCATTTATCGAATCTTCGTTCCTCAAGGTACGAAGAACAATGCGAGAATTGGGGAAGTGTGCCAAGAGGAGGCCTGCTGTGTTTTTTTTTTATATTTATTTATTTGCAATCCCCTTTATGATACGTTGCGAATTCGCCCTCTGTCTCTGTCAGTCACGAAGATTTATTCTACAAATGTATGTACTATATTGAAACATCGAATATATATATATATGGACGCATATGAATGTACACGAGCTGGCATTACCCTCGGATACCCTCCGGTGGATAAAACATTACGCTTGCAGTATCCAGTGTATCAATTTATTCTCTCATGTACTGCAAACGCGTATCTGTGTGTGAGTTTACATATAAACATCCTTACATACATATATCCAGTGGGAGTACAAATAAGTCTCCACCGTTTTTTATCAAAAATTGGGCATTTATTGTGAAAGAACGGTACTTTGTATTTTATTCAAAGTATTGTCCATCGCTAACCACTAATTTTTTCCATTTTTCTGGTAGCATATGGATACCGCGTCGGAAGAACGCTTCATCTTTTGAGGCTATCCACAAATCGACCCAATTTTTGGTATCCTTATATGATGTGAAGTGCTGCTCAGACAGGCCGTACGTCATCGATCGAAATAAATGATAGTCAGAGGGAGCAGTGTCTGGTGAATACGGCGGGTGGGGTAAAACTTCCCAATTGAGTGTTTCCAAGTAGATTTTGACCGGCGCTGCAACATGTGGACGAGCATTATCATGCAGGAGTATAATTTTGTCGTGTCTGGAGTAGCAGTGGACGCGTTTTTCCTTGAGTGCTCGGCTCAATCTCATCAATTGTGCTCGGTAGAGAGCCCCAGTAATAGTTTCGTTCGGTTTGAGCAACTCATAATACACGACACCAAGCTGATCCCATCAAATACACAACATGAGTTTTTTTCCATGAATATTCGACTTGACTGTCGATGTTGAAGCATGGCTAGGTGGTCCCCGTGATTTCTTCTACTTTGGGTTATCGTAGTGGATCCATTTTTCATCACCAGTGACTATACGATGCAAAAAACACTTTCGCATATGCTTATGGAAACCAATTTCCTTGCTTTTGAATCATTCCCAACGATTTTAAACGATGTGAAATTGCTTGTTGAGTCACTCCTAATGTAAGTGCAAGTTCTTCTTGCGTTTGGCACAAATCTCCCTCCAATAATGCTTCCAATTCCGCGTCTTCGTACACTTTCGGCCTTCCGCTACGTTCTTTGTCTTCGAGGTCAAACTCACCGTTCTTAAACTTTTGAAACCACTCACGACAACTTCTCTCACTTAAAGCAGCCTCGCCATATGCTTCTAAAAGTAATCGATGCGCCTCAGCTGCAGATTTCTTCAAATTAAAGAAGTAAATCAAAAGTTCCCGCAAATGACGCTTATATTCGGCTCAAAACTCGACATTTTCGCACGAAAAAAATTGTGATGCTGATACAAAATCGCTAATATTTCAAGGTTATGGTCTTGCCAGATGTCTAACCTTGCGATATGACGTTTTACATCTGACAATTTCAACCATAACCTCCTGGTGGGGCAATTTTTTGTCAAACGGTGGAGACTTATGTGTACTCCCAATATTGTTTTTGTGTTAGTGCATCTAAAAATTCCATTTTGATTATTTTCGAAATTTTAATGAAATTATCACACGGGGAGTTTTTTTCGTTGATGAATACGAATAAAATGTCTATGTCATAAAATACTAATAACTGGTAAGATAAGAGTAATAACACGGTTGCGGTAAGCGTGATGTTAACCGTGGCTTAAGCCCAGTCCCTTCGATAGTTCGGTATTGAAGTTTGCATCCGTGGAATGCAACAAAAATTCTTTATATTTTTATTTTCTCATTTTCAACATTTTTGCAGATTTTGATCATAGATTTCTAAATCTGCACGGTAGAAAAATATACAGGGATTTTTGTAGCTGAGATATGACAAAAGAAATATGAGGCAATTGAAGATGAATCATTTTTGTTGCGTTCCAATGATGTAAACTTCAATCTCATTTGACGGTAGATTCGATAGTAAACTTTCGAGCCATGAACCCACGCGGTCTACAGTTTCTCGGGGCACAATTTATTTATTCCAACGAATGTTTGGATTAAAACAAATATAAATGTGCGATAGATTCAATGAAAAATAGTTTGACCTGATCAGTCGACTTCGAAAAATCTTTCTTTCTAGAACCATTGAGAATCTAGAACTTTCTAGAAAATTTGAACGAGCACAATGAAGCCTTTCATCGAAGAATCAGCCACGCGAGATATCGAGTTATCATATTCGGTAACAAAGGCGCTTATACGAAGCATGGCGTTTCGATACAAAGCGGCTTGGAAAACATAAACGTTTGAGGACTTTTTACACTGAAATCGAAATGCTTGTAGACGATTAATATTCACATCACCGAGAGATTAGTTTAGAATGCATTAACTGACAAAAAAATCAGCTTCCCAACATAGTTTTGGAGATTTTTCATGTTCAAGTTGAACCTTTATCCATTTGGTAGCGCACATGACATCTTGTAAACACTAGTTACAGGGTTGGAGGGACGAAAATAATACCAAAATTTAGATAAAAAAAAAAGTAAGCAAGCCATGATTATAGTGTTAGGAAAATCGTGTTAAATAATCAAGCGGTTTCCCCAATGGTTCATTAAAAATATACGACAAAAAATGTTAATTCTGAGCTCGAACGGTTTGTTTTCGGTCATTAACGAAACTTGGAGGTTATACGTGACGACACCGCATTAAGGCAGTAGTCTGCTTTACAGGCTTCAAAAAATCGATTTTTCGTTTTTGTCTTAAATCTATTCCAAAACTATCCAAGAATATGTGTTCAAAATTTTAGAGGCCAATTCGACATATTTTCGAAGCTAGATCAGTTTTAGTGGCCGAGCGTCGAGCAGGTGCGAATGCTCGGGCAGAACTTTACAGCCCGTTTTCTCGAGTTTTCATTTTCACAAGTTTTGGAAAACGGTGCCGGCGATAGTAAAAACAATATATGTCCGATCGAAAAAAACCAAAGTGATCTAGCTTCAGTATTGAATTATCTTCTATTTGAACTAAAAAAGTTGGACAAAAGTACTATTTAAATTACTTGTTTTGCAACTTAAAGTGAATTTTTTTTTTCAAAAAAGTGAATTTTTTTTTCAAACTTCGAAAAAATTTGGAATTTCGTCATTTCTTCGGTATTTTTTTAGTTCATATAGAAAAGGAACTTATAAAAACTAAAAAAAAATTTGGTTCCACTGTTTCAGATGCATCGCACGACCTCCATCACCGGCACCGATTTACGAGTGCACACTCCAGGCGCCCCAGAAAAATCGTTACAACTTTGGCAAATTTCAATAATTTGTAATAATAAAAATTGTTTTTTAAAGCTTGAATATAATATACTATCGTCTCAAAATTTCGTTTACCGCAATCATTTCCTTCCCTTTCAAAAAAATTGTTGAAAAAACGCTTTTTTTTCGGCTCCTAAAGCAGACTACTGCCTTAACTGGCTCTGTCGATGAGTGAGCCACTCACAGTTAAGCTTCAACATAGTATTGCATGTGCTACGTAGTATTGGAGCATTTGGACTTGATAACAAAATTGCATGTGCTACGTAGTATTGGAGCATTTGGACTTGATAGCAAAATTTATTCATTCGTCCATTCGACATTTTTAACGTTGTCTCGACTTTGTCGAATCGTAAACTCTTTATAAAACGTTGAATGTTTAACGTTTGTTACCATGTGAGCTTTGAGCCGACGACGTGCAAATGGCAGAAACTGCCGCTGTTTCCAAGTCTACCGGTTATTTTTTCTTGAATAAAATTGCAACGTATTTATATTTAAAAACAAAAATGACAACTATTAATATCAGTTCCCGGCTTAGAAATATTTTTCAACAATATTATGAGTTGGAAATTACCTAGTGATAATTTATTTTTACATTAAATTGTATTCTCGAGAAGTTCGCAGCCTGCCGAAAACTCATTGTAATTTTATCCCCACTCTTGCAGGTAAGGAACGGCTTCGAAACGCCTTAAGGAGGTACGACTATTTCCTCGGGGTCAACAAAGTGACTAAATTTATGTTACCACGGCTGTTCTGATTTATGTTAACTTATGTTGAATATTCGTATTGTCGATCCCAAAGTGCCAAATTTGTGGTAAATGTTTTACTTATTGCATATTTACTAATAAAAACGGAAAAATTGGGTCCTCAACGACTTTGGAGTCTTCACGACGATTTCCAAGCAGTAGCGAGATTCTGTAACTCGGTAGCGAACGTTTTTGTTATCGTTAGCTAGCGACAGCCAATAAGACAGCCCTTTCTTCTGTGATCGTGCATGCGATTGGCTGTTGCTAGCTAGCGACAACAAAAACTGTCGTTACCGAGTTACAGAATCTCGCTACAGAGCTAGGTTATGCTCGCCAAACGAATCAGCTGTTACGCCCGACGTTGGCAAGTCTATGGGCACTATTTCGTCATTATGATAATAGTCAACCGGAAGTTGAAACCGTTTTATAATGTAGTGCTTGAACTACACGGTGAAGTTCGAATTTTCGATTTTTTACAATATCGACTATGTATAATTTATCAAATTTCCGTTTTCCAACAACCTTAGTTGAATGCGTGAGCAGCGAAACCCTGATCACCGCACTTCCGGTCGCCCGACTCCAAAAGACGACGGGCTTCACTAGCTCAAAGTGCTCGACTTTGCAATTTTATTGCGAAAAAACTGAACGGTCAATATAGCTCAAATTTTTCCAAAGGGTGCATAACGTATTCGTCAACATCATATAAAAATGTCAGGCCCGAAAGTTGGATTCTTCGTAATGATCGTACCCTCTTAAAAGCTAATCACAAAACGGAAACAAGGTACGCAGTGTAAAAGGCTGCACGATACTTCCAAAGAATTCACTTATTGGGCCGACGAGTTTCATTATTTTTAGTAAAACTATTGCGTATTTCGATTCACGATGCATTTGTTTTGCCAGGCAAGTCATGCAAACACGCATGGCAAAGCGTAAACAGGTACAAGGGAATAAACGCATATTCACACGAATACGGTAGGGGAGGGGGAAGGGATCTCCCCACGGAAACAACGGACTCACGCTTGCGGGACAATCGAGCCTAAAAGAATCTTAGCTATTCGTATACTTGTGTGAATATACCGGGTGGATCAATAACTATTAGCACCTTGGATATCTTCGAAACTATAAGGTTCACAGAAATAGTTATTAGTTTAGAACAGAAATAGTTATAGAATAGAAAGTCGTCATTTCGAACACTTACTATAAAACGTAGTAATTTTATTTACTAACGAAACTGTCAGTATTATCGCCTTTCTGTACTTTCTATGACCTTCAATGACCTTATGTTATAGGTCGTTGAACTCGTTTTAAGCTCCTCTTTCATGATACAGAAAAAAAACATACCGATCCATTTAAAAAAATGGAGTTGACCTTCAAATGTCCGAAATACCTCCACCTGCAAAAAAACTATTATCGCTATCGGATGGCCTCTTTCGTACTGAGCAATTTCATTTCAGCAAATATTTCTGTGAACCTTATAGTTTCGAAGATATCCAAGGTGCTAATAGTTATTGATCCACCCTGTATACAGGGTGAGGCACATAAAGTGTTACAGAGCAATAGCACTCAAACTATTGATCATATCCAAAAATGTTTCAGACAAAAGTTTCAGTGTTTGAGAAGGCCGTCATACTGGACCACCCTCTTTTTTTATCGGTGGAGGCGCTGAAGCTACGTCAAGGTCAACTCCACTTTTTTAAATGGAACCATGTATTTTTTTTCGATGACATGATTACCGATTTTAAGATGAATTCAGCGACCTACAATACAAGGTCATTCTAGTCACGCAAAATATGAAAATACCCGAAAAATCGAAAAATATCGGAATAATCACTTTCAAAGGATCCACTAACCTTGGTTTGGGTCTACCTACAGAAGATGCTCGAAGTGATGACTCTCGACTTGTAAACACTTGTTTGATCGCTGTTTTCATTTCTTACGATACCAATGTTTCTTATCGGCAACAAGTACGCATTTTCTGTTGACATATCAGTTAGTCACGCATTACCTTCTAATGTGAGTACATCAGGTCGCGAAAATGAACGATTTTCAAGAATCTTTTGATATGTTGATGGTGCTGGGGGAACGCCGTAAACATTACAGAAACGCTCAAGATTTGTATGCGGCTTGTTATCCGGATAGGCACCAAAAATCGCACATGGCTTTTAAGCGATTAGCTGACCGTTTCTGTCGCTTCGGTACAGTGAAACAAACACGAGTCAAACGTCGACCGATTGTTAATGAAAATAATGCGGCTGCTATCTTAGCTTTTGTTGCACTAAATCCACATGCGAGCAGCAGGCAAATGGAAAGAGGGAGTGGAATTAGTCAGCGATCTGTATTAAGAATCTTACATCAACACAAGTTCCATCCTTATCGTATGTCATTACATCAGGATTTGTACGGCAATGATTTCCTAAATCGCGTCAATTTCTGTAACTGGATTCGTAGAAAAATGCGCACAGATGTCTCATTTTTGAGTCATGTGCTTTTTTCTGACGAATCTAACTTCACAAATACGGGAAATGTGAATAGGCATAACATGCATTATTGGGCAAATGAGAATCCTCGATGGATGAGAACTGTACCATTTCAACATCTGTGGTCCGTTAATTGTTGGTGCGGCATTGTTGGCGATCACGTCATTGGTCCATATTTTTTTTAAGGTCGCTTGACTGGGCAAGTTTACGCAAACTTTCTGCAAAACGTACTGCCTCAATTACTGGAAGACGTGCCCTTGCATGTTCGCATGAACATGTGGATGCAACACGACGGTGCACCACCCCATTATGCTCTATGTTCAAGACAAGTGATGAATGAGATTTTTGGTGAAAAGTGGATAGGACGAGGCGGCCCTATAGCTTGGCCAACTCCTTCGCCAGATCTAACATCACCAGATTACTTTTTATGGGGTTTTGTCAAAGAACGCGCAATGGCCGTAGCACCTACCACGCCTGATGACATGAAAGAAAGAATACGCCGAGCATGTACCGAAATTACACCATAAATGTTGGCTGAAGTTAGACGGTCTTTTCATCAGCGAATTAACAAATGCTTACGAGTCGAGGGTCATCACTTCGAGCATCTTCTGTAGGTAGACCCAAACCAAGGTTAGTGGATCCTTTGAAATTGATTATTCCGATATTTTTCCATTTTTCGACTATTTTCATACTTTGGGTGACTGGAATGACCTTGTGAATGAAAGTGTGTATCGGAAGTGGTTTGCGAAATTTCGTTGTGGAGATTTTGATCTCCAAGATGCTCCTCGTTGCAGTCGGCCAGTCACTACTGATATCGATAAAATCAAGGCTTTAATCGATTCCGACGGGCATTCGTTAAGTACAGAGATCGAACATAACCTCAACATTGACCAATCAACTGTTTCGAGACATTTACGGAAGCTTGGAATGGTAAACAAGCTTGATGTTTGGGTGCAGCAAGGGAGCGAATAGAATTTAATGGAGCGAATTCCAGCTTGCGATCTGCAGTTCAAACGCCATCAAAACCAACCATTTTTAAAGCGAATGATTACTGGCGATGAAAAGTGGATGGTCTACAACGATGCCAATCGAAAAAGATCATGGTCCAAGCTCGGGGAGACTGCTGAAACGATCGCAAAGGCTGGATTAAACCCGAAAAAGGTTGTGCTCTGTATCTGTTGGGATTGAAAAGAAATCGTCTATTATGAGCCGCTGCCACCCAACAAAACGATTGATTTGATCAAGTACTGCTCACAACTGGCCAAATTAAAGCGAGCAATGGATTAGAAGCGGCCCAAATTGGCGAACAGAAAGGCCGTAGTGGTCCGGACCTTGCACCTTCAGGCTAGCACTTGTTCCGAGCGCTACAGAACACTTTGAATACCTTCAGTTCTCTAGACGTCTTCAAAAACCACGTGTCTGACTTCTTTGCCCAACGATCTCGGGACTTCTATGAAAGACGGATGATAAAGCACGTAGAAACATGGCAGAAAGTCATTGAACAGAATGAAACGTATTTAGTTAACTAAAATCGCTTTGTTTGATACATATTTCGCCTTGAAATTTGCTCGATTTTCGCTACGGAATTATGTATACACCCGGTATATTTTAAAGCCATATAGTTCTGTAGACAACAATGACATTGTATGATACTGGAGTTGAAGGTTTGGCACTTTGATACTACTATTTCAGTAATTACAAACCCTTACCTCAGTCGATCAGTCTATCATTGTGCCTGGGAAATATGACACTCCACCATTTCTTTTTATTTCTTACTTCCTTTCTCTCTTTGTTTATCTCCTTTCTGGATCAAACCCTAAAGTCCACGCGAACTAAGTCGCGGGTAAAAGCTAGTAATTATATATTTGTATTCAATATTCGGTAAATCGTATTGAATATAGGTTATCGTAGCTCGATAATCGACCTACGATAATCCACGCCAAGATTACATTTTCGAGGTCCTAAAAACCATCTCATTGTTCGTACACTACATCATAACACGACAAACGCGTTATTCTCTCCAAGAATCTGATCGTTGATCTTCTCCGAGTGAGCGTGCGTGTATGAAAAAAAAAAAACGTTAATAAAAACTGGTATATCGGCATTTTCCCCGCATCGATTGAATTCAATCTCGTCGATCGAATCACAATTACATACGTGTATACGTAGTACAAAGTCAAGCCGAGCCCAATGTTTTTTTTTTTTCACAGAGCAATTAACTTGTTACACGCTTTGGTGTTCTCTCATACGCGCGGGTAGCGAATAATTGATGGACGCATACCCGTGATGTGTATACGTTAAAGAAGAGGTGAGCTGAAGAAGAAGTGGAAGAAAAGGAAGAAATAAGTTGATACATGTCGCACGCTGACCGCTTGCTGTATACACTCGTCCATGCAATTCGTATATGAGTGCGTATAATTGGACGCGTGCCACGATTCCAGTGCGAGACGGTCAAGTGAATGCAGGCCAACGGAACTGCCAGAGAACTGCGACGAGGCTCGATCTTGTACATCAGTTCCACTGATTGTCAACACATATGCCCCTCTCTTTCTCTCTCTCTCTCTCTCTCTATATATATATATATATGGATATGCACCCCAGTAGCAAAATGTTGTTCACTCTTTGGCTCATTGGTGATTGACATCACGATTTCTTGACGCCCGTTTGACGCGAACGCAATGTCCCCTATGAGTCGCATTGCCGAGATGTTCTCCTCGAAGCTAAACACGTAACTGTCCAGAGCACGTTCACATTCACGCGTGTGTCCATCTGCCGACCGACTATTGAACGAGACCGCGCCACGTCGTTCTTCTTCCGAGGTCGCCATTTCCGTCAACCTCTTTCTTTGTCTCTTCCTCTCACTCGCGCCATTTTTCTCTTTTCCATGTCACGACTCTTTTGCTAACGACGTTTCTCTGTAGCAACGATGTATATACGTATGACATTTATGACATACAGCGAAATCTCGTTTATACGTTTTTTATCATTTATACGTCAAATTTCTTTGGCCCCGGCAGGTTCCGCCCATAAAGAACGTAGCGAAGTTACATTCCCGTTCGGAAATTGAGTTCGGGCTTTGATCGGGCCCATCTTAAATTTCCCTAACTTTATTGAGGTTCTAGTCTGGAAGCTTCACATGGACCATCAGTGGCCGATCGCACTTTGCTACCGAGGTCTATTGAAGGCAAAATAGCCAGGACCCTTAAAATTGCCGCAACGGTTTAAGGCTTAGAGTTTTGTCGCATATTTTAACACGTTTGAGTCCCGCGTTGTTCGAATCAACGCACTGCGTGCCTGTTACTTCAAAGCATCACGGTTCGTGTCTACTAAACGCATAGTTCAATTATTATATTTAATCGATCTCGATAATTATTATGCCACAAATTCTTTAGTCAAGCAATTTATACTAATTTGCCCTTACAACAGTGAAGTCTAGTAGTATTGGGGAAATCGCTACTAGGGAATCTACAACTACACCCCTTAAAGGCCTTTACTTGGTCTCCGTACTTAGACCATAGTTTTAGTCAACCTACTTACCCTACCATTCCCTAATAGGGGGCACTGTCCGGTTCTTTTATCGAAAACCCTACTATGGAATCCACAAACAATCCCTTGAAGGCCCCGAATTGTATTATGAATGCCCTGCCAATTTTCCGCACGGGATTTCTGCGTTTTGCACTTATCCATTTTTCGTGCTTATAATTTATTAATTTTGTTCCTCAGCGGCCGTTTCGCGGTTCGTTTTTTTTCTCAGTTATACGTTAATCAGTGTTCTGTGACAAAAAAAAAACAGACAAGTGTAAAACAATTCTTACAATCCGTACTTTGATTTTTTCCACTGTAAAACTACGGGACTGCAATTAACTGCAATTACATATATTTTATTAAGCCTCCGTGCTCACCCGGGATCAAATTTAAGCCAAAATTACTATAAGTTGTTGGCAGCACTTTTGATAATAAATCGCTCATTTTTCATGATTATAGTTCTTCATTTCACTCCGAAATGGCTCTACAGAAATAAGAATAAATGTTTTTTTTCTGAAACGCTGACTATGGAGCTACTTTTATTCTTAAACTATCATATCTCAAGAGTATTACCTTAAAATTTTATGAAAAAAAAATTAAAATTGCAAGAGTTTTAATTTGTTTAAGGAAAAAAAGAGCTTTTTCAGGCATTGACACCCCTTGTTGATTTTTTTCGGCCATTTTAAAATGCATTTAAAATATAATACGGAGAATCCCACATTCTAGAATGTTCGAACCAATATCCTGAATTTTTAAGAGTCATTCGTAACAATAGGCGTCAACGCGCCAATCGTTTAAACATGGCTGGGGTCATTGCGACCCCTCCGTGACCAACGTGTTATAGCCAGAACTTGTGACCGCGAAGGGTTAATACGAACATATTTGTTATTTACTAGTCTAAGACGCCAAAGCTTTAATGTTACAAACTCGCGTTAAATAAAAGCTTTAAACGAAAATTGAAAAATTTGAGTTGGCTCATTCCTTTATTACTATCAATCAAATTTTCAATTTGAAAATCAAATATTAGCATTTGGAAATTCAATCATTTCTAAGATTCGATGATTCGCGAACCTGCGCTTCACAAAAAATTACCAAACGCTCACAGAGCTATTACGGTCGTTATTTTTTTTTTTTTTCGAATTCCAAGTGTACGTATACGAGATGCATCATGTTCGAGGCTTAACCGAAGTGCTCTACAAAACCCGGAAACGCAACGCGCGGCGATCGGCGAACATACACAAATGAGATGTGAACTTTTCGTGAAAAAAAAAATCGGTCTTTACGGTTACATATGTGTATATATACAGGGTGGACCACGCAACGTGTGCACCTCTTTTACGACCAAAATATGCGTTGCACAAAAAAATGTTTTATACAAAAGTTACATGGTTTATAAGGCTACACTATGTGGTGCATTTATTTTTTTCATAGGTGGAGGCGCTTCGAAGATTTGAAGGTCAACTTTATTTTTTTCAAATGGAATGCTATATTTGTTATAGCATAATATGATAGAGTATCGAATTCTGAGTAAAAAAGTATAGACCTTTATTAGCCCTAGAGTTAATAGCTAACGAGTAATTTCACTTTATTACTTTAAAATTTTCTTCACGTAATATCAAGTTGGAGATTCATTCATTCATTTTCACTTTTATCTTTCTGAAAATAATCACGCACAATCACCGAAGGATACTTTAATACTGGATTACAATCATTGAGAAGATTGTGAATCATGATAAGTGTGTGTGATGTGGTAAATGTGTTCATATTGATAAACACTGTGATGTAAACACTGCCATTCAGAAATTTTTAGTAGATTTGAATCTCCAACTTAATATTACGTGAAGAAAATTTTAAAGTACTAAAGTGAAATTACTCGTTAGTGAATTAACTCTAGGGCTAATAAAGGTCTATACGTTTTTTACTCGGAATTCGATACTCTATCATATTACGCTATAAAAAATATAGTATTCCATTTGAAAAAATTAGGTTGACCTTCAAATCTTCGAAGCGCCTCCACCTATAAAAAAAATAAATGCACCACATAGCCTTATGAACCATGTAACTTTTGTATAAAACATTTTTTTGTGCAACGCATATTTTGGTCGTAATAGAGGTGCACACGTTGCGTGGTCCACCCTGTATATACACGATAGTACAGAACTGCGCGCGTGAATCTCGAGTTCCACTCGAGAAAAGGGACTCTCGCGTGTTTAAGCTCGTATTAGGCAGTAGAGATATATATGAGCTCACTTATACCACAGCGCATGACCCCGGTCCGTCGTTCTTACAAATTTTTTCTTCACCTGTCAGAGGCTCACGTGCGCATCGATTCAATGGGGAAAATTTTCCCTTAGGAACTCACCGGTATCACTTTAATTGACAAGACCTGGGGTACTTAGTGCCGGTCAGTAGACGTTTCTCAACAGCAGTCAAGATGATAGGAACGGTAGGAACCACTAGTTCTTTAATACATACACACACATATGCCTATGTACGTACATATGGCAGTGCACTATTTACCAGATAGATCTCTGCATTACATGTACTCGTCGGTATATTCCTCTTTCGATATAGCGCACACGTGTGCACCAGTCTATTTACCGTAACGTAACATTTACGTTAACTTTATGTATTATGTTCTATATCGAACAAGTTGTGCTTCTGCGACTAGTCCTCTCTGAGAATTGCAGTCAAGCTCGGGCGTTGTATTTTTATCAATTAATTTGGGCATTATTGGTCATTGCTGCAACGATTGAATTCGCTTCAGGAATTTGGATCCTCTTTTCATAGATTTGCATGAACTTTGGCATCGTTGGAATGCAAAGAAAATTAACAATAGGAGTGCCACCTTGGGTCGCACAGACCCGACGAAAGTTTCAAAGGCCGGACACCGCGAGGCCATTGACATTATCGATATGGCCGTGCCACGTAAATTCATTTTGGTCCTTATCCTCTACTATTTGCCGCTGGCCAGACACTCTCAGCCAACGTTTTGCTGCTGAATTGTTAAGGGATCAGTATCAGTCTATTTTTGGAAATTTTCGATTTTCTAAAACCATCAGTTTCGTATACTACATACCTGTAGAAATACGGTAGCGAACGGTATTTAGGTCGGAGTGACCGATAAGGGGCTAAAAAGATTGATACAATAGTAGCGTCTCAACGCGCAACCGCCGTGTCGAGTATCCAAAGCTCGCAGAACAGAGATCCGAAACCAAAAATCCCAAGAAAGTGAAGCTTTTGAAGAAGCTGAAGGAATAATGTATGGAGCAGGTATCGCTGATTGAGGATAAGAGGCTTTTTTTTTTAGTTTTATGTACATTTTTACAAGAGAAACTTTTAACGTGTTTTTCTCAAAACAACGTTTTTCGACCTTGTCGACATGATTTTGGAAAAACGATTGCACCGATTAGGCTCAAATTTACAGGAATTATTCTATGTACGTATCTCTTCGAGCCCTACTAACTGTATAAATATTAATTAATATTTAATCCTATTTTTAACACTTTAACGGCTGGTGGGACACATACGTTCCACCAACTTTGAAAAATCGTAACTTCCAGAAAAATGAACATATCAGCATCGTTAAGGTCGCATTTTGAAGATGAAGGATGCATCTAATCATGAAAAATTCGGCAAACGCAAGAGTTGCACCCCTTCAGTTTCACACCCTGTCAAAAAGTGCGAAAATTGCGAAAAAAATGAGAAATGACCATAGCTTTCAGGATTTTTTTTTAGAATCGCGGTCTCAAGTGTGTGCTTCGAAATAACATCGAAAATTTGTAGCAAAAAGGTCCGGACCAAAAACCACCCTTAACAGTAATAAAATATCGATAACCACCCCTAGCAATTGCGATACGCCCAATAATGCACTTTCATTGATGTTCAGTTCATAAATATTTTTGAAAACACATGAAAAATTTGTAGCAAGAATATCCGAATGGAAAACTACCCCTAACAGTAACGAAACATCGAAAACCACCCCTAGAAATGGTGATACGCCCAAAAATGCACTTCTATTGATGTTCAGTTCATATATATTTTCGAAAACGCATGGAATATGTGTATCAAGAACATCCGATTCAAAAACTACCCCTAACAGTAACAAAACATCAAAAACCGCCCCTAGCAGTGGTAATGCGCCTGAAAATGCACTTTTAGTGATGTTCAGTTCATATAAATTTTTGAAAACACATGAAAAATTTGTAGCAAGAAAATCTGACTCGAAAACTACCCCCAACAGTAAAAAAACATCGAATTATCCGTAAATCCTTCAGAATATGCTTAAGTGTTCTGGAACACTCATATTTCGATTCAGATCAGGATAAAATAACAGAAAATGAGATGATAACATTTTATCCATTGGGGGGTGAATTTCTCTCAATTGAGGGGTAGTTCATAAGGGTTGATTGATCCGTAAGTTCTTCAGAATCCCACTACGCGTTCTGGAATGGCTTTTCCTCAATTTCTGGCAGAAATAAACGATGGGAAATAAAATTAAGATGTTTTCAAGCGATTGGGGTGGATTTTTTCATTTGGGGGTAGTTTCTGAGGGTAGAAAAATTCTCGTGCAATATATGGAGACTGATGCCTTAAGGTCGAAATACAAACACGGCTCTCCAAGCTCCAAGGTCCAAATGTGTACGAATCGATCGTAATTACAAATTACGTACATCCCTTCTTTTTTTCACTAATACGATTTTAAATAAGTTATACTGAATAAACATAAACGACTTTATTATAGTCTTTCGATATTAATCATTTTTTTTATTTATAAGTGTAATTTTGCTATGAATGTATTACGGAATACGTATACTCGCTCTCAGGTGCATGTAAAGTTGCAGAATTAATAAGTAAATAAGTAAATAAATAAATGGGTGTATGAATAAGTAACGAAATATTGTATTTGTTGATTTTATTATTAGCAGCCACCATGCTTACTCACAGTAACACGCCAACTGTGCAAGAAATCCAAAAGCAGCTGCGAATTTCTCCTGAAGAGAAGCTTTTGGACGATGAAACCGACATAGAAAATGACGCTGTCGAAAATATATAACCGACCACGATACCGACGAAGACGAAGAAAATTCAGAGAATGACAATTCGGATTACTGCCCAAACACCTATACATATACGTTTCTGCTTTTATGCAACAAGATCTTGTTATAAAAATACTTCTATGCAATGTATAAAAATGTCATTTGAAAATATTGGATTATTATAGTAGTAATTCGTCAGAATAGACAACACATTGATTGTTAACGAAAAACGACACTCCAAAGATTGAACTAATTCACCCCTGGAAGTTTTGTTGATCACGATAAAAAATTATATCACTATATTTTTTGCCTCAAAGTTTCACGTCTGGCCTTTCAGAATCCGCGAAATAAATTAAAATTCTGTCGATTAGTTGCTGAGTTATGAATTTTTTTTAAAGTGCACAAGTTGTTTTTTTTTCTTTCTCGCGAAACATTTTTATCCGCTCAAACAGCTTTTTCAGACAAAATATGAATCGAACAGAGAATTTCTCTTTACAAGCGCTTTCCTAACAGTCTGCTCTTTTATCGAAAAAAAAAAAAATCATCCGAATAGACGTAATTTCAAGGAAACTACATAATTCGAAAGTTGGCTGACTCTCACACACCCAGTGTGTATAACTAAAGCGAAAAATATAAGTGTACTCATAGAGTTAAATTTTTTTTGGTATCTTCACTTTCATTATAATCTGAAATCTTTTTTTACAAATTTAGGCTGTAAATCTCTGACGTAGGAGTCCTAAAAACCGTAGCTTAGATTTGACAAAACGAATTGGAGACAGCTATTTTCGTTGCGCTCCCATAATGCAATTTTTTCGATCAACTGTCAGTGCCCATATTATTTCTTGCTTAAAATGGTGATGCTATCCCTTCAGGGATATATCATGAAAAATAGTTTACTCGGAATTTACAAAGACCTGCAATTTATTTGGAATTCTCTGCATTTTACGTAATTGTGTAAGGCATTATGCAGGCGGAAGTAATAAATTTCAGAGTATGAAAAGTCATCAGAGAGAGAGAGAGACCGAGAGAGAGAGCACATAGCGTCGCAAGTGATTGACAGCGAAGTTTCTCAATTGCGTATTTAATGAAAAGTTAAATTTCTATAAACATAATCGCGCATAAATGCAAATTAATTCAATACCAATGGTCCATAAATCGTCGTTAGCCTTTATGATAATACGTATCTCATTGCGGTATTGATAGATACTTTTTGCGCGAAAACTTTTATTTTACCGCGATATTATCGCGTCTCAGGAATACCAACGGCGTTTGCTAAACATATACGATATACGCGAGAGCACGGCGACAACAGCGAATTGCGCAACGTGCATTGTGTATCAAGCGTGCGTTTAAGATTATTATCCGATCATTATTTCAATGTTTTTTTTTTTTCCTTTAAATCTGTTTTCTCGCACACCTTCAACAATAGAGAAATCAGGAAAGAAATACAGAGTGCTGAAGAAAATGTGGGAAAACTTGCGCGACTGAAGTTGAGCAATAAACTTTCTAAGCATTGTTCCAAAGGCGCGCGTGCTTTTCAAAAGTAATACGCAGATCGTAAAATTCTTTTCAACAACAACGTACACGTACTGCATATACTGCGAATGGACAGCACTTTTCGAATACTTTTCAAAACCTTTTCACATCGCAAAAAAAAACCAACGCATAACTAAAATTTACAGGCAATTGAACGCCGACTGGTTCAATCAATTTTACTCTAAATGTGCTAATGAAACGATACTTTCCGTGAAGAAACTTGTTGGGGAGGCCCCATATCCATCCACATCCCTATAGGGATTTGATGGAGACCCCACACGTAGGTAGTCCACATTAAAATCCAAGTGGATTCCACGCTATTTCCCAATGAACGTCTTTTGAGAATTCTTACCACATTCGAGTCGTATATGTGAAAAGTTACGAGAAAAATCTCGGGGTGTTTATGCATAACCTGCACGCGTCGTGAGCGTGTACATATGTGGGAATACTATGTCTAAGTGCAGTAAAATAAATAACAAAACGATAGTAACAGTGGATGTTCAGTTATGCGATTTGAATCGATCTTTAAGGTTTATTTTTTCAAGTGACTTATACTTTTTTTAAATAAAATTTTTTTTTAAACATCCACACATTTTGTGTATCTGTATATTTTTTTTCAAAAAATTCAACGTACAGAATGCGATGGGATCCATCAAGAATCGTATCAGATTCTGTTCGATGATGTGGGAATCCTTTAGGATTGGAATTTGATTTGTGCATTGGATTCCATTGCCAATTAGAATCCAATGTACGAATATAACGCTTTAGTATACGGATCCAATACGATAGCACGTTGGATCCCTATCAGGAAGTAGGGACACGTATGCTAATCCTATTGGATCCTTCCAACAATTTCTGCACGAGTTTCCGTGTAGAAATTTGTGTGAGAGCCTCCAGGTTCTACCACATCCCCATAGGGATTTTATAGAGACGCCCACATTGGAATCCAAGTGGATTCCGCGCTATTTCCCGATTGACGTCGTTAGAGAATTTTTTTTTTAAATTCTCAACCGAAATTTATTTGCTCTCCCACGAAAAAAATACCCCTTCTTGATCGCGTACACAAAATTGTTGGGGAGTCCTAAGTTGCACCCGCATCTCTATAAGAATTTGTTAGGGTCATCGCCCGTAGGAAGTTCTCATTGGAATCCAATTGGATTTTGCACTGTTACCCGATGAACACCGTTTGAAAATTTTACCACGTTCGCATCGAAAATACGTGAAAAGCCACGAGAAAAAACTCGGCGTGTTGAAACGTAACCTGGAGGACACTTCGTGAGCGTGTATGTGCATGGTGATGTGTCAAAGTGCAGTAAAATAAATAAACTATAATTACAGTGGATGCTCAGTAATGTGAGTCAAATCGATTTTTAAGATATATTTTTTAAATTGATTTAAACTTTTTGAAACTAAGATTTATACTTTTTGAACATTCGATCATTTTGCATATCTGTATACTTTGGAAAATCCACCAAGAATCGTATCGGATTCTGTTCGATGTGGAAATCCTTTATTATTCAAATTGGATTCATACATTCCAATGGGAAATCCCGATGAGAATACAATGTATAAACGTGTGACGTTTTAGTATAGGAATCCAATGCGATGAACAATCGGACCCTTATCAGAAAGTAGAGACAAGTATATGAGAATCAAATTGAATCCCTACAATTTCTGCACGGGTTGTTCGCACATTGTCATGATTCGTATATACCTTGGTAACATTTTAGTAATTGGTGAATAGAATGAATTTTATCCACTATAATTTGAAGTAATCAGCTGTTTTCCCTCATGCACTTTAGATTTGACAAATGTGCCAAATCTAAAATGCAATTTCACTGGTTCGCACGCATTTGGATAAGCAAAGATATTCCCGAGTCGAAAACTAAGGCCGAAAACTTTATTCGATTCGGCCGAAATTGTAAAAGTTGGCCTACGGTTGGTGACTTAGACCGAAAAAACGGCGAATCTTTTAAAATCGTAATAATTCAGGCGACTTATAAACCGGAACGTACCGAAAATGCGCCGGAAAAAAAACGCCGAAACTTAGTTCCGGCGTATTGATCGGCCTAACGGGTTGCAGGCTGAAAGTACGCCGAAACTTGGGATTTCAGCTTACATCAGTCAGCGTTCTGCCCAGGCCGAAAATATGCCGATACTCATTTTTTTGGTCTACAGATCGACGTCGCAGGTTACAGGCTCCTCATTATCAATCGAACTCACAAGAACAGTTCAACAATTGGCAGAATTCAGCTAATCAAAGCTGAAATTTTACATCACTTTAACTCCTAATTTTACATCACTTTAACTCCCAACTAATTTACTCAAGGCTCTGTATAAATTCATTATTTTGAATAAAAAAACACGGTGAAAAGGATCTTCTTTATTATCGTAGAGATTTAAGAGGAAGCAAGATCGAATTGCACTAATTATCACTCATTATATTACCAAATATTGATACTCGATGGGGAGACCGAAATTCCAGATTTCTGCGTGTTTTTGGCCCGAGAAAGCAGGCTGACGGAGAAACCGAAATCCAGAGTTCAGGCGTGTTTTCGGCCTGCAAAGCCTGGCCGGAATGGTTCGCTATTCCGGCCGGTTTTCGACGTGAATTCGGTCTAGACCGAAAACATGCCGGAAAATAAGACTTTTATTTTTCGACTCGGGTTTCTTGACACACATAGTCATTAATGTAAATTAATGGATAAGGTTAAAATCCCTTGGACAAGGTTAACAATTGGCGAATCAAGCTAATTGATAACAGCTGCAATTCTAGCGGGCAGCTGGTTTCAACTAATTTCATTTGTTTATCGTTGCCGTTAACCAAACATCTCCAAGTCGTGATAACGCGCTGGAAAAACATCGTTCCATTCATTGCAAATCTGGAGTGCAATTGGTTGGAAGCTGAACTGTTAGTAAATCTCAATTGGCCAATTTTTGACAGTGTGAGTCACTTTGGAGCAGAGCTCCTGTGTTGTAAAGTTACGTACGTGATACAAATCCTCGAAAGATCTATGTTACGTGTATCGTCCAATGTCTATTCAGGGATACAAGTATTTTCCGTAAAATAGACATATAATAAGGTATGCACGGGAGCCATGTGAGGCCCTTATTTATTGGATCTATATTCACGAGCGGTCTTCGCTCACGTGGTGATAACGGTTCATGCTTTACGGGTCCACTTCTCTCTTTCTTTGGCTCCCATATCTCTGTTCCTTTTGCAGTTCGGCATGTTCGTCGTCCTAGGGTGAATAGCTCGCGTTTTATATATCTCGCATCGTATAAAATATATACAACTAAGTCTGTAGAGGGAAAAGTAGCGGTTCGGCAATTGTTTAGATGCGGAGGATCAGATCGCTGCCGCTTTGCAGTGCAGCTTCGTATGTAAGAAATATAAACGTCTGCGTTACAGCCGATAATAATATCGTCTGCGAAATGATATTGCATAGGACACATGTATGCAATATACATTGGATGCAAATGTCGCAGAGCCGTTTCGCAAATTTGAAACACAAGCTGCGCTCCTGGAGTACATATACTTTATCGTGATGACTGGGTCAAGCTCATTCGTTATGTAATTGGAAATCGTAATGGAAGAATGTGAAAAAGGTAGAATTGTACGTAACTTTGCTTAAGGCCTTAGTCCACTCTAGGATTTTTGAAAAATCGATGTTTTTTTGTTAAAAATGTACCTTAGTACTTATAAAATTATATTCCAAAAGATTATGGGTGTGAAAAATCTCTAAGTACTCGATTTTCGAATTCTAGCGCAACCCCTCTTGATTCATGTCGTGACTTTCTCCTAACTTTAAACGCGTTTATCGCAAAACTACATTTTTCAAGTCAGCCGGACTCATAACTCAAATTTCAACCGATTCACTTGAAATTTTAACTGTATATTTAAAGTTACATTTTCCGAGGCACTACGTAGGATTTTTCTTATTATATTGCATAGTGCCTTTTTTATAAACAATTTTCTGACGATTTTCTCATAGCATTTTATACTTTTTGTTTTAGAAATGCGCCATTTTGACAAAAAAACCATATATCAAAAAATCCTACGTACTTCTATAGCTATTCTTATATATAATTGAAAAAACTTTAGTGTTTAATCATAACTCAAAAATTATAGGAGCTGTTGATCCAGCCGTTGACCTTCCAGAAATAAAGGCGTTATCGGAAAAATGCTGCACAGTCGCCATTTTGACACGTATCGCTGTGAAAAAATAATTTTGTATAATCAATTACGTGTATAATAAAAGCCCTATTTTGGAATTCCGATTTATTTTATGGTTTCGCTGAAAAAAAATCACAAAATATGCCCTTTTTTTTGGCCTCTAGAGTGGCATAAGGCCTTAAACACGTATGCAACTTTTTATCCAACATTCCATTTTACTAACATCTCTTCTATTCCTTTGACTTTTACCGGAACGTTTTATTACATGGATCCAATGTGATGACCCATTGAGTCCCTACCAGAAAGAATGATATTGAAGTTTACACCGTTGAAACGCAACGAACATAATTATTGTCTAATTGCTAATTTATGTTTGACGGTTCAAAGGTACGGCTAACTTTTTTCAAGACTCTCATTGGAGACTTACTATCTATATCTATAAAAAAAATTATTTTCTATAACAATAGAAATGGAGAAAAAAATAGAATATGAAAGAATTTTCGTTGCATTTCAACTACGCAAAGTTCAACATCAGAAAGTAAGGACAAGTATGAGAAGCCTATATACAATACCGATGACAATTTCTGCACGGTTGCTTACTCGGCCGTTTCGCACACGGACTATTCGTTTCGGTAATTAAGGAGGTACGACTACTCCCTCAGAGTCAACAGACTAAATTTATGTTACCCCACGAGTATTCTGATTCATGTTGACTTAGGATGAATATTCGTATTGTCGAACCCAAAGTGCCAAATTTGTGGTAAATATTTTATTTATTGCATATTTACTAATAAAAACTGAAAAATTAGATCCTCAACGACTCTGGAGTCTTCACGACGATTTCCAAGCAGTAGCGAGATTCTGTAACTCGGTAGCGACCGTTTTCGTTATCGTTAGCTAGTGACAGCTAATAAGAGGCTCCCTTTCTTCTGATCGTGCATGCGATTGGCTGTCGCTAGCCAGCGACAACGAAAACTGTCACTACCGAGTTACAGAATCTCGCTACAGAGCTAGGTTATTCTCGCCAAACGAATCAGCCGTTACACCCGACGTTGGCCAGTCTATGGGTACTATTTCGTCGTTATGATAATATTCAACCGGAAGTTAAAATCGTTTTACAATGCAGTGCTTGAACTATACGGTGAAGTTCGAATTTTCGATTTTTTACAATATCTTTTATGTCTAAATTATCAAATTTGAGTTTTCCAACGAACTTAGTTGGATACGTGAGCAGCAAAATCGTGATCACCGCACTTCCGGTCGACCGTCTCCATAAGACGACGTGCTTCACTAGCTTGAAGTGCTCGACTTTGCAATTTTATTACGAAAAAACTGAACGGCCGATATAGCTCAAATTTTTTCAAAGGGTGCATAACGTATTCGTCAACATCATATAAAAATTTCAGGCCCGCAAGTTGGATTCGTCCCCATGATCGTACCTCCTAAAATTCCAATATTACCTCAGTGAGAAGTAATGCATGCTGGCGAAAATAATAGAGACCGCTAATTGTCAGAATATATGGATACCATATTTCAATCGGTTGTGATTCATCAAAGCGAGGATCACATTGACATCAGCGGAGACGCCTGATAGGCGAAGATGCAGATGACAAGGAAATATTTTAAAGTAAAAAAACGTGTAGGTATTCGATTGAAACAAAAAGTGAGACGAGTTGGAAAAGAAATCAGGCAAGAAGACGTGTTGCAGAATACTAAAAAATCAAAGAGAAGCGATAAAATGGAGCTGATCCTCTCTCGTCTCCTCTCCGATCCTCGCTCCTGTCCCTTTTCGTCTCTCTCTCTCTCTCTCTCTCTCGCTCTCTCTCTCTCCCTCTCCCTCTCTCTCTCTCTCTCTCTCTCTCTCTCTCTCTCTCTCTCTCTCTCTCTCTCTCGCTCCAAGCCACTCTTTACTTGCTCGTTCCCCCTGGAACCAGGAGCTACCGGTGTGTAATCGGTGGCGCGAGTAAAACCAGTTTGCTAAAAACAACCCGCCAATCACGCACGTGTTTCAAACGCGAGGGCTACCGAATGCACGCTCGCGTGTGCCCTCGCCCAAAAATCAGCATTATCGTTCGCGATTCTCTCTCCTTCTCCTCCTTTCTGTCCGTCCGTTCCTCTCGTTCAATCGTTTCTTTCACACCCTTTTTTTCGTTATGCGAGGTTCCTCTCGGGTGCGATAAGTCGTGTAGACACTGTACTCGCGCGTATATACCGGCTGTATGTATAATTTACATGGCAAATGTTTCTGGATCGTATACGTCACTGAAGTTCAACATATATACGACGTATTTCATGACGAGTGGGACATTTCGAGGCCGACCATGCTTGTCCCAACCTCTACAATAAACTATTTAATGTTCTTTTGTGTATTCGAAAATGCATTATTATAGTTTTAGGGGCAAACTCCCGTGCAGAAATATTGTCATGGATACAGTCCGATTCGGACGAGGATTCTGGTTTCTCAATCGGGATCCAGTCGGATATCGGATCGGATCCGGGAGCGAAATGTAACGCTCGCAAATCGGATTCCAGCCAGGATCCTAATCTGGAAGTATTAAGGACTCTAGTCAGAATTCAAATAGAAACTTTGGATAGGATCCAGGCTAGAATCCCGAACTTCTAGAACAAGATCTAGTTCGATATCGAATCGGATTGCAGGGATGAATGTAAAAATCACCAGGAGATACCGATTCATATCAGCTGGAGACGCTGGACGTTTTCTCAAATCATTTATTCAAGGATCTGAAAAAGATTAGGTGGAAATTGGTGCTACAGCATAACTGTCAAAACTTATGTATTTTAATTACAGAATTTCGAACAAAATCCTTTACATTTAATAAAAAATTTCGAAAAAAAAACAATATATAGACTTTGAAAAACTTATATTTTCTGGAGAAAAGTGATATAGGTTATTTATTCTAAGTAATATTTAAATTAAATGGAGATCGTTCGAACTAAGAAAATATGTATTTAATTTGCTAACAAAAATGCATTTAATACGTATTTCAAATTCTTGCCACCACGTCTACGTCTTGTGCTACGTAATGGGCGCCATCTGGATTCCGATGAGGATACTTCTTCTAGGGAATCCGTATCATATCCCGATCGGGATCCGATCGGAACTTAGGTATCCCTAAGAAATGTCTGCACGAGCTATTGTACTTGGTGCACCGTTTTACAAGGTCGGCGTTTGCACCTTTGAAACGGAAGAAAATTATATTTTCTTAGGCTGCCAATTTGTTTAACTGATCTAAGCTACGAATATCATTGAAAAGTTTTATTCAGGATCTATATCAAAGGCTTGCAACTTAAATGTGTGAAAAATTGGAGTGATGAAAAAAAGCAACGAAATTAATTAGAAAAAATATTCATTGCAATCCAACGTTGCAAACCTCTACACCGTTAAATTTCTTGCTTCTTCCTTTTCTCGAAAATCCTTTCGGTTTTTGTGATTTCTTTCTGGAGAAAAGTTACAGTTGACGCTTCCAGATTTGCAACAAAAGCGATCGTACGTAAGAATTACATATTTTCGAGACGTTTATACAGGGTGACCCAGGACGGAATGTCATCCCTGAAATAGGGGTTTGGGGGTGAAATTCTGAGTCGATTGATATAAGCATGTATGGTTCCCAGATCAACCCCTGAATTATTATTAATTTTTAAAGACGGGCCAATGAGGTGCGCCCGATGAGCGGGCTTACGTCGGTTAGCGATACGCGCGTGTAGTGGTGCCTGGCGGAGCGGTGCTCCTACCGTGCTCCGCCAGGCACCACTACACGCGCGTATCGCTTACCGACGTAAGCCCGCTCATCGGGCGCACCTCATTGGCCCGTCTTTAAAAATTAATAATAATTCAGGGGTTGATCTGGGAACCATACATGCTTATATCAATCGACTCAGAATTTCAGCCCCCCCCCCCCCCGCCCAGTTTCAGGGATAACATTCCGTCCTGGGACACCCTGTATACTTCGAAATGAAGGGTAATTTAATTTTGGCTCTTGGACGCTTTTTTTTGCAATTCCGTTGGAAAAAGCAAATAATTTTCAAGTATATCGGGTTGCGAAAGTGCGGATTTTTATTTCTTCTTCCAGGATGCTGCTGATCGACGATTGCACGGTTGAATGGCTACTGGAATTGCGCGGCGGCTTGTGCTCGATGAGCCAGAAAGACGGGCTCCCGTCGGTCTTCTGGAATTTTTAAAACGCTTTTTTTTCAATGTGTTCTTCTTTCCGGCTCTTTTTTCCATGATCTTCGTCGCTATTTCTACACCGTCCCAGTTGCGAGGACCCGCAGGCGGATTGAAAAGTGAAACAACGCCCCCAGGCTAATATTAGGAGCTAGGCAAATCACTACATTAGCTGAAAAAAAGTACTTTAATAATTGCGTCCTGGACTGAAACAATGTCCTGGATAATCATGATTAATGGAACTCGTATAGCGCAATATTCGAAGTGCAGATACAATTTGGCGGCAATACTTTTCAATTCGGTGCTATTTGATTCAGTGAATAAAATCATTTTTGGAGCAATCAAAGGTTTCGATGTATATTATAATAAATACCAATACATTTTTTTGATAATTATTGAAAACGCTGCTCAGCCAGTCTAATTTATTTTCGCGCTTTCTCGTAGAGGACCTTTTGTTTTTGTGATTTTTTCTATCAATATTAATACATTCACAATCGTTCGAAACTTCGAAAAATGACATTTTTAGAAAATGTCCGAATAGCGCACTCGCATCCACGAACGATTACTGCCGGTGCAAAAAATTGTCGTAGGAATCCAATTGTATTTCCATACTTGTCCCTACTTGCTGATAGGGATCCAATTGGATTTCCATACTTGTCCCTACTTCCTGATAGGGATCCAATTTGATTTACACACGTATCCCTACTTCTTGATAGGGATCCAATTGGATTTCCACACGTATCCCTACTTCTTGATAGGGATCCTATTGGATTTTCATACTTGTCCCTACTTCCTAATGGGGATCCAATTGGATTTCCATATTTGTCCCTACTTCCTGATAGGGATCCAATTGGATTTCCATACTTGTCCCTACTTCCTAATGGGAATCCAATTGGATTTCCATACTTGCCCCTACTTTCTGATAGGGATCCAATTGGATTTCCATACTTGTCCCTACTTTCTGATAGGGATCCAATTGGATTTCCATACTTGTCCCTACTTCTTGATAGCGATCCAATTGGATTTCCATACTTGTCACTACTTCCTGATAGGGATCCAATTGGATTTCCATAATTACCCCTACTTCCTGATAAGGATCCAATTGGATTTCCATACTTGTCCCTACTTTCTGATAGAGATCCAATTGGATTTCCATCCTTGTCCCCACTTCTTGATAGGGATCCAATTGGATTTCCATACTTGTCCCTACTTCCTGATAGGGATCTAATTGGATTTCTATAATTGTCCCTACTTCCTCATAAGGATCCAATGGGTCATCATATTGGATCCCTATACTAAAACGTCACGCTCGTACATTGGATTCCCATCGACATCTCCCATTGGAATGTGCGAAACCAATATGAATCTTAAGGGATTCCCACATTATCGAAGAGAATCCTATACGATTCTTCATGAATCCCATGGCATTCTGTACGTTGAAATTCCTTAACGAAACTTATAGATACAACAAAATTAGTGGATGTTAAGAAGGTATGAATCTTAGCTGAACGAAGTATATCTCAATTGTATAATAATTATTCAACACGCCGAGTTGTTTCGTGTGGCTTTTCTCATATTTTCGATTCGCACGTGGTAAGAATTCTCAAACGGCGTTTATCGGAGAACAGTGCAGAATCCAAATGAGGACATCCTATGTGCGTTGTCCCTAACAAATCCCTATGGCGTTGAAGTTTCCATCGTTGCGATGCAACGAAAAAGATTTTTTTTTCTAATTTCCCAAATTTCCTTCGGCAGGTTTGAACTACGAAAGTCCACGCAAATATTGGTTAGGATTCCCATTTAGCAGTCTACAATCTAAAACAGCAGAATATGATTTTGAATAATAAGAAAAAATGAGAAATCGAAAAAAAAATTCGATGCATTCCAAAGATGCAAACTTCAACCTTATTAATCCTTATAGAGATGTGGGTGCAGCTTGGCAATTCCCCAACAAATTTGTGCACGAGGTTGCGGCAGGAAATTTTTTTCTAGGAGATCCAACAAATTTAAATTGTTGAGAGGTTTTCGTAGCTAATATATGACAAAAGAAATTTGAGCAAATAAATAGAATCATTTTCATTGCGTTCCAATGATGCAAACTTCAATCTTATAATCATGAGTGAGTCGAGCTGCGAAAAAGTACCAACTAGATCGAGACCCAAGCCTCGATGACCGTTCGCTCGTACATGCTCGTTGGCTATTTCCACTGATGATTGAAAGGTCATTCCCGCTCGTCATTTACACAGTCCAAGTACGCAGTCTTCGAGGCCATCATTCGGCAACCACTAAACAGTTCCTACAAATTCCGGTAGAGAATTTCAAATAGAAAATACTGAAACGACGTCAAGCAGAAACATCGCGGTAACCATTTGAATTTTAATGTGGACTCCCCGTGTAGAAATTTCTTAGGGATACCTAAGTTCCGATCGGAGCCCGATCCGGATACGATACGGATTCCCTAGAAGGCGTATCCTCATCGGAAATCCAGATCGCCGCCTACTACGTAGCACAAGGTGGAGACGTGGTGGCAAGAATTTGAAATATGTATTAAATACATTTTTCTTGCCAAATTAAATACATATTTTCTTAGTTCAAACGATCTCCATTTAATTTAAATATTGGTAGTACAAATAAGTCTCCGCCGTTTTGTTTTTAATAAAAAATTAGGCATTTATTGTGAAAGAACGGTACTTTATTTTTTATTCAAAGTATTGTCCATCGCTAGCCACTACTTTTTGCCATCTTTCTCGCAGCAAATGGATACCGCATCGGAAGAACGCTTCATCTTTTGAGGCTATCCACAAATCGACCCAATTTTTGCTATCTTCATATGATGTGAAGTGGTGCTCAGACAGGCCGTACGTCATCGATCGAAATAAATAATAGTCAGAGAGAGCAATGTCTGGTGAATACGGCGGGTGGGGTAAAACTTCCCAATTGAGTGTTTCCAAGTAGGTTTTGACCGGCGCCGCAATACGTTTTTCCTTGAGTGCTCGGCTCAATCTCATCAATTGTGTTCGGTAGAGAGCCCCAGTAATGGTTTCGTTCGGTTTGAACAACTCATAATACACGACACCAAGCTGATCCCACCAAATACACAACATGAGTTTTTTTCCATGAATATTCGGCTTGGCTGTCGATGTTGAAGTATGGCCAGGTGGTCCCCATGATTTCCTCTTCTTTGGGTTATCGTAGTGGATCCATTTTTCATCACCAGTGACTATACGATGCAAAAAAACCCTTTCGCTTATGCCTGGCAAGCAGCATTTCACATGTGCAAAATCGGCGTTCAACGGTTCTCGGCTTCAGTTCATATGGAACCCAATTTCCTTGCTTTTGAATCATTCCCAACGATGTTAAACGATGTGAAATTGCTTGTTGAGTCACTCCTAATGTAAGTGCAAGTTCTTCTTGCGTTTGGCACGAATCTCCCTTCAATAATGCTTCCAATTCCGCGTCTCCGTATACTTTCGGCATTCCGCTACGTTCTTTGTCTTCGACGTCAAAATCACCGTTCTTAAACTTTCGAAACCACTCACGACAACTTCCCTCACTTAAAGCAGCCTCACCATATACTTCTACAAGCAATCGATGCGCCTCAGCTGCAGATTTATTCAAATTAAAGAAGTAAATCAAAGGTTTCCTCAAATGACGCTTATTCGGCTCAAAACACGACATTTGCGCACGAAAAAAATTAATTGATGCTGATACAAAATCGCTAATATTTCAAGGTTATGGTCTTGCCAGACGTCCAACCTTATGATATGACGTTTTACATCTGACAATTTCAACCATAACCTCCTGGTGGGGCCATCCTTTGTCAAACGACGGAAAATTATTTGTACTCCCAATATAATTACTTAGAATAAATAACCTATATCACTTTTCTCCAGGAAATATAAGTCTTTCAAGGTCTATATATCTTCGAAATTTTTAATGAAATGTAAAGAATTTTGTTCGAAATTCTGTTATTAAAATATATATAAGTTCTGACAGTTATACTGTAGCACCAATTTTAACCTAATCTTTGTCACATCCTTGAATAAATGATTTCAGAAAACGTACAGCGTCTCCAGCTGATACGGATCGGTATCTCTTAGTGATTTTTACATTCATCCCTGGGATCTTATTCATTATCGAACTAGATCTTGTTCTAGGAGTTCGAGATTCTAGCCTGGATCCTATGCAAAGTTTCTATTTGGATTCTGACCAGTGTTCTTAATAGTTCCGGATTTGGATCCTTACTGGAATTCGATTTGCGAGCGTTACATTTCGCTATTGGATCCCATCCCATATCCGACTGGATCCCGATTGAGAAACCAGGATCCTAGTCCGAATCGGACTGTATCCATGACAATATTTTCTGCACGGGTCCCTACGTGCGACGTCCTTATCGAATCCTTATAGGGATATGATAGGATCTGGGAACTCCCCAACAAATTTCTGCACGAATGATATGCAATTCTCGACGCGCTTATATACACTTTGTCCCTCTACAAAATCTTTATTCTTTGATCGTACACGCTGTATGAGTATATTTCGCGGCAATCCACCAATCTGTGGTGCGCGTACGACACGATCCACTTTGCTGCATCCGCGAACACACTGACCTCATCTCTCGCCTTCTTGTGCCTTTCCCAAATAATTATACGAGAGGCATAACTGAGAATTCAGCGCATGAAGAAAATTGTTATATCTAAATAATCGGTGAAATGCGTGTGTGTGTATATAACCAGAGACCGCACAACGCGGAGAATTTATCTTCGGAATAATCAACGTGCTCTCCTAGCACGGCATACTCGAGATATGGCCATGAAGAGCGCAAGCACTTTGTTGGAATATTTTTAAAAATTCGTTCTAACTACTGTAAAATTGAATTCCCATTCGAGTTAATTTCAATCATTTCTCCAATTACTTTTATGGACAACCATTCAACGGATCGTTATTTTTATTTAATTTCAATGAAAGGATTCACGAACTCTTTGGACCTGTCCAATTTGCTGTTAGCCTCGATTCGAAAGTTGCGTCAAACTCTTAACTTTTGCATAGAAACTTTTCTCCTACGGTCGGTAAGTATATTCAAGTTTTTACTTCGTGCCCGCGGGGCTTTTACAAATGTTTCGGCCATTGCAATATTCGCAGCACATTCACCCAGAACGGTTGAATAAAAAAGCGAACGAAAAAAAAAACCTTTCTACACGTTAATTATTTATCGTGCAAAGACGAGTAATTATCATTGTCATTTTCACGGTAGCACATACCTTCAGAATACCACTGACGGGCAACGAGCCAATATGGAATGTTTATTATGTTTGTCATCAACGGGCTTATAATTAATCACCCTTGGCTAAAACACATGTATATAATGACACGGATATATTACGTATGTATATGTGAGAATACACGTGTATATACTTCACGACAATGGCGAGGCAGGTGCGAATGAGCTATTGTACTCGAAATTACCTCCCAAGGCCGGAGGGAGGTCTGCTCATCTTACGGCTGAACTGGTCCAAGCTTCATGGCCACGAATATATGCGAGGGAACTTCACTCCTGGTTTAAAATACCAATAAAAAGGGCCACCCGAAATTATTTCGTCTCTCCAGTGATTTGTCGCCATTTAGTAGTTATTTGTATATTTGTTTCCACCGCGGTCACAGCTTGTACTGGTAACAAATATTACTATAGGAATAGTAAAGCCCGTGCAGAAATTGTCGTAGAGATCCAATGAGTTATTGCATTGGATCCCTATACTAAAACGTCACGCTTGTCCATTGGATTCTAATCGTCCATTGGATTCTCCCTATTGAAAGCCAATATACAAATGTAATTTTTATTCTAAAGGATGGCCACATTATCGAACAGAATCCGATGCGATTCTTATCGATGGACCCCATCGCATTCTGTACGTTGAATTTTCTTAAGGGTTTACGTGGGTTTTAAAATTTCAAAAAATCCATTTTTTTTAAATTTCATTATCTAATAGTACAATATGTCTAGAATATTCTCCCAAAGTTTTAAGGCAATCGGAGTAAAAGTCTAGGAGAGAGAACCTTTGGGAATCCCCCCCCCCCCCCCCCCCCTTGGGAAAGACCGGCCGGGAGCGACGCAGGTATACGCATTTTTCTCAAACCACTATTTTTGAAGTCGGTGCACACGATTTCTTAAAAACGAATGCACCGATCTTATTGAAATTTTGCACACTTGAAAATAGCATTGACTAGTGATTGAACGGAGGTTTTCTTTTTCGATTACAACTAATTTTACTTGTAAAATTAGTTGTAATCGAAATACAACTACGTATACAACTAATTTTACTTGTAAAATTAGTTGTATACGTAGTGTAAATCGTACCAAAAGTTGAACTACTTTGCATACAACTTTGCCCCAAAAATTCAAATTTCAATTTTTTTTAAATCCTTCGTTCAATCACGAGCTATACTTATCTACTAACAAAAAAAATTTGGTTTTTTAATTTCAGATAAAGCTATCATGAGTTATCCTGACCACCACGAGGACACTCTTTTTTTAGGGGTCTCCGGACACTAGGCCACACTGACTGAATTTCCCAAATTTTTGGATGAAATTTTTGAAAAATATTGTTGAAATGTTGCTCCTTTATGTGCTTAACATTTTGAATAAAATAATTTATATATTATATTTTAAAAAAATAGAGGAAATATGCTTTTTTGGCTTCGAAACCCACGTAACCCCTTAATAAAATATATACTAGCTTCCGCCCACGTAGAATTTGGCCCATAGAAACTTCATTAGAAGTTTCTATGTGCCAAATTCTAACCCCGCATTAAGGGTTTTACAGAATCCTAAAATATGCGTTTTATTATTTGTTTTAAAGAATATTTATACCGAGTTTCAAGTTGATACACGCAAGGAAAGTTTTCCATACACACTTTTACACCCGACTTCACCCCCTTACGAGTTGATTTTCGAAATATCATTTTTTAATGCACCTCTACACCTTCTAAAGAACATATACGTCCAGTTTCAAGTAGATACACGCAAGGAAAATAATTTCCCATACAAACTTTTACACCCCATTTCATCCCCGCAAGAGTGGAATTTCGAAAAATCCTTTCTTAGTACACTTCTACACCTTCTAAGGTACTTATGTTCCAAGTTTTCAGTTGATACACGCAAGGAATATAATTTTCCATCCAAAATTTTACACAATATTTCACCCCCTTACGAATTGATTTTCGAAAAATTCTTTCTTAGCTTACTTCTACACCCCCTAAGGAACATATTTGCCGAGTTTCAAATTGATACACGCAACGAATATCATTTCGCATAACAACTTTTACACCCCAATTCATCCCTTTAAGAGAGAAATTTCGAAAAATCTTTTCTTAGTGCACTTCTACACTATCTAAGGAACATATGTTCCAAGTTTCGAATTGATACACGCAAGGAATATAATTTCCCATACAATCTTTACCACCCCCTTTGCTACCCCTTTAGGGGGTGAATTTCGAGAAAACCCTTCTTAAACGATTCCACCAATATGAAATCAACATGCTCTCCAAATTTCACGTTTCTACCTTTAGCGGTTTAAGCTGGGCCATGATGAGTCAGTCAGTCAGTCAGAACTTTGCTTTTTATATATTGTATATCTAAATAGATAAACAATGAGGAGATCTTTAAAAAATATAAATCTTATCTTAAAAAGTATAAAAACGCTGTCAATCGGGAAATAGAACGAAATCCACTTGGATTCCAATGTGACCTACCCACGTGCAGCGTAGCGTAGACGTGCTACGTACAGGGCTTTGATCCCCATCAAATCCCTTTAGGGATGTAGTAGGATCTGGGGACTCACCAACAAATTTCTGCACGGGATGGTGAAAAGCTATCGAGTGCGTGAAGTCACTTATTTTTGGCCGAGATGCGAAACAAATTTGGACTACATTTTTTTTATAAATTCTTATCGATGTATTTTTAACCCCTGAATACGAAGTCACAATTAATTTCCCCCTAAACCCTTAATTTATATTAAAAATCGTCGAAAATGTATGAAATGTGGTTTAGTCCCTTAAGCTTGCTATTCGGCAAAAATACGTAAACTTTCATTTTGCCCCCCTCCCCCCCCATGCAAGTATTACTCGTTACGTTGAATGCACCCTTTTTGAATGTTGGGTGAGAGAAAGGAAAATAAAAGGGTGATGCATGCCTTAATTCTTTTTATGTACCCATAGCAGAGTTGTCCAAAATCTTTATCGGGCGTTACGTTTTGCTCGATACAAATGTATCGAGTATCGAAAAACTTTTCGATACTCGATACAAAAGTATCAAGCTATTGTTGGAGATCGCGACTTTTATATCGAGTAGCGAATATTTATTCGATACTCGATACTTAAGTATCGAGTAACGAAAAGCTTTTCGTTACTCGATACTTTTATATCGAGTAACGAAAAGTTCTTCGATACTCGATACTTTTATAATATTGTCATTTTTTTAAATTTGTATAAAATTGTTTTTTTTTGTCACTTGAAATGCAACCCAAACAAACCCAAACAAACCCAAACACAGAGTCGGAAATTCTTTACCTTCCCTTTAGTACAAGGGTTCTGTATCAACCGTGAGAAATTACAAAACTGTTAACAGAATGGCTTCGTATTTTGAGGCTTTGGAATGGCACAAGTATCGAGTAACGAAAAACTTTTCGTTACTCGATATTTGGGTAACGAGTAACGAAAATTTATTCGATACTCGATACAAAAGTATCGAGTATCGCAAAACTTTTCGATACCCGATAAAAAAAGTATCGAGTATCAAAGGATTTTTCGTTACTCGATACAAAAGTATCGAACGATTGTTGGAGATCGCTACTTTTGTAGCGAAGTATCGATCGAATTCTTATTGCTCGATACATTTGTATCGAGTATCTTTAATCGAATTCGATACTGAAGTAACTAGTTACTGCCAACTCTGACCCATAGTGGACTTCTCATCGTTTTGCATTAGAAGAATTGTGGGGGTGAAGCTTGTGGGTGCAACTGCAAAATCAGCCCTTGACATGCTTCACTCTAAGCGGTGACTTTTCGGGTGACAAAAAGAGATACATGCAAATAATATGAGTTGCTCTCTCTCTCTCACACACTCTAACTCTCTAACTTTCTAGCTCTCTCACATTCTCACATTCTCAGATTCTCACTCCCCCACTCTCTATCCATCCGTCCATCCACCAACATTGTAGAGTACACATCAAAATTGAAATTTACCATTTGTAACCATAAATGACTCTACATGTAATGCAGCATTTTTCAACAAATCACAGACATTTAGCAAGTCGTAGTTCCCCCCACCCTGCTACAAAACAGCGGCAGTGTAGTGGGGGTAACGTTAGTTTCATGTGACATCTTGCTAAATCAGACCCCCTATATGCATATCTTTAAAAGCATTTTCAATGCTAAAAATTGTTGAAGGATTTTCGTAGCTAAGATATGCCAAAAGAAAATTGAGCAATTAAAAAATAATCATTTTCATTGCGTTCCAACGATGCAAACTTCAATCTTATAATCATGAGTGAGTCGAGCTGCGAAAAAGTACCAACTAGCTCGAGACACCAGCCTCAACGACCGTTCGCTCGTGCATTCTCGTTGGCCATTTCCACCGATGATTGACAGGTCATCGAAACGGTAGTTTGATTCTCGCTCGTCATTTAACACAGTCCAAGTACGCAGTCTTCGAGGCCATGATCCGGCAACCAGTAACCGAGATCGGAACGCCGCGTGACCTCGTCAGACTTTGACTCCAGCTACTATATGTTGAACGGAAGAACGGTATACACTGGTAGGATCTTCATTATTATCAACGCTAAGGATTCTCCATTGAGCGACTATTCTCTGAGTCCAATTAAAACGATTGTTCCGTGTTTTTTTTATTTTTATTTTTTATACGAGCTGCCTCGTATACATAATCGTATATATTCTCTCGGTATATGCGAGGAGAAAGGGAACGTGAGCGGTGCGCTCATCTCCGGAGTTCATGGTCCGAACGGATAACGAGACAGCTCGGTGGACGTATCAGCTTCCGAGAAAACGAAACGAGCATGAGACGAATAAGAATAAGAATATAAACAAGGATGTGGCGAATATAAAGACGAGTAAGAGTGTCGAGTGAAAAGCCCTTTCGCCCCAGTCCCCGTCTCCTCTTCCTATACCATCCCTTCATCCAACTGAAGATCGACCATATCTCGCTGGACACGGTAAGCTGGAAGACGCATAGGAGGGCCAAGGCATCCGGGTGAGTCTGGTTCGTCATCGAGATCGGAGAGGTCGCGTCTCGTTCCCTTGAAACTGAGATGAGCGATTTCCTTCGTCGTCTACGTCGTGGATCTCTTCGGATGGTAGAAAGAGAGATAGAGAGTCACGAAGGAGTGGCAGAAGACTCGGTTGAAGAGTAGTCGAGAATTACGTACGTACGTACATACACGTGAGAAGGAACGAGAGAGAAAAATCTGTCAGACGCCTCCGCTATGGCGTTTATAGCGTATTCCCCCCCCCCCCCCCCCCCCCCCCACCCCCGCCCACCGCGTGTACGCTGTAAATTCATGTACCACACGCATAGGTATGATCTGATCATGGCGGGGAAGCGATGATCACGGAGGTAGGTGCGAGATAAAAATGTTTCGTGTTTACAAGCGCGGACCGAGAGGTCGGAGGGAAAGGGGCAGTAAAAAGGTGCTGATGGCCCATGTATACTTCACAAGGGAATCCTTGGCAGGGTTGATCGTTTCGTGGTAGTAAACGAGCTGGTGCGACCAAGGGCTCTCGTATAACGTCTACCCGAACGGTTTTGCGCGTATAAATATATATGCTGCGCTCTGAGTTAACGTGTGTAGCAAGGGAAAAAAAAAGAAGTGTGCAAAGGTGAATGTGAGAGGAAGAGAAAAGATTTCGTCCAGACTAGGTAAACTTGGCGAGTTCGTGACGACCGTGTATCGCAAACTCCAAGGATGCAAGTGGCACAAACTCGACGAGGCTGACCGCAGTCAAAGGATTCACAGAGGCGTCTCTCTCTCTCTCTCTCTCTCTCTCTCTCTCTCACACACACACACACACACACACACACACACACACACCGACATCGAAAGTAGAATAAATAATGGGATTTCGTATACATACAACTGTATGTATAGCATCTTCCAGGAGGGTACCGTAGGTTTGTGGTGCGCTGGGCAAAAGAGGCAAAGCGGTGTTCGAAGAACGGACCATGAGGTCCGCTACGTTGCAACCAAGCTTTTGTGGAATAACCACGCGACAAACGTTTTATTTTAGCCCAAGATTCGTCGCGAGGAAATTCTAAATGGAATCATTGTTGAGAGATATGCGGAACCCGTGCAAGAAATTTGTTCGGGAGTCCCCAGATCATATCACGTCCATATAGAGGGATTTGATAGAGATGCCGCACGCAGGGAGTACACATTGGAATCCAAGTGGATTCCGTGCTATTTCTTTATTGACGTTTGAGAATTTTTCATTTAATATTCTCAAACTGTATTTGTTGGATCTCCAAAAAAAAAAATAATATAATTTCGCATCCCCGTATACAAGTTTGTCGAGGAGCCCAAAATGGCACCCACATCTATATAGGAATTTGTTAGGGACACTGCACATACCCGTGCAGAAATATTGTCATGGATACAGTCCGATTTGGACTAGGATCCCGGTTTCTCAATTGGGATTCCAATCGGATATCGGATCGGATCCGGGTGCGAAATGTAACGCTCGCAAATCGCATTCTAGCCAGGATCCTAATCCGGAACTATTAAGGACTCTAGTTAGAATCCAAATAGAAACTTTGCATAGGATCCAGGCTAGAATCCCGAACTTCTGGAACAAGATCTAGTTCGATTTCGAATCTGATCCCGGGGATAAATGTAAAAATCACCAGGTAATACCGATCCGTATCAGCTGGAGACGCTGGACGTTTTCTGAAATCATTTATTCAAGAATCTAAAAAAGATTAAGTAAAAATTAGTGCTACAGTATAACTATAAAAAATTATATATTTTAATAACAGAATTTCAAACAAAATTCTTTACATTTAATACAATTTTTCGAAAAAACAATATACTGGGTGAGGCACATAAAGTGTTACAGAGCAATAGCACTCAAACTATTGATCATATCCAAAAATGTTTCAGACAAAAGTTTCAGTGTTAGAGAAGGCCGTCATACTGGACCAACCTATTTTTTTATCGGTGGAGGCGCTGAAGCTACGTCAAGGTCAACTCCACGTTTTTAAATAGAACCATGTATTTTTTTTCGATGACATTATTACCAATTTTCAAAGGATCATCACTTTCAAAGGATCCACTAACCTTGGTTTGGGTCTACCTACAGAAGATGCTCGAAGTGATGACCCTCGACTTGTAAACACTTGTTAATTCGCTGATGAAAAGACCGTCGAACTTCAACCAACATTTGTGGTGTAATTTCGGTACATGCTCGGCGTATTCTTTCTTTCATGTCGTCAGCCGTGGTAGGTGCTACCGCCATTACGCGTTCTTTGATTGAACCCTAGAACCCTAGAACCCCATGACTGTGGTTCGTTCGCACCCCAATTTTTATTTTAAAAATGAGGTTTTTGCTGATTTTTTCGTTTTTCAGTCGTTAAAGGGATTTTTCACGAACTAAATATTAATTGAATCGGATGTCTCGTACAGCATTCTCTTCCTTATGAAATAACGAAGAAATTCGTGTATGATAAAGTTCATTTATCCCCGTAGGACCCGTTTTATGATCAAGAAAAGCGTGGGGTGAATATAGACCCCAGTCATGCATTTGAAGGTTAAAAATGAATAATGTCTTCGAGGGTTAATAAATTTGGTCCATTTTATATGGAATAAAGAGTTTTTCCACCAAAATAAACGATTTTTTCGTTTGTAAAATAGACTAAGTTCCGACATCGGACTAAATCTACTTGTTGGAAAGCTCGTCATAGAATTATGTTTATCAAAAAGTAAAATCCTTCAACCATATTGCCTCGCCAATTACCTTTGAATATATAAAAAATTGAAAAAAGTTGTAATTTTTCGAGTAAAACTCTCACTTTTGTAAAATTGAAATTTTTCGATAATTTTTTACAACAATTTAATTTTAAATTTTCCGAATTTCCATTATGCAGATATATTATGAAGTTTTCAAAGTGTATTCCTGATTATTTACAATTATAACCAACTGAAACGTTGTTTGTGCCAGGTGGATGAAGTGCCAACAGGATCAAATTGGCCCAATGTGGCAAAATCGTGGCCAAAGAGAAGTGTCTCAACGGTTAAAAATTGAAACTTGGAAGCTTCTTCAGTAGGTCTGGTGTAAGTTCATAGATTACGAGCCTACGACCCCCCCCCCCCCCCCGCCCCTGCATTTCAATTCCACTTCGATCGAACAGTCAAACAGTTTAAGAAATGTGGCAACGTGGAAGAACAAGCCCGTGAAAACGTTTGTTTCAGATTGCACCAGTTTCCCTCTCACTGAACTCTTTGAGTGTGGATATACAGACGCTTGAAGCAGTTGGGACTAAACATATGCGCTCGTGATGCCGCCGCAAGCCGACGAGTCTGTCAGGCTGGAGCACGATCGGACACGTCGAGAAAACAAAAGCACATATAGTTCACTTTTAAGGACAACTTGGGATGTCTCGAGCCTAACGTTGAAAACAAGATGAAAGTACAATACATGAATAAAAAAAAAGTTATGATCAACTATTAGCGTATGTCTTTGAGTTTTGTTGAAAGTGCAACATTCCATGGATTCCAGGGTACTATCGTCACACAAGGAATCCTTGCAACTGCGTCATGTCGGCCATGATGCCGCCGCAGGCCGACGAGTCTGTCGGGCTGGAGCACGACCGGACAAAGTCGAGAAAACGAAAGTAGATATGGTTCACTTGCGGGGCCAGCTTGGGTCGTCGCGAGCCCAACGTTCAAGAAGAGATGAAAGTACACTCTAAAAGTTGAAAAAGTACGCCATGTAATAGAAAAAAAACCCCTCGAAAATATGATTGTTTTTTTTTATTTAAAAATATTATGGTTCATCTTGAAAATAATATTTATTTGTTGCCATTCAAGCAATGGTTTTATTATATTTTTTCCATCAATCAATTGTACAAAAACAATGAAACTATTTATAAAATAGTAAAGTACAATGTACATGTTATGAAAGTTTACAAGAAATTTTGTATGCAAAATTGTTAAACCTTAGAAATAATCTTATTGAAGATGTGTTTTTTTTTATTTGAAAGATCAAATTATTGTAACAAAAAATTGTCATACAAGAACGCCGCAAATGGCGTGTATGGTCAAGAAGAAAAGGCTCAGGAAGATATATAATTTTCCGTTCCCGCCATCCAAATTAACCCTTCGTGGTCACACTTCCAAATTCAATCGCGGTGGTCCCACTTGGGTCGATTCTACCCAGTCAGTTTTCAAAACAGTATTGTGACCAAACTATCCAGCCGAAGTGGTTCAAAAAATTACGGAACATACTTTGAACTTTCTAGATGATGTATGAAAAATTTATTTATAAGAAATAAAATGACATGTTAAAAAAAATTCATAAAGAAGTGAAAACGCAAAAAATACATTTTTTCGCTCAAAAAATCATAGTTCCGTGAATTTTCAACATCTTTAGCTAAAATTTGGACGTGAGACTCCTTGGATATGCTACTTTTGGGAAAAAATAGTAGCATAGTGCGCGTTCCAAAACTTCACATCATATGAAGATACCAAAAATTGGGTCGATTTGTGGATAGCCTCAAAAGATGAAGCGTTCTTTCGACGCGGTATTCAGAAGCTGCCAGAAAGATGGCAAAAAGTAGTGGCTAGCGATGGACAATACTTTTAATAAAACATAAAGTACCGTTCTGTCGCAACAAATGCCCAATTTTTTGATAATAAACGGCGGAGACTTATTTGTACTCCAAATAAATTGTACCTAAAATTTCATAAATGTAAGACGTTTTGTTCGTTTCCAAAAAAAAAATATGTAAAAAATGGCAATTTATTCGCCGTCAACATGTATTTCCCCCCTTAAGTTTTGCCCAAGGTGCCAAGTTGTACGGCTCATCATCCCCAAGTACGATAATCATTTTTATTTTACGAGAAACAAGTGCTCCTTATGCAACTCATAGTTGACACTAAGTGCCTTATACTTATGAGACCGATTCGCCGATAAGCATTCTATTTAGCCCATGCATTTTTATAATTGATAGCTGTGATTATTTTTGTAGATTTTTCGATTCTGCTGGAAGGGCTAATTCTGAGTGGCGGCAACGTCCCCCAATTTCACGTACAACCAAAGTTTGTACTTTATGAAAAGTCAATAATCCCTATACATCTTATAATTGATACCAGATGTCTTGTTGTTGATAGGAATTATTCACGGATAAGCGTCCGGTTGTGCCTAGTTATTTTCACCGTCGACAGCGGTGGTTAAGTTCGAAGAACCCTTAGAAGATCTTAGAAGTGTGATTTAAGGCAGTACTCTGGGCATAGGGACACTTTTATACGTATTATAACGAGAGAATCCTGCATGTATAATATAAAACGGTGAAGGAGGACTAGCGACTATACTGACATCGCACACAGTCCGTTAACTCATTATTTCGCCATGGTCGACGTATGACGGACGTGTGCCGAGGACCCTAAGGGCTTGAGGGCCATACGTCGAAGTGCATATACGTCACGCAAGGGCCCAGGGAGCGGAGGAGCTGGGCGAGCTCAGAACTCTCTCGGGCCCTCGCAACACCACCTTGGAACTATACACTTGGTGCTGTTGAGTGGATCAGTACGCGGGATATATTTAGCGAATGCTGCCAGCAACTGAGTCTATATCTCTCGACGATCTCGCGCCCAGCCGTTTTCCTTCCTTCTCAGCTACGTGAGCCTGCGGCACTACATATAAGAAGCTGAGACGAGAGAAGAGCGGAGAATCCGCAAACTCAGTCGTACCCGCGAAGCAAGCCATATACTCGACGGTTATAAATGATTATTTACAAACTATACGTATTCGCCATGTTTTCACATTCTTTCGACGATAATTCTAGACATTTAACGTATCGAGCCTCGTTGATGAAAAAAAAAAAAAAGATGAAGATATACGAAATCAATTGTATAGATGAAAACTCACCTCGCACCTGGAAGTGTCGAGTATCTCGACCTCGGTCGTAACATTGTCGATCGTAACACTGTGTCGATAGAGAAAATCTGAAATCAGGAAAAATATGAGATCAACTGATATGTTCGTTCATTTGGCAAAACTTGACTTGCCCTCTTATCAATTACGAATAATTCTTAGGTTAACCCTTGAAATACACGATTTATTACGGAAATACTGAAATTTAATAAGAACGTTGAAGTTCGTATCGTTGAATTGCAACGATTCCTTTTGGTTTATTTTCCATTACTTTATTTTCATCATTATCCAAAGCCTTTATTTGCAAATTGATCGCGTGAATCACTAACAAGAATACGTAAAAACGGTTGAGGCATTTTCGCAGTCTAAAACGGCCAAAAAGTAAATTATTTATTCAAGATATTTATTTAAATTTTATCAATTCAAATAAAATATAGGTAATATTCGGAACATTGCAACATAGTACTTGCGGATTTCTCCTTCAAATTTTAACGAAGTAAAATTTTAAGCACGATATGCAATTTCGACGAAACATGTTTCAAATCTATGACTCTTTCGTGACAAGTTCAATGTGGCCGATTTTTCAAATTGTTTCAATTTATCTATTGACCTTTGTTTCAATATCTATAAAATGTTAAGTAGTTGAAGCGATTATGAACGCTAAACCAAAACGAAGAAATTTTTTTTTTAACGTAAACGATTGATTTATAAGCAAATTCTGAACAGTCCTAGCACAAGCATAAAATTAAATAATTATAGAGAACCTTAGAAAAAATGTCATCTAGAGTCTGCAAATATAAATTCGAGTGAAATAACCGGTGCAGAAATTGTCGTAGGAATTCAATTGTATTCCCATACTTGTCCCTGCTTCCTGATAGGGATCCAATGGGTAGTCGCATTGGAACCCTATACTAAAACATCACGCTCGTAAATTGGATTCTAATTGGGATTCCCCAATGGAATCCTATGTAGGAATCCAATTTGAATCCTAAAGGATTTCCATATTATCGAATCCGATACGATTCTTTATAGATCACATCGTACTCAATACGTTAAATTTTCTAAACAAAATATATCGATATACAAATAGAGTGGACCTTAAAAAAGTACCTTATCTTAAGGTAGTAGTCTCGCCACAGACGTGTTGAAAGGTTTGTTCGCCGCTCAATCGATGAAAGCTTCGAAATATTGCGAAATATCCTTATAATATAGGTTGTACATCTTATCGGTATGTAAAAGCTTGTAAAGTAACGATGAAAACGCATAATATAATGTTTACCTAACCCTCACTTTTGTATCAGACTATCCATTCCGGCTACTAATGCGTAGATACTCTGCGTATACGGATATGCGCACACTACTGTGATCTAGTTCTAGTCTGCTCCAGTCACTTCGTGGCGCTAGCGTCGCTAGACATTACTTAATTTAAATCGTCATATCTCTAAAACTAGAGGGTCAAAATTCCTGATTTTTTTTACCCACTTCGTCATATGTTCCTCTGTAATTGAGAGTTTTTTTTTAATCTGTAGAAAAGTTTCGACGTTATTGCGTGAAATGTGAAATTTGCCACTGCTTCCCATAAGAACACGCGTAAAACCGTGCAATCTTTGATTGTCAATATCTCGAATACACAATGGTGAATCGTTTTGAAATTTTTCAGGTAATCACTTAATAGTGTACTGAATGGATCCTCAAAATAAATTTTTAAAAATTTATAGAAAAGCGCCTTGGCGAGACTACTCCCTTAAAAAGTATAAAACGCTTAAGAAACTGTATCTTAAAAATCGATTTGAATCTCATCACTAAAAAGCCACTGTAATTATCGTTTGTTATTTATCTTACTGCACTTTGACATAATATCACTACACACGTACAAGCGCACGAAGCGTGCAGGTTACTTTTTCAACAGGCCGAGTTTTTTCTCGCGATTTTTTCATATATTTTCGATTGGAGCGTGGTAAGAATTCTCAAATGGCGTTCAGCGGAAAACAGTGCAGAATCCAATTGGATTCCAATGAGAACTATGTGCCGTGTCCCTAACAAATCCCTATAGAGATGTGGGTGCATCTTGGGACGCCCTAACAAATTCGTGCACGGGATCACGAAAACATAATTTTTTTTGGAGATCCAACGAATTCCGGTTGAGAATTTCGAATAAAAATTCTCAAACGACGTTAACTGGCGCGGAATCCACCTGGATTCCAATGAGGACTCCATACGTGCGGCGTCTCTACCAAATCCCTATATAGGGATGTGGGGTTCCAAGAATCTAGGGACTCCCTAACTCCCTGCACGGGCATCTTGTAATTTAGTCACTGTATGACTAAAGTATGCCTTCATCAATGGCGACTCGTATTATTTTACTTACTAAATTTAGAACTTCGAAGGATACAGCTTGAAAAATGCAAAAAATCGTTCTTCCACTTAAGTATAGATAGCAATGGAGAGAAATAAAGTGGAATAATGTGCGTTCCTAACACTTTTCTATTTTTTACGCAAACCAATGACGTCACAACTTCCGCCCATCATAATTGCGCCGACTTCAGCCGGACCAGCGGCACTTCATTTCCGCAATAGACTTGCAAACACTTTCTTCGACCGGGATTACTGAATTCCCGTAAGAGACGGTCCATTAAATTTCGTCGACGAATCCTTAACCGAATCGCTATATTACACACTCGATTTATCACCAGTTTCTCTGACAACGGTAAAATATGATATTCTAATAATATTTCTCTCTTTCCGTACGATTTACTTTACATCGACCAACTGGTTTTAACCTATAATGCACGTGTATCTGTTCTGGAGTATTTTATCAAGTCCGGAAAAGTGTTGATCGATAGAAAAAGTATATGTGTTCGATTTCTTTCGCGTATACACATTGAGAATTGAGTATAAAGGTACGAATTGGAATCGGATACCAGTTTACCATATATTACATAAATAAATATTTTGCTTCGCCAAAGTGTGCGACCGAAAATTTGTCGAGCCATCTCAACTGAGATATACTTTTGCAAATCAAAATAATTATTTTTCAAAAGCAAATAATCAACATCAACATTGGGAAAAAGTTCGGTAAAGCTAATTTCGGCATGATTTTCACTACGTAATTCTCTCGAAATGCCTGTTGGAATTTTTCGTGGATGTCGATGTAACGAATCTTTAGGGAAAAGCAAAAAAGTTCGTTATATCGAGTTTTCGTTATATTGAGGTTTCGTTATATCGAAGTCATGTTAAAAAAAATTCATTTTATTGGGGTTTTAATAAAAACGACAAATAAAAATTGCTCTAATTTAAACCTTTCTTTCTTTAAAAAAAATATAATAGTACTATAAGATATTTTACTAATATAGGAATATTTTTTGAAGAAAGAAAAGTTTAAATTAGAGCAATTGCCGATTAGAGCATAATGTGTATAAAATATTATTTTTGAAAGCAGATTATTTTAAAATTCAACAAATATTTTGATTAAAACATATTTATTGATTTTATAATCATATATATACATAGTAACATTGAAATAACAGCTTTGGTATCTTTGGGTTCATCAAAGCCTTCTAAAAAAAAGTCGATAACTTTCTTTTGCGCACCGTTAGACTGCTGCTTTTACCACACACTTTTCGGAAACCAATATTGCGTCTCCTTTTAAAGTTCTCAAGTTTAAAAGTTCCCTTTACTCGCACGGAAGTCGTCATGGCCTAACAATTTAGCAAACGATTCGGCTTTTTCCTTCATCAGCTGTCCACCAAGATTTAGATTATTCTTCCTAGTATGTTGAAACCCACGTTAATAAGCTTGCTTCAATATCTGAAAACTCAGCTTTTCGTTATCTTTTCATGGTTACTCCAGATGAGTCAGCCATCAGCCAATGGAATTCCATACTCCGCCGCGATCGCTTTCTTCTTTTAGCATTGAAAATGCTTTTAAATATGTATATAGGGGTCTAATTGAGCGAGATGTCCCACGAAACTAACACTACCCGGAGCCCACTACCGCTGTGTTATAGCAGGGTGGGCGGAGCTGCGACATGCTAAATGCCTGTAATTTGTTGAAAAATGCTGTGCATTACACGTAGAGTAATTTCTGGTTACAAGTTGTAAGTTTCAATTTTGGTGTGTACATTATAATGTTGGTGGGTTTGTTTGGGTTTAAGTTTGGGTTTAAGTTTGTTTATTTGGGTTCGTTTGTTTGTTTGTTTGTGTTCGTTTGAACTTGGTTGAGTTTGTTTGGGGTTAAGTTTGGGTTTAAGTTTGGGGTTGTTTGGGTTTAAGTTTGTTTTGGTTTGTTTGGGTTTGATGGATGGATGGTGAGAGAGACTGAGAATGTGAGAATATATGTAAGATACCGCGAGAATGAGAGAGTAAGAGAGTCAGAAGACAGTGAGAGAGTGAGAATGTTAGAAAAGTTAGAGAGTGAGAGAGAGAGCAACTCATATTATTTGCAGTAGCTTTTTTATCACCCGAAAAGTCTGATTATATTTTCAATGCTATGAAATAGTTGCACTTTGTGTAATATCTGTAGATTTTTTTAATCCACTTTTCACTTCGTAGATTATTTTCCTCTTCTCCCCAATGGTCAAAGACTTCCGTTATTTACCATCCATGCTTATGTTGCACCGGCTCAAATTCACGCTTCCCGATTGTTTTGATTTGACGACTGAACTGATGAATTCACGTGTACAGTTGAAGAAGGGAAAGTTTGCAAATCTAGGCAGGCTCTGTAGAAGCAGAGGGGGGGGGGGAGAAGGGAACGAAACAAAGAGAGTTCGTTTACTTACCGAAAGCTTCGTGATACAGAGGTTTTGTTCACACAAATTCCTTGTATAGAGGTTAAGGACCGTGAAAATAAATTCGTTATTATCTATAGTTTTATTTATTATCTTATTTGTTATCTATAGTTTTATTCATTATTAATCTATAGTTTTTCTTTGTTGTATCAACGCTTCGGATGTCCACCCGAAGGAAATAGACAAATCTTCGTTATATATAGGTTCGACTGTATTCTTTAAAACTTTACATGATTAACGAGTTCTGGAATTAAATATTTTATCACTTTATTCAAAAAAAATAGGGTGGCGTGCAAAAGAGATGGTATTTATCGGATATAGGGGCGAGGGGGGGCACATCGGGAAAAAGTGCCATCGGGCACTTTTTCACTTAAGTGACAATGAAACAGTAGTTTTTTCACATAAACAAATTTTTATTTCTCATGTCAGTAGTACATATATTTAGCTGTAATTATTACAAAGAACAGTCCTCCAATTATAATCAGTCTATAACGCGTACTAAAGAGAAATTCGAATTCCCGCCCGGCCCTTCCGAGACATCGATATGATAATCTCGATAATTTGGGGAAGGAGAAGGTCTCACGTGAGATAGGGGGGGGGGGGGGGGAGTCTACCTTCCTCACCAGTGAAAATTAAGACTCGTTCTCTTTCGCTCCGGCACCGTCGAGTCTTCCTGATCGCTCACCAGACACTTCATATTTCGCAAGATCGAGATTTGTTATCGATATCGTTGGGATTATCCATCCACGATTTCACCAGTCGAGGCAACATTTTGGTCTGGCCGCCCGGATTTGCCATTGTGAGGCTGGTGAAAAATACCGTCGTCTGGAGGGAATCTACATGGTCCCGGAGCACGAGAAAGAGCCATCGACGGAAAAAACATAGAAACCGCGAGCGAGAATTAGATAAGTAACATTTGTCTGTTTCTTGCGTTGCTCTCCTCCCACTAATGTATGCGAGCGTGCGTTTAACGAACGAATTTCGTCCGGAGCGACTTTGCGCACAGATCGAACCGAATGTTCACTCAATACATATATAGAACGATATATTATTGTTATTCTCAATTGGTCTTGTTATACTATAAATTCATCCCTATATTCTACTTTCGATTGTATCAAAAATAAAATCAGACATGTCAACTTACAAGTCTTAAGGTTATAAGAGATCCAATAAACCCTTTCAATAGTGCCCAAACCTTCTTGTGTTCCGGTGGCTCGCGCAACCCTGCGGGAGGTTTGGGCATGGCGTTTAAAACGCCTCAAATCAACATCTTACATAAAAATCAATATTTTGCTGTTAAATCTCCTTATCTTGGGTTCGGTATGACCCAGACGGGTTTGTCAAAGGTATAGTTTGAATTTGGAGGAAACATCTTTCACATTGCAATCCAATTTTAAGGTAATTCGGTCGAGTTTGGCCGAAGTCAAATTTCATCCGTAATTTAGATTTATTTACGTACAATTTAACCATATAAAAGCTATGATAAATTAAATTGTTGCATAACAAAATATTATAAGCTTCTTTTAGGCGTGTAAATGATAAGTTAATAATTAATACCCGGAATAGACGAAAAAGTTGACTACCGAAAAAGTCGACTAACGAAAAAGACTCAACTTGACTACCTCTCTACACGTTAGGGAGCGAACTAACCTAACCTTACGCATAAGGCACTAGATTGCATTCACGAGTTTTGTTGTAAAGAAAATGGAGCGGGTGCGTGCTTCAACAGGCCGCTTTGCATCCTTTCTTTTAACATAAGATGTCCGAGAAGAACCATAAAAACATAATACGTGTATTTGTATATTTGTGTCATAAAGCCTAAGAGTTTTTATCTAATTCTGTATCTAAGTATTTTACGAGATTTATGTCCTATCAAGACTCTTGAGACGGTTGGAATGTTCCCGCTACAGAAAAAAAAATAAAACTCTGCTTCCATTTGCATATTGTTATACATATATTATATGTATATAATATATTTTATATGTTACATATATTATATATGAACCAATTGTTCCTTGTTTACTTCATACTTGCTTTACATTTGCTTGTGTTAGACAATATTCATGGAATATTCTCTGCTTACGTGAAATGTTACACTCGACCAAATTCAAATAAAGCCCGCGCGACTGCGCCGCCATGTTTTTTCCCCTAGTAACTTCTGCTAGCGAGAGAGATCCGGTGTATGACAAGGACAGAGACCGCGGACTCGCATTAATTATTGAAATAACAAAAAACCCTGTGGTAAATCGACTAAAATCGTTGGTAAATATCTTTTATAGATATCAACCATTATAGTGGTAAGTTTTTTTTTGGCCCTCAAACGATTAATTTTTCGTGTATATTGAAATTTCGATAGTTGGCGTGTCATCTGAGCCTTATGCCCTATAAGAGCAATGTAAAGTTATTTATTAATTACACCCAAACTACATGGTAAATTAACTTAAAATTTTGCAGACATGTAGAGCAAGGTCAACTCTTTCGATTAAATTTAAAAAAACAGGGTCTTAAACGTGAACCCCAATTCGACCGAACTACCTTAAATACCGTTGTAGGTTGGTTCTAAGAATATCATATTTCTTCGTAGTAGTTTTGATTTTTTCTCTATTTGAAACCTCCTCTATGGTGCGCAAAATAATGTCTTTAGGTATTTCACGTCGCTTATTCTTCTCCTTGAACGTAAATGGCATTTTGCTGAAATTAAATCATTGAAATGAACACAAAAACCATATAACACAAAACCACAAAAATATCCCACCAATACACTATGCAGCGAGGGGAGCATTTGACATGCCCAAGTCGCCCTTCAAAGGCAGTGCTCAATGGTCCCCAGACACTCATTTTCCAAGCAAACTTCAATAACTTTTTTTTTATGAAATAGTTCATCATGATTAACATGTTAATATAATCTTTAATAAACACACAATTAGACGTACACAAAGAAACTCTTACCTTATTGCAAATTGCTCCGTTATTTACTGCGAAATCACGATTTTTTTTCACTTTCGCACGCACCAAACCGAAAACCGTCTGTTTCTTTGACAACTGAGACAAATGACAGAAGAAATTTGGTTAAACGGTGTTGCCAGGCACTAAACTAAACTACATTGGTAGAAATTTAAAAAAAACTACAGTGCGGGAAAAGAAATGATATTTGTCGCTGGTTATGTTTAGAAGGTATAGATTCAAACAACATTCTATTCAATTCAAATAAATAATTCCTGTCGCCGTACAATTATCAGTATTACGCCGTTCAATGAATTAGACAAAAAAAGAAAAGAAAATCTCACAAAACGAATTCTATGCCAAAGAAATTAGGTTAATTGAAAGAGTTTTAATGTTTCACGTGATTCAAAATTGGCCTCACCGCTTCACGGACTATAGGTATTTCGGACGAAGAAAAATAACAGTTTTTTGCGCACACGATCGTTATACCGCACGTACACGATGTGCAAGATTTCATGAAAACAATGCAGCTTCTCGTTCAAGCTGGGCTTACGCGCAGCAGGAAATTTACCTCTGTTGTACTTCTCGCAGCGGGAAATAAACTTTTAACGGAGCGCGATAAAGCTACATGACTTTATTTTTTCTAATTTTTTACATTTTTTTTTTTGTTTCTTTCTCCATTATTCACATTCTTGACCGAATTCTTTGTCTTCGCCGTGTCGTCTTAGTTCCGGACACGCTGTTACGAGGTCGCGAGCGCCCTAAAAATGTGGGCCACCGTAACTATATAATATTCACCGTCGCGTTACGACGCGCTTTGAGACACGCTTACTTCCTTGTTGTCTCTTCTTTGCTCGACACGCTGTTTTTTTTTTATTGCTTTTTTTTTGTTTTCACCAGCAAAGATCGCCTCGTTTCTCGCAGCGTCGATGGCACTTTCGTTCCTCTTTATCGTGGACTTTATTTTTACTTTATTCTTTATTTCATTTGACCCGAATGGCCCCCTGAAAACCCACACAAAAAATTGTTCACCCGCTGAGAGGAGCGAGCGTATTTCAACTCATAAAAATGCAAGGTAGTACCCACGAAGCTGGACACAACGTACACGTGCAAAATATATATACGAGAATCCTGAGCAACGTGTGAATTTTATCGTGCGCCGCGGAGGCTTTCGAAGCTCCGGAGCCTCACGATTTACCCGGACCGTATCAACACGACGGCCTCGCGTACATCGGGTATTTACGATTACACGATTCGACTCTTGTAAACTGCGGTGGTGGATTAGAAGATTCTTCGATACGTAATTTGGGCGAGAGATCGCGCACGTTCGCTGTTCGAAAATTCAAATGCGTTTTATCAACGTCGTCCCGAGCAGAAATTTGTTCAGGGTGAAATCCGGACCGGATCAGGCTGCCACAATAGCAAATCCGGGCCGGATCAGGCAAATTTAGTCCGACCCTGATCAGGGATGTAACGCTTTTGCAAATTCAGGTCCGGATCAGGCACCTTATCAGGCTCTGATCAGGCGCTTTATCAGGCCCGGATCAGGCACCTTACCAGGCTCGGATTAGGAACTATATCTGGCTCGGATCAAGCAACTTATCTGGCCCGGTTCAGGTGCCTCATCCAGCCTGAGACATGCGTGTCATCTGGCTCAATCATTTGAATAATTTTTTGTTTAAAAATAGATCAACATTTATTAAATTATTATCGCAGTTACACGTTATCAAGTTTACTAACGTTATTAAAAATATAAAACATATGAAAACATTTTTTTAAAGTTTATGTTTTTATTTTACTTCACTTGATCGTTTAGTTTTTGTTCCGGTTTTGGCGATGACCGTCCCAATCTTTCCGGCCCAATCTGTCCGGCGCAAATCATGCGTGCCTGATCAGGGCGCCTTAGTGATACCTGATAAGGCTTCTATCCGGCGCAAATCAGGCGTGCCTGATCAGGGCGCCTTATTGATCCCTGCTCAGGCCCCTGTCTGGCCCAAATCAGGCGTGCCTGATCAGGGCGCCTTATTGATCCCTGCTCAGGCTCCTGTCTGGCTCAAATCAGGCGTGCCTGATCAGGGCGCCTTATTGATACCTGATAAGGCTTCTATCCGGCGCAAATCAGGCGTGCCTGATCAGGGCGCCTTATTGATCCCTGCTCAGGCCCCTGTCTAGCGCAAATCAGGCGTGCCTGATCAGGGCGCCTTATTGATCCCTGCTCAGGCCCCTGTCTAGCGCAAATCAGGCGTGCCTGATCAGGGCGCCTTATTGATCCCTGCTCAGGCCCCTGTCTGGCTCAAATCAGGCGTATCTGATCAGGGCGCCTTATTGATCCCTGATCGGCCCTGATGGATCCTCAGGCAGCCTGATTAGATTTCTGCTCGGGGTGGCTAAAATGAAAAGCTTTATTTCACTTTCTACACTGAGAAAAATGTATGGTATCTTCAGCCATATTTCATATTTCCCTTTGGGGACAACAATATTCTATAGTCATGACTACTGCCCAAAATATAGTACAGCTTATTGATATTTTAGCAGTTGCGTCAATGATGCACACATGTTAACTGCAACCAAGAATTTTGCAAGCATACGTTGATTGCTCAATGTTATATTATACAGGGTGGACCATTTAACGTGACCACCCCATATATCTCCGTTGCCTTTAGAGTGACGAAAAAAAGTTTCAGGAGGTAATTTGATTGATTTCGAAGGGCTGATGTAGTGGTGAAAAATTCATTTTTGTCAAGGTCATAGTTTTTGAGTTCTCAAGGTCATCAATGGTTTTTCAAATGGGAACATGTTTTTTTTATAGTTCAATATTTCTGCACGGGCCTTCATAGTGGCCCGTGCAGAAATATTGTCACGGATACAGTCTGATTCCTGACTAAGATCCTGATTTCTCAATCGGGATCCAGTCCGACAGCGGATCGGATCGGAGAGCGAAATGTAACGCTCGCAAATCGGATTCCAGCCAGAGTCCTAATCCGGAACTATTAAGGACTCTAGTCAGAATCCAAATAGAAACTTTGCATAGGATCCAGACTAGAATCCCGAACTTCTATAACAAGATCTAGTTCGATATCGAATCGGATCCCAGGGATGAATGTTAAAATAACCAGGAGATACCGATCCGTATCAACTGGAGACGCTGGACGTTTTCTGAAATAATTTATTTCAGGATCTGAAAAAGCTTAGGTAAAAATTGGTTCTACAGTATAACTGTCAAAACTTATATATTTTAATAACAGAATTTCGAACAAAATTCTTTACATTTAATAAAAAAAAAATCGAAAAAACAATATATAGACGTTGAAAGACTTATATTTCTTGGAGAAAAGTGATATAGGTTATTTATTCTAAGTAATTAAATGGAAATCGTTCGAACTAAGAAAATATCTATTTAATTTTCTAAGAAAATGTATTTAATATGTATCTGAAGTACGTATTTCAAATTCTTGCCACCACGTATCCGCCTTGTGGGCGCTACGTAGTGGGCGCCATCTGGTTCCCGATGAGGATACCCCTTTCTAGGTAATCCGTATCATATCCCGATCAGGATCTGATCGGAACTTAGGTATTCCTAAGAAATTTCTGCACGGGAGAATCCGTTTCACAAAACAGATTTTTCCTATGCTGTTGAAATTTGCATCGTTGTAATGCAACGGAGATTCTTTTTTATTTCTTTTTTTCTCCATTTTTATTATTATCCGAAAGATTTTTCGTCAGAGTTAGGTTGCAGGTCTCTGAAAAAAAACATTTATGGTAGCCTTAGACTGCTAAAAAAATGTGCAATAGAAGAAAGAAAACTATTTCATTGCGTTCCAACGATGCGAACTTCAAAATCATTTTTTCCTTACACTATCGAAAAAGAACTCCTCCGAGCCAAAATTGATAGCCCCCTCTGAACACTCGCAGGACCCGTGTCTTTCGTAATACACAAGCCACCAGCCTCCGTTCAACCTACCAAACCCCATCTATCGAGTTCAGTGCCATGAAAAGGCCTCAATTTGGTCCAGTGTAGCCCCTGTTAGTCCTCTCAAACCTTCTTTCGACCCCCAGTTTTATTGAAACGTGCAAAACACAGGCCTCCTTAACCTGCATTCGATCTTAAGTCCGTTGCCTCGACCCCACCTAGCCTGCTTTGAGCCCAAATTCGATATCTCCTTCATCAACGCTCCATCGTGGCCTGATCGGTAACTCGTTCAATGACGAAATAAATACGTTTTCGCTGAATGGAGGGTCGGGAGGGTCTACAGTGCGCCTACAGTAGGTCGAAAGGGGGGGCCAGTAGGTTCTGCGGGATGCTCGAAGTAGGCCCACCTGGGGTTTCACAGATTCAGTTGCGCTCTGCATTAGCCTCCTTTGAGTGACAATGTCCAGTTTCTGCCATTCGGGAGGTTCATCGGAGGCTCTAACGTATTGGTATTTCAAACATTGTAGCCTCGTTTAGGTATCCGATAGTCCACTATCGCCGATCTCTGCTCGGGAAAGGAGGCCTTTATTGTGCGGGTTGAACGGGACTCGAAAATTTTGACCCGGGCAGCTACAAATATAAGCACGAAAACGAGGCTTATAATACAACCAAAAAATCAAACGAACTTGCATGTAAGCGAAGTTCAATCGTTATTGCATTAACCCCTCGGTGAGTGTTTACCACCTTCCATGGAAAATATTTCACCCAATAGCTTATTTCAATGACACTAAAAAAGTGAGCCAAGATCGCCAGAAACAACTACCTAACGTCATAGATTGGCATTAATTCCAGCCTGGCTCTGTACATGCGTGATAACTAACTGCAAGCAGACTACTACCACTACAAGCATCCTCTGAACGAGGCTTCCATACAATAACGGTCGTACTTCATTTTCCTGCGACTTCTTTTGATCGTCTAATGTCTTGAAGGCAGTATTCTAGTCGAAGAGTTAGAAATATACGATTTTTTTTGTCGGCATTTTCTCGAAGTATAAACTCTTAAGAATATGTCCTCAAACAGAAATTTCAAAATTTCTAATATTTATAAAGTTATAGCGATTTGAATACAGCCAGATTGAGAGGCCGCGTCGGCGCGAATCGGACAATCAGAAGGTTCTATGGAAGCTCGAACTGCTCGCAGAGAAAAACGAGCTTCAGAAAATTCTCATTTCAAAATCGAGAAAGGCACACTTTACGAGGCAGGAATGGCCAATTAATGAAACATGCCATTATATAACTTATTGTTAAATAGTTGCGGTTGTCACAAATTGTACTCAAAACTTTGAACGCGTTTTTCTCGAATCTACGTTTTTCAACTTGGTTGACATAAATTCCCGCGGTCTATGCAACCGATTGACTTCAAATTTGGTATGGACCTTCAGTATATATCTCTCTATCGTCCCTGCCTCGGGCATTGCAAAATGATTATTACTGCTATATAAAAAAAAATTACTTTAAACACAATAGGACGAAATTTTTTTTTCAGAGATTCACCCTTTTTTCTCTTTGGTACCTGCCATAATGACATTTTTATCAACCAAGAAAATTGGTTAACCGCCTCAATTCTTTTTTTCTCACTGCCATATTCAAAGACCCATAACTTTTTCAATTTTTTCTAATTTCCGCACAAACGTTTTTTTTTTGTAAATTCTCGAAACATCGATAAAAATACTAAAAAAAAATAGATACTAAAACTATTTGTTTTTTTTTCTTTTCATAAAGCCCGAAAAAATGTCCGAAATTTAGGCCTCTAGACTAGAATACTGTCTTAAGACTAAGAAATACTTGGATAAAAGTAATAAAAATATAGTTTTTTTTTCAAACAAATATACGTCAATTGTCTTGTATTTAGTTAATTCGAGCAAATCGTTTCGCACTATATATTAGGCGAGAATTTCAGGCGATAATCCTATATGCATAATAAAATTGTACAATTGCTGTGTATGCTTCTATCACTTATGCATTTACGCGCCCATATATATGTATATATATATATACACCCACACCCACGTCGATTGGTCTCGCTATCGTTCAAGAAGCGGTGGTGTGAAAGTATACTAAAAACGTCGGGCACAGACCGCAACGGAACAATAATAATTTCGATCGGGCTCGCTGTACTTGTAAAAGCGGATGAATGACGTAGTCATTTTACTTGTCCGAGTCTGTGAGCTATATTATATATTGTTTTTTTTTTCAACCTTATACCGCGCGCTCTGTCATTACCGCGGTATACCGATACCTTGGTCTGGGTCTCGCGAAGGCGATGCTAAAACTGTATATTCGCGGACGAAATAAACTCCGTGACGAGACGGAAAGACAGAAAGACTTTCGCGTCTAAATATTCGCACACGTTTCTGTAGCCCTGTAAATTCGTCAGCCAACAAAGTGCGCGACGCTCGCAATGATTTATCGATGTGCCCTCCATCGAACGCGTGAGAAACACGATAATAAATTTCGTCTGTAGCATGAATAAGCAGTGAAAAAGAGAATTTAGCCATGTTACTTTCACAAACTTTTCCACTACGGCTTCTAATGTAACAATAAAGCAGGCAATTATTTGCTTTTCGCTTCTCCAGGTAGCCCATTTCACCGATAAATGTTAAAAGTTACCGGCTTTTTTTTCTTGTCAAACGTAAATATGTCCAATGAAACGTCCAAGTAGCCATAAGGTCCACTGTATCGTTTGAAGGAGGATGAATTCAATCTTTTGGGTCTATCCATAATTCCGTAGTGAACATCGAGTAAATTTCAAACGCAAAATATTTACCAAAAAAAAAGCGATTTAATCCACTAAATATGTTTCATTCTGTTCAATGACTTTCTGCCATCTCTCCACGAGCTTTATTATCCCTCTTACATAGAAGTCCTGAGATCTTTGGGCGAAGAAGTCATCCAAGTGATTTTTGACGACGTCCAGGGAACTGAAGATTTTATTATTGAAACTGTTCTGTAGGGCCCGGAACAAGTCATAGCCTGACGGTGCAAGGTCCGGACTATGCAAGCCGCTATAACTTTTGCCGGGTATCAGAGAAACGCGTGGTCTAGCGTTGTCCTAGTGGAACACTACCCCCCTTCTGTTTGCCAATTTGGGCCACTTCTGATCGATTGCTCGTCTTAATTTGGCCAGTTGTGAGTAGTTCTTGGTCAAATCAATCATTTTGTGTTGGGTGGCAGCAGCTCATAATAGACTATTTCTTTCCAAAACCACTAGATACAGAGCCTGAACCTCTTCGGGTGTAATCCAGCCTTTGCGACCGCCTGAGCAGCCTCCCCGAGCTTCGAACATGATCTTTTTCGACTGAAATTGTTGTAGACAAACCACTTTTCATCGTCAGTAATAATTCGCTTTAAAAATTGTTCGTTTTGATGGCGTTTGAGCAGCAAATCGTAAGCTGAAATTCAGTCCATTAAATTCTTTTCGCTCAGCTCATGTGGCACCCAAACATCAAGCTGTTTACCATCCCAGGCTTCGGCAAATGTCTCGAAATACTTGATTGTTCAATGTTAAGCTTATGCCCGATCTCTTTAGTCGTAAAATGCCAATCGGAGCCGATCAAAGTCTTGATTTCATTGACATCAGTAGTGACTGGCCGACCGGAACGAGGAGCATCTTGGAGATCAAAATCTCCACAACGACATTTCGCAAACCACTTGCGACACATACTTTCGCTTACGGCATTCTCTCCGTGCACGGCGCATATCTTATTGTGACTTTGCGATGGGTTTTTGCCTTTTCGGAAATAAAAAAGCGAAATGCATCAAAAATACCCGTTTTTTCCTTCCGTGTTCAAAAATATAATTCAACCTTCAGACGTCACGGATCTTGATGGATATGGTAAGGACGGGCATGTTGAGCAGTCGGGTAAGTTGGACAATCGAAATATCCGGAAAACTAAGCACCGGACACGGGTGCATCAAATGGCAGAAAGAGGGGTATGGAGGAGGGGTTTCATTATTTTTTCACCCAAAAGTAAAAAAAAACGTGATTGAAAGATTTTCTTCTACCATTGTATGAGAAAAAATATTTCAAAGTTCATTGCAATTAATGTTAATGTTTTAAAATCTCACGAATTAACAAGCAACTGTTGGTTATTACTGCACTTCCATTGATGCTCAGTTCATATATATTTTCGAAAATGCATGAAAAATGTGTATCAAGAACCTCCGATTCAAAAACTACCCCTAACAGTAACAAAACATCAAATACCGCCCCTAGCAGTGGTGATGCACCTGGAAATGCACTTTTATTGATGTTCAGTTCATATAAATTTTTGAAAACACATGAAAAATTTGTAGCAAGAAAATCTGACTCGAAAACTATCCCCAACAGCAACAAAACATCGAATTATCCGTAAGCTCTTCGGAATATGCTTATGTATTCTGGAACACTCATATTTCGATTCAGATCAGGATAAAATAACAGAAAATAAGATGATAACATTCTATCCATTGGGGGGTGAATTTCTCTCAATTTAGGGGTAGTTCATAAGGGTTAATTGATCCGTAAGTTCTTCAGAATCCCACTACGTGTGCGGGAATGACTTTTGCTAAATTTCTGACAGAGATAAACGATGGGAAATGAAATTAAGATGTTTTCAAGCGATTGGGGTGTTTTTTTCATTTGAGGGTAGTTTCTGAGGGTAGAAAAATTCTCGAATAATTTTTTTCTCACATTTAGTACTCATGAATTCAGATTCACCATGCACCAACTTTGCCAAACGCTTAACGCTTAAAGTCTTTTAAGTTTTTTTTTAAGTCTTTTAAGTTTTTTTAAGCAGAACACCGGTCTCTTTAACCCTTTAGGGTTAAAGACTTAAAAAGACTTAAAAAAAACTTGTTCTGCACGTTTAACTGAAACCGGGGGTAAAAAGAAGGTTTGGGAGGACTAGCAGAGGCTACAACTGGACCAAATGGAGGCCTCTTCATGGCACTGAACTCGACAAATGGGGTTTGGTAGGTTCAACGGAGGCTGACGGCTTGTGAATTACAAAAGAACTAGGCCCTGCGAATGTTCAGAGGAGACTATAAATTTGGACTCGGGAACAGGTGCATTCAGGAATGTTTGCAGTCCAATCCGAAAGGCTCAAAATCGATTTTCCAAATTTCTATACGCCATTACAGCCTTAAATTGTTAAATCTCAATCTAGGGGAGTCGGGGATTGTACGTTGCATATGGATAGCACGTCGCATGTAGATGGTTTACAAAGTGGTATGAAACGCCTGGAGTGCGCCGCGCGATGGCGTTAATTATCTTCATAGTGCACGAAGTCAACGCATAAACTGCGAACGATCGGTATAATTCCTCCTCCAAGTACACCTTGGGCCCTCATCAAGCGCGAGGGCTGGCATTCATTTTTTCTTTGCTCTCTCTCCTCTCGTTTCGATACTCGGAAATATATTTCTTCGCAAGCGAGCTAAAATGCGTTTATGCATCGTGCTTAAACGCTCACGATCCCGTGTCCGAGAGACTTTGACTCTTCGAAGTGTTTTCTTGTTTCGCATTTATTAATGCAATAACTCGTTCTTTGAGTGCGTTATGTGTATATATATATATATATATATATATATATATATATATATATATGTGAGTGTGTATATGGATGGCGTTATGCACGAGTAGAACTCGAAAGTCGTAACGTCGAATATCTTGACAGGGAAAAGAGGAATAAACGACAGATAGAAATCTTCCGAAGATCAAGTGATATACGTTTTATCGCGTAGGATCAATGCAACTAGTACGAATATGGGTATAAATATAATACGTATGTAAATATATATATATATATATATATATATACGTGCGTGAGTTCAGTATGTAGTATGGAGCGTGTAAGGATAAGCGGGCAATTCCGGAAGTGGAATAACGGGTGCACGGTAGTTTTCTCCTCTATAACGTTTACGCACCGATAAATATAGTCATAAAAGACTTATCGATCCTCGCTTGTAATAATAATCGAAGACTCCTTTGGTGCGGCCGCCCGGCCTCGAAGAAAATGAAAACGTGCGGGGGAGAATGAGAATACGATTTTCGCACGTTATTAGCACTCTCCGCCGAACACACAAGTACACGCGCCTCTTACCGGTCAGCGAAACTTTTTATGCACTACATACAACAGTATAGAGGCGGTAGAACGAACTTGGCATTGGTAGAGATGCGAGTAGGACAACGCGCCGTGGCGACGTGTGTGAAAAATAAGAGAAATCCGAGCATACAAAACGAAAGGAATTAAGACGTCTCCATCTATTGCACATATTTTTAAGAATTTTTTTTCATAATAAAATTGATCTTATTTTTATCTTTTTAAACATAAAAATAAAAGTTTCAAAGTAAAAGAAAACATTTTTTAAAAATGTTTTTTTTTAATTTATCTTGGTGATCTGGCTGCCTGAAGTTACCCCTGCTTTCACCTTGTCGACACGAAATCTTAACTTTGGAGCATCTGAAAATAAAAAGTCGAGTATTTTATTATAAAGTGGAGTTGTAGTTATGACCCCTACTAAAAATATTCAACCCCGATAAATAGAAAACACAATGACGCACTTTTGAATTTTTCGACTGTTTTTTTACAACTTAAATTGTTTAAAAATAGGATTAAATATTAATGAATGTTTATACGGTTAGTAGGGGTCGAACATGCATAGCATGATCCCTGTAAATTTGAGCCTAATCAGTGCAACAGGTTTTTCAAAATCATGTCGACAAGGTCGAAAAACGATGTTTTGAGAAAAAGGCGTTTAAAGCTTTTCTTGTAAAAATGTACATAAAACTTAAAAAAAAAAAGCCTCTTACCCTCAATGAGCGATGCCTGGTCCATACATTATTCCTTCAGCTTCTTCAAAAGCTTCACTTTTTTGGGATTTTTAGTTTCGGATCTCTGTTTTGCGAGCTTTGGACGCTCAACACGGCGGTAGCGTGCTGAGCGCGCAGAGACGCTTCTATTTTATCACTCTTTTTAGTCCCTTATCGATCACTCCGACCTAAGTAACGTTCTCTACCGTATTTCTACAGGTATGGTGTACACGAAACTGATGTTTTTAGGAAATCTAAAATTTCCGAAGATAGACCAATTAAAGTCCCGTTAAAGTCCCTTAACGGAAGACTCTTGTTGAACGAGATAAAGACAGTCTTTTGAAAATTTAACTGAAAACGGGCCATCTTTTGGGCGGCAGAAATTCTTGAGCGGGTATCATAAACTCGCGCACTGATCTACCAATTATTGTCAGTTGAAAATAATAAAATCGCGCATGAAAACTAAACAGATTAAATAATAATTTATTTATTTATACATAAATAAAATTGGAATTTACTCTCCATTGATAGAAGAATAAAATACGTTGAAACCCATTTCCAATAGTATTTATTTTATATGAAAAAAAAAATAATTCCCGAAGTTTAGACATTTTTCATGCCTCTCGACGGTAACCTTCCCTTGAGGTAGCACAGTCCCGCCACAGTCACGTTAAAAAGTTTAGTCTCCGCTCAATCGATGCAAGCTTCGAAATATTGCGAAAAATCCTTATAATATAGGTTGTACATCTTATCGGGATGTAAAAACTTATAAAGTAATGATGAAAACGCCTAATATAATGTTTACCTAACCCTCACTTTTGTATCAGACTAACCATTGCGGCTACTAATACGTAGATACTCTGCATATACGGATATGCACACACTACTGTAATCTAGTTCTAGTCTGCTCCAGTCGCTTCGTGGCACTAGCGTCGCTAGACATTGCTTAATTTAAATCGCCATATCTCTAAAACTAAACGGTCAAAATTCATGATTTTTTTTACCCACTTCGTCACATGTTCCTCGGTAATTGAGAATAAAAAAAAAATCTGTCGAAAAGTTTCGAAGCTATTGCGTGAAATGTGAAATTTTCCACTGCTCTCCATAAGAATACGTGCGAAACCATGAAATCTTTGACTGCCAATATCTCGAAAACGGAACTGTGAATCCTTTTGAAATTTCGCAAGTAATCATTTAAGGGTAGAAAACCCTTTACAATGTACGAAATATCGACTTTTTTCACATATTTCGAAAGTATAATATTAGATGAAGTAAAAAGTTCTGAGCGTTTTTTCGCTTTATTTCGACGATGAAATTAATATAGTTAGGATTATCCGAATTAGATCAAATATGCGCCGTTTTGTTCGATAACTTTTGTTCATTTTGAAGGCAATTTCAAAATTCAGCGATTGAAGAAGTCCTCGTCCCTATTGGTAAAAAACTTGACCAGCTCATTTTCACAAGCCAGTTTTGTACCATCAAGAAAATTTTGCAAATGCTTGAAAAGATAATAATCGCTTAGTGCCAGGTCTGGACTATACGGCGGGTGCAATAGAACCTTCCATCCAAGCTCTCGGAGCTTCTGGCGCGTCGTTAACGATGTGTGCGGCCTGGCGTTGTCTTGATGGAACACAACACCCATCCTATTGGGCAATTCTGGCCGCTTCTGGTCGATCGCCTGCTTCAATCTGGTCAGTTGTTGATAGTAGAGGTCCGAATTGAGTGTTTGGCCCGATGAAAGCAGCTCATAGTGGATGATTCCCTTCCAATCCCACCAAACACACAGCAAACACCTTCTTGGCCGTTAATCCGGGCTTGGCGATCGTTTGGGCCGGCTCACCGCGATTGGACCACGATCTTTTCCGGCTGTTGTTCTCGTATGTGACCCATTTTTCATCGCTAGTCACCATCCGCTTAAAAAATGGGTCGATTTCGTTACGTTTCAGGAAAGAATCGCAGGCATCAATTCAGTCTAAAAGGTTCTTTTGCGTCAATTCGTGTGGCACCCATACATCGAGCTTCTTCTTGAGACCAGCATTATGCAAATGGTTCCAAACGGTTTTCTGGCTAATCTTCAGTTCTTGGGCAATGGAATAAGTGCTCACATGCCGATTCGACTCGACGATTTCCATGATTTTATCGACATTTTCGGTGATTGGCCTACCAGAGCGTGCCTCATCTTCGACGTCCATATAACCAAAACGGAATCGTTGGAACCACCGCTTTGCTGTTGCATTAGATACTGTATTGGGTCCATAAACAGCACAAATGTTTTTGGCCGCCTGCGCCACCTTTTCACCTTGGTCGTAGTGGTACTGAAGAATGTATCGAATTTTCTCTTTTTTCACCTCTATTTTGGAACGCTGTAACACACAACTGGCTTCACCAAACCCAAAACTGTCAAAGAACTTTTTTTGAGGCGTAATGTCACCTTTAAATCGCCGTCTAGTATGACCAGATGCGATGTATACATCGTGAGATATGGCTCACTAAAGACATCTAGCGGAAAACGCTCAGAACTTTTTACTTCACCCAATATATTGAGAGTATACTGGAAAATCGAAATATCGAAAAATGAAATATTTACGCAGTTATAGCACATAGTCGAGGCCGCGCCGGGACCGCATGCTGTGAACTAGGGAAACTATAAACGCGATTATCTCGAAACTGCATTTGCAAAAACTGCTCATGTCATAGCTGAAAAAGTTATTGATCGATCCGACTGAATTTTTTAGAGGTTTCTCACTATAACATTATCAGAAGGATATACCTAAAGTTTTAACGTTATCGCATAAATAAATTACTTTTTTAGGGTAAAATTTTTCGAGAAAATGGTCAAAAATATGAAAATTTGATTAAAAAGTCTACTTAATTTTTAATTTCATACTTTTTTTATAGGTATATCCTTCCCCTACACATGTCAATAATTGAAAAATATTTTCGATTTCTGTTTCAGATCAATAGAAAAAATCAGACAAATAGAGCACTTTTCTATATCACGCAAAAGACGCCTAAAGGAATATCTTATGACGCCGTCATATTGTTTTGTTAAAAAAAAATTTACACTTGAAAGTTGTAATAAGATAATGTCAAAATTTTTAAATGATGCGATTAATCTATCACCTTAAAAAAAACTCCTGAAAAATGACTCATTTTTGGGCGTCTAAAGGGCCCCCCCCCCCCTTAATAGTGTCCTGAATGAGTCCTCAAAAGTTTAAAAAAATCTGTAGATAAAAGCCTTGGCGAGACTACTACCTTAAGGGAGCAAGGGGGAAAGAGTGGCTCGGGATTGAAAAACGTGGTCGAAAAGTGTCGCGCGTAATACGATAAAACGAGAATGGCATCGATACTTGAGCCATCCCTTACGCGGCCTGCAGTTCTCAGGTATATCCGTAGACTCGCGATATACGCAGTGTCGATGCACGTGCATTTCTCACTCTTGTCTCGCTCTACGAGTCGCGACGACATGCGCACCGGTCGAACGTGTAATTTTGTGTTATTTAATGAACGTATCCGGGTTGTATAACGAAGGGGAGATGGAGACGAAAAAAAAAAATATACGAGAAGAGATGCAGTGGAAAAAGTGATAGAAAAACGAATGAGAGGATCGTGGCAACGGTGTACGTATACGGAGAGTGTGGCTGTCGAAGGGTTCGCATAGAGTCGTCAACTCTTCGAGTGGCGCTCGCGCGCGGTTGCTGTTAATGTTAACTTTATTGCCCGGCACTGCGATTGCTCACAGTGGTCTCTTCACTGGGTTACGGCATACAAGCGATATATATATATATATGCTCGCACGGCCCGGCGCGCAAGCATAGACTGTGTGTGCGCGCGTACACATAGGTACATTCTTTATAAGGATAGGGTTGCTTCCCGAGGCGATGGGGGCCGCGGCTAATTTGCGCATGGATATAAACAGTGGCTCGCGGTGTTACAAGCACGTATAGATAGGAACGTAATGTTGAGTTATGTCTTCTAGCTTGTGAGGTGAGGCTCGTACAAAGACTCGGTACGAGAAGCGAAAATGTTCGTGCGTTATCAACTTGAACCGCGCGAGTCACGGTACAAGTCTTCGGGGACGTAAGACTCTTGAGAGTTCTAACAATTTGATACGACCCAAAGACATAGGCAAGTTTGCCACAATATGCGATCGTACGTAATAATTATACCTTAGAAAGGATCACTCGTATACTTATTTTTTTTCTTCTATTGTTTGTCCGATGCGAATGCAACTTTCAAGTGCTCGCAATCCGTGCATACTTTTCCATACTTGTCCTTACTTCCTGATAGGGATCCAATGGGTAATCGCATTGGATCCCTGTGCTAAAACTTCACGCTCTTAGGGGAATGGTGTACAAGTTGATTCCATGGAGTAAGATGATCATTTTCAATTGCGACGAAACTATTAACGCTATCTAGTGATATTCTTTGGTAAAACATAGCGCCCGGCACCCACGCGTTAGCCAATTCATGATGGCGGTGTGAGCAATGCACTTGTATTAATGGAAAAAAAACAAAAATTGTGAGCTGTTGGTAAGGTTGACTTTTAAGCTTAGGTAACTTTTATTGTATACTGTCAGTTGCAATCGTTGTTGTGTTTGTGGCTTTATATTGGTGTATGACTTAATTACAGATTTTTTCTCCGAGCTTAAAATTATATTTAAAATAAAAATATTTTCGCGGTCTTTTGTGGTTTTGAAAGGATCGGACGCATTGATTGTCTGATGAATTGATGCCTGCAATTCTTTGCTGAAACGTAACGAAATCGACCCAGTTTTTTAAGCGGATGGCGACTGGCGATGAAAAATGGGTCACATACGAGAACAACAGCCGAAAAAGATCGTGGTCCAATCGCGGTGAGCCGACCCAAACGATCGCCAAACCCGGATTAACGGCCAAGAAGGTTTTTGCTGTGTATTTGGTAGGATTGGAAGGGAATCATTCGCTATGAGCTGCTCCCATCGGGCCAAACACTCAATTTGGACCTCTACTGTCAACAACTGACCAGATTGAAACAGGCGATCGACCAGAAGCGGCCAGAATTGGCCAATAGGAAGGGTGTTGTGTTCCGACAAGACAATGCCAGGCCGCACACATCTTTAACGACGCGCCAGAAGCTCCAAGAGCTTGGATGGGAGGTTCTATCGCACCTGCCGTATAGTCCAGACCTGGCACCAAGCGATTATCACCTTTTCGAGCATTTGCAAAATTTTCTTGATGGTACAAAACTAGCCTCAAGAGAGGCTTGTGCAAATGAGCTGGTCAAGTTTTTTTACCAATAGGGACGAGGACTTCTTCAATCGCAGAATTACGAAATTGCCTTCAAAATGGACAAAAGTTATCGAACAAAACAGCGCATATTTGATCTAAATCGGATAATCCTAACTCTGTTAATTTCATCGTCGAAATAAAGCGAAAAAACGCTCAGAACTTTTTACTTCATCTAATATTAATTGAAGAACGCCTTCCCGTCCGGAACCAACAAAAATTTAAAAAATGGCGAAGATATAAGTTGTCTAGTAGGATCCTCTTTTAAACGGATGGACAGAATATGTCGAGATCTACTCAACTGATTTTGATGAAATTTATACCCCATATTCTTTATAACATTGGGAGTACAAATAAGTCTCCGCCGTTTTTTTTATCAAAAATTGGGCATTTATTGTGAAAGAACGGTACTTTATGTTTTATTCAAAGTATTGTCCATCGCTAGCCACTACTTTTTGCCATCTTTCTGGCAGCATATGGATACCGCATCGGAAGAATGCTTCATCTTTTGAGGCTACCCACAAATCGAACCAATTTTTGGTATCTTCATATGATGTGAAGTGCTGCTCAGACAGGCCGTGCGTCATCGATCAAAACAAATGATAGTCAGAGGGAGCAATGTCTGGTGAATACGGCGGGTGGGGTAAAACTTCCCAATTGAGTGTTTCCAAGTAGGTTTTGACCGGCGCCGCAACATGTGGACGAGCATTATCATGCAGGAGAAGAATTTTGTTTTGTTTTACCAAAGAATAGTTTTGTTTTGCCAAAGAATATCACTGGATACCGTTAATAGTTTTGTCGCAATTGAAAATGATGATCCAACCCCAAGGTATCAACTCGTACACCTTTCCCCTACGATTTAATACTCGATTATATAAAAAAAACGGTTTATAACGAAGTTTCATTAGTTCTGCTAGCTCTCTCGAACCTCTGAGAAATGCCTGTATAGGGGTCGTTGCTCGTTTCCGAGCTTCATTTCTCCCGTGATTACTCGTATATAGAGTCATTAATAAAGTTTATTCCATCGCTATAGAACGGAGACTGAATGACGGCGGAAAAAGAAAGAAGAGAGAAGTCGCAAATAACTCGAGAGCACCTTCGCTCTAACGATCATCTTTCTTTGTTTCATCCCTTCTCTTTTCTTTCTCGTCACCCGAGGCGCTTTCTCGCTGGTGATTCTTCTATCACCGCAGTGCCTCCCTTTTATTGCTTACGTTTCAAGTATTCCAATCAGATCGTTCGTTAACGGGCAAATACTACGCAACGCCACGTACGGTATTATTATACGTGAATGTTTTACATCCGAATGTTTCAGAATTACTCCATCTGGAATGCGGAAAAGTAATTGGCTCGCTTTCTCGAACAAAACTTTACTTAATGATCAACGTTTTAAACTACGTCTGAAATTAAATAAAGGTGTGAGAATTTCCAAGAAAAAAAAAAACTTTGCCGTTAGCAATATATTGTTTCAGCAAAATCGCAAAGCTAAAAAAATGATGTCACAGATTTTTGTTTGTGAGTTAAAGATGTGTCGCACCATTTAAAAGTTTGATTAGATCAAATTTCGATACTTTGCGACTTGACAAAGTTCTAAAAAAAAATCAGCCACATTCAAAATGTTATGAACATTGAGTTCGAATTATAATTATGCCAAAAAGTAATTGACATATAATTATTTATTAAATATCCAATTAAAAAAAGCATCGTCATAAGAAATAAAATAGTTGATTATTCTAAATACTCATAGAGTTTTTCAGATATTTTTTTTTCTTTAACATCCTTCTCTCGAATTTCCTTAACAGTTGGGTTTGCAAAAATGTTCATTCAATGATTTAGAAACTTCTTAAAGGAATCACCTTGGCACTCGGAAAAATAGGTATAATTTTTTCTTTTCATTTTGACGCAATTATTAAATGTATAAAATAATTTCTATTGTTCACATATACATTAGATTTTTATGAACAAATTTAAACAAAACGAATAAAAAAATGTATAGCGCAGATATAATAAGTAGGACCCGCTTTTCAAACTGATAAACAAAATATCTCGAGATCTACTCAACCAATTTCAATGAAATTTCTACCACATATTCTTTATAATACTATCTAGGACGTAGCATAGGTTTTTTTTTTAATGGATGCCGCGTGCATTTTTTGATTAATTTTAAAAACTCACAGTGTAGGTAAAAATCAGAGATATTTTTTCAAACAGCTGTCATTACTAGAAAAAAAAAATGTTGACTTTTTCCCTATGCTACACTTTAGCTATTACCTTTCTTTACACGAAAATGTTCTATTTTTATTTTTCAGACAATGCTTGACAAGGAAAAAAATTCCACTATCGGCAAGGATTTTCAAGAGGGGGTCCTACTAGACTAGAGTTGTCCAAAATCTGTATCGGGCGTTACGTTTTGCTCGATACAAATGTATCGAGTATCGAAGAACTTTTCGTTACTCGATACAAAAGTATCAAGCTATTGTTGGAGATCGCGACTTTTGTATCGAGTAGCGAACATTTGTTCGATACTCGATACTTTTATATCGAGTAACGAAAAGTTCTTCGATACTCGATACTTTTATAATATTGTTATTTGTTTTAATTTGTATAAAATTGTTATTTTTTGTTATTTGAAATGAAATCGTTAAGTTTTCCGAATGCGTATAAATTTTTCACGAATTTTTTCATCGTTTAGAATTTTTTTTATAAATTTTGAAAAATAGACAAAAAGTCCGAAATACTTTACCTTCCCTCGAGTACAAGGGTTCTGTATGAACCGTGAGAAATTACAAAACTGTTCAAGAGAATAGCTTCGTATTTTGAGGCTTTGGAATGGCACAAGTATCGAGTAACGAAAAGCTTTTCGTTACTCGATACTTGTGCAAAACTTTTCGTTACTCGATACAAAAGTATCGAGCGATTGTTGGAGATCGTTACTTTTGTAGCGAAGTATCGATCGAATTCGATAGTGAAGTAACTAGTTACTGTCAACTCTGTACTAGACGACGTATATCTTCGTTATTCTTTAATTTTTTAAAAATTTAATTTGTTCATAATACTATAATGACTTTGTGAAAAATAAAAATTATTTTATATCTTGAATAGTCGCGTCAAATTTTGTTTATCATTTTTATACCTATTTTTCCGAGCGCCAGGGTGGTGTAACGCCTAAAAACTTTCTACAAAAAAAAACATTAAAGAATTGGGATTGTTTATCTATTTGTTAGAAGTTCACAAAAAAGAACAATTTAAAAAAATTCATAGGTATTCAAAAAGAAATCAATGCGTGATTGCGTGTCGATTTTTTTCACTGAACATTTGTTGAACAGTCATTCGCTTAAGCTATTTGTTAATAACTTCCCACCATTATTACCATTCGTAATAAATGTTCGTAACAGCATTGATGCGTTAAGATTTCGGCAGTTTTTTCTTGCCCCCCGAAGTCCTAAGGTGCTGAGCAAATAGAATTTTCGGAAATGAATGCAGATGTGTTTCATCCTTAATGGCGTTTTATAATATTAAGTATCAAAAAAAAAAAAATTTATCTGAATCTTAGGATAATCAAAACGCGATTAGATATAGAATACGAAGAATAGGAAAGCATAACCGTGTCCGAACTACCAGGACTGATTGCACGAGTCCGAGCTTATGAAGACTGCATTCGTAAGGATGTGTCAATGGAGAATAAATTAAGTCGTGACTGCCTCATAACTCATTACAAAAAGACATATTGAGATATTGCATGAGGGATACAAAATAAAGAATGGTAATTAAGAAATTATGCCCCTAAACAGGTAAAATTATATACCCGTACAAGCCGAAAAGAAAATTGAAATAAAATCTGCAAGCCACAGCGTTCGCCTCGGAAGAAGGCAATTTGACGGACGATACAACCGCCCAGGCTCAATGTTTTACGACTCGTCGATGTACTCGCTCGACTAAAGTGGCGCAATTGGCACGTTTCAATTGTATTTGTAATTCGCTCTGAGCACATAATTATTTGAATCTCTTGAGATTGTGCTTCCTCCAAAGCAAGTCCAAGGTTATGAGATTCAAATAATGTACAGGGAAATTAGTTTCACGGAAGTTTATTTGAATGTTCCAGAGTGGTACTTGCTTTTTGAAAGGTGAAGTTTACTACCAGTAAAACATTCAAAAACCATTTTTGAATTATTGATCGGGATAAAAGAAAATTAAGGACCTCAGCGTGAAGATATTCATAAAAATATTCGACGTAGCATTTGAAAGTTGAAAGAGAAAGTTCCATTGTGATTCTTTTTCGAAACCTCTATTACTTCTTTTTACGCACTAAGCGATCTTAAACATGATTTTTTTCTTTTTTTACGATTTTCCTATTCGCATAAATTCGCGTGTCTTTTTTTTTGGAAATGGAAACGAGAATTTATTTCGACAGAAATTCCAAAGGGCCTGGATTTCGTTCCAATTTACCTCTCAAAAATTGTATTCGTGATTATTTACCGCAGGATTGTTTCAATTTTTCTAAAGAAGCGCAGTTTTTGGAAAATGCGCTCTAACTCGAAAAACCGTTGATATAAAATATGTCAAGAAAAAAATTTAACGGATTAGAATCAGAAGAAAAAAATCGAAATTTTGTTTTTGATTGTTTCTGGTTGAAAAGCCACGAAAAGTGTCTGAAAACATTTTACCTGTAGATTAAATTTTAAGATATTCGAATAATTTTGATTATCAAGGCCTCTTAAAAACCCTTCCAGCTCTACATTCATTCGGATAATAAAATATAAAATCAACTGCGATTTTTTCTTCTTTTCTCTTCTATCGCAATTACGATTACGTTCACTCAATCCGAGTCTAACGTTTGACGGATCAGTATAAAACATCGACCGACAAAATATGAAGTTGATAATGATACGCTTGGCATTTTATTACCGTCCTGCGAGGTATCTCTAATCTTATCAGACGGAGCTTTACGAATTTCAAGGCTCAATCCATTCTCCGTCCAACGAATTCCAGATTTATTGTGAAAACTGTGAAAAACGGTAATATTTGAACGCGGCTTTTGGAATATGAAAAAAATGTTGGGAGAATTGAAGCTGCGAACATCTCAGTACACATTAGATTTTAATCAAGAACAACAATAGTAGTTTTGGCTTTATAAAAGTTTATCCGTCAGTTAACTAAATCAGCAAACGCAATTTAAATAAAGAAAAAAAAACAATTACGATAAGAAACTTCGAGTAAGGGGTGGTTTCCCCCTTAAGGCCTTAGGCCACTCTAGGATTTTCCAAAAATCGATTTTTTTTTTGTTAAAAGGGAACCTTAGTACCTATAAAATTATATTCCAAAAGATTATGGATGTGAAAAATCTCTAAGTAGGAGAGAGTGGTCCTGAGTCGGCACTGCGGGTTGAGCCGGCACCATGGTGTTCCTCAGAGATGGAGTGAGTGTCGGCTTAATTATTTTGTCGTATGACATGTTGGTAAACACTGACATAAATTATGCTTACAATTGTCAGTTTAGATTGTTCTGCGCAGCGTGAGCGCGTTTATATTTTTCGTTTGTGACATAATTTTATTTTCGTCATTCATTCTGAAGCAGCTACAGATATGTAAATATTTCAAAAATTTGAAATGAGTGAGTGCATTGGTTTCTTTATTCAATGTTCTAATTGATTGGTTTTGTCGATTTTTCATTCGGATTTGTTCGCGTGCGTAATCACGTGAAACGGATAGAAAGTCGTAGTGGTCTTGAGTCGGCATCAAACAGGTGGTCCTGAGTCGGCACCAATTTTTTTGATCTTGTTGCTTTTTTGTATTGTTTCTGTTATTTTTTTTTTGTTGCATTTTCGGTGTTTTTGCTCTATAGTCATGGGACGCAATTTCAAACGCAAGACACAAAAGATAAAATACGACGACAAGAATGCCAGTCTTCGCAGCCCTCCACAAGTGGATTGCACTTGCGTTCGCGTTCGCTACAGAGTTCAGTACGCCCCACGTACTGCGAATCTGACGACGATAGCGAGTGATCATCTCTTTTTCAATTATTTTTTTTTCATTCAATCCAAAATTCATATTTTTTAACTTTCAACATTGTACTCGAAAAATGTTTCCATATAAAATTGGACAAAAAATGCATGTTTTATTCTTCTAAATCGTTCAAGTTCATCCATTTCCTGTCGTAATTTAGAGAATCTGCGCTTTTTCCTGCATTCGAGTGAAAAAAATGGGGTGCCGGTTCAAGACCAGGGGGGTGCCGACTCAGGAACACTATTTTGAGAAATGGTCAAGATGTACTTTTTCACTCCGCACTGCATTGCGACTCCAAAAGCCACACTACACCTTCCTAAATGACATTGGATTGTAGGCAAGCGATCGCTGTACGCAACTAAACACTTAGCAGCGCTGTGAAATCCGATTTACCTTCTGTTTTCGGACAAAAAGCTTAGTGGGCCGACTCAGGACCACTCTCCCCTACTCGATTTTCGAATTCTAGCGCAACCCCTCTTGATCCGCAACGAGCTTCTTTTATGAGCGCCGTAGTGTGCTGTCATTTGGGGGACTGGAGCAGGTCTACGGCAGGACATACTAAAGTACTAAAACCAGTGATCTTCTTACTCGCTGCATCGGCGGTTTCACACAGAACAGTAACGAAACGTTCAATTCGACTGTGTGGGCCTTGGCCCCAAAATCAATTTCCAGTGGTAGAACTGTGTTGAATATAGCGACAGATATTGCGGTTTGCGTGTACAATGACGGTTTTTCTTCAATTTTACACATAATGCAAGCAATGGACTTGACAATCGGCCCGAATAGTTACAATAAGTGCCTGGAGGTGGATGAACAGCGCATAAAGCTTGCAGAGAGATCACTGTCTGAAGCTGTAAAAGAGTCACGGGTCGCCTTAAAATCGCACAGAAAAGAAATGCAGGACCAGGACACTAATCTGGAAGGCCAACTGTATGGTGCAGGCATCGCAAATTAAAGGTATTTGAAACGTTATTCATGTCGTGACTTTCTACTAATTTTAAACGCGTTTATCTCAAAGCTACATTTTTCAAGTCGGCCGGACTCATAACTCAAACAAATTTCGACCGATTGACTTGAAATTTTAACTGTATATTTAGAATTAAATTTTCTGAGGCACTACGTAGGATTTTTTTAATTATATTAGATGTATGACTTAATTTTTACAGATTTTTCAGCAAATTTATTTAATATAAAAAAATAGAGAACAACGAACTTAATCTTGGAAATATTGTCCATCGTTTTCTATGACCTTGTGCCATCTCTCAGGTAACGTACGAATGCCGTCGCGAAAGAAACTTGCAGGCTTCGAGGCGATAAAGTCATCGACGAATTTACGCACATCGTCCAGCGTTTTGAACTGTCTATCGACTAAGGCGTGCTGCATTGATCAGCATTGACAAATGGTAGTGGGATCGGACCAAGTCTAGTGAATATGCCTCATGCGGGAGAACTTCCCATCCCAAGTTCAAGAGGGTCTTCTGAGTCACGCGAGCATAGTGAGGTCGAGCGTCGTCATGCAGCAGTATGACTTGCCTGCTTTCTTGCCCAGTAAATAGCCTTTTCTGATCAAGTTCTTCGCTCAGTTTGTTCAATTGTCGGCTGTAGCGTTCCGCAGTCACCGTCTGACCAGTTTCCAGTAGTTCGTAATAAAGCACACCCTTCATATCCTGTCCAGGGCGCGGCTGGTCACTAAGATCGAAATCACCACTTCTAAAACGTTTGTACCAATAATTATACGTTTCATAAGACACAACGTCGGCACCAAGAACACTACAAATTGATTCCCGTGCTTTGGAAGCATTTTTTCCTTGTTGGAATTCGTATAAAATACAGTGCCGAATGTGCTGTTTATCAGTTGCCATCGTAAACTCTGCTATTCTGAAAGGTTATGTAACTCACGTAGACTTGTCGTTCGGTGTTCTGAAACTTTGCATCCGATCCTTTCAAAATCACAAAAGACCGCGATAATATTTCTATTTTAAATATAATTTTGAGCTCGAAGAAAAAATCTGTAAAAATGCAGTCATAGACCTAATATTTCATAGTTCCTTTTTTATAAACAATTTTCTGACGATTTTCTCATGGCATTTTATACTTTTTGTTTTAGAAATGCGCCATTTTTACAAAAAAAAATATATATCAAAAAAATCCTTCGTACTTCTATAGATATTCTTATATATAATCGAAAAAACTTTAGTGTCTTATCATAATTTAAAAATTATAGGAGCTGTTGGTCCGGCCGTTGACCTTCCAGAAATAAAGGAGTCATCGGAAAAATGCTGCACAGTCGCCATTTTGACATGTATCGCTGTAAAAAAAATAATTTTGTATAGTCAATTACGTGTATAATAAAACCCCTATTTTGTAATTCCGATTTATTCCGATTCTGGTTTCGCTGAAAAAAAATCACAAATTTGCCCTTTTTTGGCCTCTAGAGTCGCCTAAGCTTGCTATCCGCCAAAAATATAAAAATACATAAACATTCATTTTATACCCCTCCCCCCCTCGCCCATTAAAGTGTTGTTCGTTTCATTCAATTTACTGCCCCGGTTCAAATGTAGGGTGAGAGAAAAAAAATTAAAGGGTGGTTCATCCCTTTAAATTGTTTCTCCGATAAAAAAAACGCATCTAATAATTTTGATGCTCTACCATATACATGAGTTTTAACAAAAATCAAAGTGATTTAATTCCATTAAACCACATCCCGACCCTATGCAATTTTTTCATAGTGCCCCAATTGAAAAAAAATCTCTACGAAGCCTCCCGAGCAGAAATCTAATCAGGCTGCCTGAGGATCCATCAGGGCCGGATCAGGGATCAATAAGGCGCCCTAATCAGGCACGCATGATTTGCGCCGGACAGGGGCCTGAGCAGGGATCAATGAGGCGCCCTGATCAGGCAGGCCTGATTTGTGCCAGACAGGGGCCTGAGCAGGGATCATTAAGGCGCCCTGATCAGGCACGCCTGATTTGCGCCGTATAGAAGCCTTATCAGGTATCAATAAGGCGCCCTGATCAGGCACGCATGACTTGCGCCGGACAGGGGCCTGAGCAGGGATCAATAAGGCGCCCTGATCAGGCACGCCTGATTTGCGCCAGACAGGGGCCTGAGCAGGGATCAATAAGGCGCCCTGATCAGGCACGCCTGATTTGCGCCGGATAGAAGCCTTATCAGGTATCAATAAGGCGCCCTGATCAGGCACGCATGATTTGCGCCGGACAGATTGGGCCGGAAAGATTGGGACGGTCATCGCCAAAACCGGAACAAAAACTAAACGATCAAGTCAAGTAAAATAAAAACTTAAACTTAAAAAAAATGTTTTCATATGTTTCATATTTTTAATAACGTTAGTAAACTTGATAACGTGTAACTGCGATAATAATTTAATAAATGTTGATCTATTTTTAAACAAAAAATTAATCAAATGATTGAGCCAGATGACACGTATGTCTCAGGCAGGATGAGGCACCTGATCCGGGCCAGATAAGTTGCTTGATCCGAGCCAGATATAGTGCCTAATCCGAGCCTGGTAAGGTGCCTGATCCGGGCCTGATAAAGCGCCTGATCAGAGCCTGATAAAGCGCCTGATCAGAGCCTGATAAGGTGCCTGACCCGGACCTGAATTTGCAAAAGCGTTACATCCCTGATCAGGGCCGGACTAAATTTGCCTGATCCGGCCCGGATTTGCTATTGTGGCAGCCTGATCCGGTCCGGATTTCACCCTGAACAAATTTCTGCTCGGGCTGTAATTTCTACACGTAAAATTTGAAAATAAGCTCGCAACTAATATAAATTTATCCAGCAGAAATGCAGCCAATAGAAGGGCATTTTTTCGTGTGAGGGTTAAAAAGTCGAGGGAGAGTAAATGAAAGATATTCTCATCGTCGCTTTTGCGTGTATAACTTCGCACTGGCGGATACTATAGCGAGCCCTTTTCTTTTTTCGCTCTCGCATACTTAACGACGCCTAAAAATAACGAGTCTTGCTAAGTGGATAAGTCGTATCTCTCCTCTGGTCTCTTCCAATTCTTTTTGTTTTTGTTTTTTTTTTCTCTCGCAAGCTGTGCGTGTATATCCTCGACGTCGCGCGAACTCGTTTTTCGGGAGTAACCGGACGCCTTTCTCGCTTCCTTCCTTCTCAAACTCGCCACGTACACAAGTTTTGCGTACGCGCATACATTAAAACGTATATATATACGTATATATATATATATATACACACGTGCAACATACGCATTTGTGCCCGTGTGTATTTACATATGTATATGTATATAAAGCTCACATGCTGGTATGAATTAATGAAAGGGAATCACGCGAGACGCATCATTCACCATCGCTGTTGCAATGGACGAGCGAGATATACTCGAGATACTCCGCGGACTTCGTCCGGAGACTCGATACACTCGCGCGAATTTACAGAAGATTATGAGCGGACGATCGCAAATTTACTTTACGCTCGGGCTAAGAAAATGAATCACTTGCGGTGAACGATCGACAGCCTTTAAATTGATAGCACTGCTTGAGCTAAAGTTATTTATCGACGTTCCGGTACGAGACTTCCTTAAATTTATTCATAAGGCAAAAGACTATCAAACTCCCTAATGACCGGACCAAAATATCAATACCAATTCTGTTGCAGTATTGTGAGAAAAAAATGTACTTGGGACGCGTCGTCCAATTGGTGAATATCTTGTGAGAAATTGTGCGCAGGTATATGCCGATCTTAGAATCGGTTTTTCCGAGAGTATACCAGTCGATATTCTTTTTTTCTTTTGCCGTTTCTAGTTAACTTTGTTCGGTCCCGAAAAGTAACAACTCAAAGTGTTTCGAACACGTGGGTAAAAGGATATTTGGATATATCTAAATTATTTTAGAATTTACAGGCTAAACGTTAAACTTTAAATGCGTTTTTTCTGGAAAAAGAATTTTTCAGCCCGCGGGCGCTCTACAGTTTCAACGAATTAATCGATTCAAGTGGTTCCCTGCGCAATTGTCAAAATAAGTCTTCTCCATCTCTGATGTATTTAGCAGATACCAACAGTTTTCCCTTAAGGGGTTGCACTACCCTGAGAGGCTAGACTTAGACTCGGTATTCATGAATATTTTGTAGCTAAAATAATGCATATTTTTTATTTCTATCTATACACTCTTTTAGTATATGTTTTCAGCTTCTTAAATGTATTTTTTAAATCTAAAAATATTGATAATTGGCGAAGTTACACGCCTCCGCGCGCGTCAAGTTTTTTTTGCACCTTCAATCTGCGGGAATCCTAATGGCCTCACGGTTCAACTGAAACATAAAAGAATGAAAATATTTTGTTGAGTTAGGTTAAATACACGACGCTACATAGGATTTTCTGGAAAAAAAGAAAATGGATTTTTGGTATGACGCAAAAATTTATGTTTGTTTTTCAAATAAAATGTCTACTTAAAAACATTGATTAAACGAAAACGGTTAACATTAGAAAAAAATCCTACGTACGGATTGAGATAATTATGTTACAAATGTGTGGTATAAATTTCCAATCAATCGGAATAGCTGTTGTTGAGTTATCTTGCCCGCAAATTCGAAAAATGTCGTTTCGAGAAACTGGCGTTTAAAGTTTTGACGCGGCTTCAACAGTAAAAAAACATTGAAAATTTGTGACATATACCTTGTTGTATAGTTAATCGGTGATCCCTGCTCCATATTGGAGTCCTTCCTCAGCAAGTTGCTGGTCCTCGAGAGATAATCTTGACCTTCTCCGAGATGCTCTAGCCTCTTTTGTAGTTCCTTGTGTGCGTTTTTCAGCAAGCGTTATACGGTGCTCGTCTTCGTCATTACGCATGTCATAACAATTACTTCCAATGATTATGTTTAATACTTGTAATATTAATAAAATATTACTATAGCCATCATTATAAATACAGGGTGTCCAATAGGAAGTTGCTAAAACTAAATAAGTGTCTCTTCCCTCCATGAATTCAATAGGGGTCCCTTTTTCTAAGGCGCATACCTGAGGCCCCGCAGTTTTATTCCAGCCGTGGTTGAAGCAAGTACGCGCGCGTCAAAATGAGTGAGCTCACCACGGAAGAAAAAGTATATCTTATTGAGTGCTTCTTCTCGAGGGGAAAAATTTATAGTAATGCGTATAGAGGGTTTCGTACTAAGTTTGGAACTCATAGAGTTGCCAGCGAAAACACTCTGAAAAGGTAAGAATTTAATATTTATTCATATTCATCTATCACACAACTTGTGTTTCAATTCAATTAAACTGCATTGAAGTAATTTTACGTTAATTTTTGTAGGATAATCGATAACTTCGTGGAGTATGGTACACTCCAGGACCGTAGACACGAGTTGCCAGGTCCATCTGTTACGGTGACTACACCAGAGAAGATCAACGAAGTTGAGAATTATTTCAAACAAAATCCAAATGATTCGATTCGGAAAGCTGCTCAAGCATTAAAAATAACCAAATCATTATTACACAACATTTTGAAATATTTTTTAAAGTTTCATTCGTATAAAATAAGCACTCATCAATTGTTAACTGAACATGCCATGACGAAACGCATCGAATTTTGTAACACTATTACCGGAATGTTTGAAGCCGAAGAACTTAATGAGAAAATGATTATTTATTCCGATGAATCACATTTTTGGATGAATAGGTACGTAAACAAGCAAAATTACCGGTTTTGGGGAACGGAAAATCCCAACATATCGCTAGCGAAGTCCCTTCATCTACAGAAAGTAACGGCATGGGCAGCGATTTCAGTAAAAGGAATTTATTTGCAATTCTTGGAATCTACGGTAACAGGAGAGAGTTACAAACAGCTTTTGGAAACGAAATTCTTCCCTTATGCAAAAAAGAGGGGACTGATTAAATTTGTTTACTTCATGCAAGATGGAGCGACGCCGCACCGGACTCATGAGGTGTTTGAAGCTATTCATCGCGTATATGGGACTCGAGTAATCGGTCTGGGGTACCCTAAATTTGCTCAAGGCGGACTAGAATGGCCTCCGTACTCACCGGACCTGAACCCTTGTGATTTTTTCTTGTGGGGTTACATTAAAGATCATTGTTACGCTAAAAACCCCAGCACAGTAGAAGAACTGATCGCGGCCATCCAGGAAGTGGTTCGCGGCATTACGAACAATATGTTGGACACAGTTTTTCACAGTTTTCAAAAGAGAATTGATTTTTGTGCACAATCTAACGGTTTGCACTTCAAAAATATCTATCATTAATCACTGTACTTTTTCGTTATTTTTATAAGATGTAATAAATTGACATAAAAAATATTTGACTGGGTTTTATTTATTTCCTCTATTTAAAGCAATTTGGCTTTTCTGATTCTGTGCACGTGTTTTGAAATGACAGCCGATTAGTTTCAGCAACTTCCTATTGGACACCCTGTACATGTAGCGATGTAAGTAGCTATTTCAACTACTTTCATACCACTGAAACTTATATTCGGTGCGATTCTCCATATCATAGCGTTTATGATTTCGTTACAGTTTTAATTATATCCTCCCAAACCTACAATTGACAGAGAAATCGGACCTTCCAAGAAGAAATCTATGCTCGGGTACTAGTTTCATAGAAGCGAAGGGTGAATCTATCTAAGGAGCGCTGCACAGTGCGGTAGAAAAATATTAATATCTTTGCTAATATTGTAGGTACAGACTTCGCATTCAGCTTAAAATTTTCTTTAAGTTTCAAATTATGAGAAAAAAATCAAAGCAAAAAATTGATTTTTCGAAAATTTCAGGATGGTGTAACCCCTTAAATTAAGTTTTGCGTTTGGTAATTAATATGGTGAGTTATACTATCAACGCCGGTTTTTTTAATTACGCTCATTTCGGTCTGAAAATAAAAATTATTTATTATTAGTGGTACAAAACAATACATGTTTGTTAAATTTTAATTAAAACGATTATATAGCTTTATTTTTCTCGTCTTATAACAAAATTACAAGTATGCAAAAATACACATTTAAAGGAAATTTTACTTATTTTTCTTCACCTTACTGGAAGGAAACACTTCTTGCCGTCTTTGACCAGACAAATTGATTTGATGCAAACAAATTATATGCAATTCATGCGCAATATGAATTTTTATCATTTATCACAATATTATAACCAAATAGCTTTTGACAGAGCCCACAAAAATACGAACGCTACACGGCACTCGTGTTGCTCACGGCTCCAATAACACCGACACTTAGTTAAGAATGGACAGATTGGTCATGTGTACTACAATCGTAACCGATAGGGTAGGGAGGGGCATGTTGAGCAGTCGGAGTAAGTTGGGCAATCAAAATATCTGGAATACTAAGAACCGCATGCGGGTGCATCAAATAGCTGAAAGAGAGGTATGGAGGGGGGGGGGGGGACACATTACGCCATCGCCCGTTGCCACGCGGCGCACAAGACGGTAACTGCGGACGTTTTATTATTTTTGCACCCAAAAGTAAAAAAAAAACGTGATGAAAGATTTTCTTCTACCATTGTATGAGAAAAAATATTTCAAAGTTCATTGCAATTAATGTTAATGTTTTAAAATCTAACTAATTAACAAGCTGTTTTATTACTGCATTGTACCAAATCATGTTGCATACGTCTGATTTTTTAATGCAATTCTTACTTTGCTCAACTTACCTCATACCCATGCTCAACTTATCCAACTATCGGGGCAGGTTGAGCAAATTTGGCCTTGGTCATTTGAGAGCCATTATCTGTGAAACAATAAGGATGACAAGAATCGCGTCTATAGACATTTTTCCCCAGATAAATTTCCTATTGACCAATGTAGGTTTCATTTTTTATACGGCAGACTGAGGGATTACAGGGCGATAATTCCAAGCTTGCTCAACTTGCCTCTCCCAACCCTAGTTTGTTTACACACGAAGACGACAGCGCCAGCCCTAATATTCGCAATTTTCGGAACGAGTTGAAATGCTGACAAGGGGACCTTACAGGCTGTCACTCACGGATTTTGATAAGTCTCAGATATGTTGTAGAGGGACCTACCCTGAGTACCTGAGTAAAGGGATTTTATACAGGCTCTGACGCTCAAGGTCCAGGGTTCGAGTCCCGTGATGGCGTTTTTTTTTCACAAAATATAAATAAATTCGAGGGATGATGCAAAACCGTCTAATTATTTGTTTATTTATTTTAAAAAAATTTTTATTCATTTTTTAATTTTTTACTTTCCATTTTTTTTTTAAATTATTTATTATTATTTTATTTTTCACGCAGAAAAATAAGAGAGGAAGAAATTATAACATCTTGTGAAAGATGTTATAATTTCTTCCTCTCTTTTTTTTCTGCGTGAAAAATAAAATAATAATAAATAATTAGACGGTTTTGCATCATCCATCGAATTTATTTATATTTTGTGAAAAAAAAACGCCATCACGGGACTCGAACCCTGGACCTCGAGCGTCAGAGCCGGGAACCTTGCCCACTGGGCCACGCCCGCTGGTTCGACAAAGGTGCAACCGTACCGGTATGATAGCTACGAGCTAAACTTTTGAACGTTTTTTCTAGAAAACTAAAGAGCGTTGTATAAAATCCCTTTACTCAGGTACTCAGGGTAGGTCCCTCTACAACATATCTGGGACTTATCAAAATCCGTGAGTGACAACCTGTAACGTCCCCTTGTGAGTTTAGACTCCTGTATCTAGTCTCCACGAACTGGACGCTGAAAACCTGATACCCAACGAATCCAAAAAAAAAAAACGTCCGCGCTTCTTCAAACGAAAGTAAAAGCACTCGAAGAAAAAAAAAGCACGTGCGATTTGAAATTTCGTTGGAAATTCTAACGAGCCATAGCAGCTGTTCCGCGAGACCTCGTTAGCTCCCGATTGCTCTTCGCGTAGCATATCTAGTACCATGGTACATTCGACGGGAATTGTAAACAAGACAGTGAGTATAATGTCATGGATGCCGAGGGTATCCCGCATTCTCATACTTGTCGTCGCGCAAATGTCCAACTTTCTAAAGCATTGCTCGGGAATTATTCAACTCAATCAGATGTACTGTTGTATGAAGAAGAAGAAAAAAAAGAAGAAGAAATCTGCATTGTTAATCACGATATCGAAGTAATGCGCGGAGTCTGCCTAGCTCGTTCGATTTCGTTCGATTAGGCTCTCCGTTGTGGGTCGGCTCGATGAACCGCGGTATGTTCCATCGTCGTGTTCTCCATTATATCCTCGTTACTCCTCCATGGCTTAGATAAAAAGTACTGATTCCACAAACTTCTGTCTCTCTCTCTCTCTCTGGCTCTCTCTCTCTCTCTCTCTCTCTCTCTCTCTCTCTCTCTCTCTCTCTCTCTCTCTTCTTCTTCTTTCTCGATGTTTCCCGTCGTTTAAAAACAACGATGCCGCAGTACTTTGCCATACCACCACAGCAACTAATACACCGTAAGATCTCCAGAGTCCCACTGAGGAGGGCTTGGTTCGAAAGACCAATCGCTTACGTTACAGAACGTTCGTCGTTGCGACTCAACGATCGTATATGTGTACGATGATCTCTCATCATTCTCTTCTCATCGCTCGATCCGTAAAAACAACACAATTTGCGCAAGTATGTGTACACACGGGTGTAAACATGTACACGGGCGCACGCGACACGGTTATCCGCGGGAATCCGTCACGTGTATATTTTCGCATGGAAATCCTCCGGTGACCGCGGCCACGATGTGTTCACGTACGTACGAACCACTCCGTGTGCGATGCCTGGTTACCAGAGAGGGAGAGAGAGAGAGAGAGACAGAGAGAGAGAGAGAGAGAGAGAGAGAGAGCAAGAGAGCGAGAGAGACGAAACAGGCCGCGCATGGGCACCCTTGAGCCGCTTTCCCGATCGAATCGAGCGGATCTCTTTTGTACGATCGATTCATCGATCGCGCATTCGAACGTAGGTACGTACATCCAGCCATTACAATTTGTTCGGGTTTGTAATCAAAGAAGCCTCTCTTTTGCTCGCTTACCAATCTCGTGGGAAATCGTATGTGCGCGCATATGCTGCGCACGAATATATATAGTCGACAACAATATAGACGAGAGGCTATCGAAGAGACGAGGGAAGTTTATGCACTTCGTAATTCTCTGCTTACATTTTTCATCTTTCACCGCATACTGTTCACTTTTCTTTTTCTGCTTTTTGTAAGCAGAAAGAAAAAAAAGGAGGTGCGTAAGGACGCTCGAACACGAGCTGCAAATCGCTCTGCTTAAATAGATTTTTTTCTTTATTTTGTGTACTCATTCAGGACACTATTAAGGCAGAACACCACTGTGACCCCCTGTTTTTTTGCCATTTTTCAAGAATTTTTTTTTGTGGGAAAAAAAAGAGATATTCGAAAAAAAATTTTTTGTTTTGTTCGTTGTTTATTGAAGATACATAAAAAAAAAAATTCAAATTTTTCACGCCCCATGGTGACGCTGGGGAAGCTCCCGCGTCAGGTACTGTTGCCTCTGCAGTGGTTCGCGGCACGCAGCAGAACTCTCTTCAAAGTCGATCTGAAAAAAAATACCGAGTGTTTTCGTTAATAATATGATATTTTGAAGAGAAGTACATAGGGATTTGAAAAAATATTGATTTTTAAAAAATAGGCACGCTTTTGAAATTAAAGGACGATTTTCGAGCAAAATTTCTCGTCGAAAATAGGCTATAACTTTTTTTATTATTGAGATATCGAAAAAATCCTATGTACTTCTTTAGATAATCTAGTTTTATTGATGCAGTCCAAATTTGAAGTCGATCGGATCAAAATTGCTCGAGTTCTGCTGCGTGCCGCACTCAAAAAAGTGGTTTTGAGAAAAACGCGTTCAAAGTTTTAGGTTTGTTAATTTATGCGATAAATTGGAAAAAAAAATTTTTACCTTTAATCAGCGATGCCGGCACCATATAGCTGGCCTTCAAGAACCAAATGATTGTCCCTAGCATCTTTTCTCGAACTTGTAGAGGCTCTTCTTGCCTCTATTGCAGCGTCTGTGAGCGAGCGCTCCGCCAGCTCGATCCGCGCTGCATCGGTTTCAACGCAAAAATTGAAACAATTTGGGCCGATAGTTATCCCCAACGTCTCCAAAACTTTCATGAGGCTTCTCAGGCCATCATTGAATAATAATACCGCGATATCAGCTGCAATATCGACGATTTTTTTACTCCCGGACTGACACTTGGGGGCTATTGCCCAAACTGATTTGTTGTAGCTTTCGTTGTTGTTTTGCGTGAAGCCGCCCAAATAACGCTGCAGCAAATCGTCTCTGCTCAAATTTTCGAAGACTGGCGTAATTGCCTCCAATACTTCCTCAGGAAGAGGCGGCTGCGCGGGACCCCGAGCGTCACGGAGCGCTGCACCGCTCCACAAAATATTCAATATCTCCGAAAATAATTATTTTTTCGACCTGGGTCCAACGGCATCTTAATCTTAAATGTATTTTAGATTTTTTTAGATGGTTTTCAAAAAATCGATTTTTTGAAGCCGTCACAGTGGTGTTGTCCCTTAAATGATTACCTGCAAAATTTCAAAAGGATTCACCGTTCCGTCTTCGAGATATTGGCAATCAAAGATTTCATGGTTTTATACGTGTTCTTGGGGGGGGGAGTGGAGAATTTTACATTTCACGCAATAATTTCGAAATTTTTCTACAGAATAAAAAAAAATCTCAATTACAGAAGAACATATGACGAAGTGGATAATAAAAAAACAGATATGACACAAAGTGCAACTATTTCAGGCATTGAAAATGTAATCAAACTTTTCGGGTGATAAAAAAAGGTACATGAAAGTAATATGACTTGCTCTCTCTCTCTCACTCTCTTACTCTCGCGGTCTCTCACACACATTCTCACTTTCTCACTATTCATCCATTCATCCATCAAACCCAAACAAACCCAATTTAACCCAAACAAACCCAACTTAACCTAAACAAACCCAACTTAAACCGAAACAAACCCAACCTAACCCAAACAAATCCAACTTAACCCAAACGAACCCAACTTAAACGCAAACAAACCCAACTTAAACCCAAACAAACCTAACTGAACCCGAGCAAACCCAATTTAACCCAAACAAACCCAACTTAACTCAAACAAATCCAACTTGAACCGAAACAAACCCAACCTAACCCAAACAAAAATCAACTTAACGCAAACGAACTCAACTTAAACCCAAACAAACCCTACTTAACCCCAAACAAACCCAACTTAAACCCAAACAAGCCCAAACCCAAAAACAGACCCCAACCCGAACCCACCAGCATTGTAATGTACACACCAAAATTCAAACTTACAACTTGTAATCACAAATGACTCCACATGTAACGTAGCATTTTTCAACAAATCACCGGCATTTATTATCTTTAAAAGCATTTTCAAGGCTAAAAGCATTAATTTTGACCGTCTAGTTTCAGAGATATAGCGATTTAAATTAAGCAATGTCTAGCGACGCTAGCGCCACGAAACGACTGGAGCAGATTAGAACTATTAGGTGTATGACTTAATTTTTACAGATTTTTCAGCAAATTTATTTAATATGAAAAAATAGAGAACAACGAACTTAATCTTGGAAATATTGTTCATCGTTTTCTATGACCTCAGGTAACATACGAATGCCGTCGCGAACGAAATTTGCAGGCTTCGAGGCGATAAAGTCATCGACGAATTTACGCACATCGTCCAGCGTTTTGAACTGTTTATCCACTAAGGCGTGCTGCATTGACCGGAACAAATAGTAGTCGGATGGGGCCAAGTCTGGTGAATATGCCGCGTGCGGAAGAACTTCCCATCCCAAGTTCAAGAGGATCTTCTGCGTCACGCGAACAACGTGAGGTCGAGCATTGTCATGAAGCAGTATGACTTGCCTGCTTCCTTGCCCAGTAAATAGCCTTTTCTGATCAAGTTTTTCGCTTAGTTTGTTCAATTGTCGGCTGTAGCATTCCGCAGTCACCGTCTGACCAGTTTCCAGGAGTTCGTAATAAAGCACACCTTTCATGTCCCATCAGATACACAGGAGATCACTAAGATCGAAATCACCACTTTTAAAACGTTTGTAACAATAATTACACGTTTCATAAGACACAACGTCGGCACCAAGAACACTACAAATTGATTCCCGTGCTTTAGAAGCATTTTTTCCTTGTTGGAATTCGTATAAAATGCAGTGCCGAATGTGCTGTTTATCAGTTGCCATCGTAAACTTTGCTATTCTGAGAGGTTATGTAACTCAGGTAGACTTGTCGTTCGGTGTTCTGAAACCTTGCGTCTGATCCTTTCAAAACCACGAAAGACCGCGAAAATATTTCTATTTTAAATATAATTTTAAGCGCGAAGAAAAAATCTGTAAAAATTAAGTCACACTTAATAGATTACGGTAGTGTGAGCATATCCGTATACGCAGAGTATCTACGTATTAGTAGCCGGAATGGATAGTCTGATACAAAAGTGAGGTTTAGGTAAACATTATATTAGGCGTTTTCATCATTAATTTATAAGTTTTACATATCTCGATAAGATGTACAACCTACATTATAAGGATATTTCGCAATATTTCGAAGCTTTCATCGACCGAGCGGAGAATAAACTTTTTAACGTGAATGTGGCGAGACTACTACCTTAAATTGAGACATATACATATAGTATTTTTTTCTTCTTCTTATCTTCCATATATCTATATACATATGCGCATATAAATTCCGAGTCTCTTCAAGTAGAAATCTCTCGCGCTCCGATGAAATCAAGAGCTTAACCGAGATTATACTAGCGTGTGGGTTCCCTAAGAGCCTTGGAGTTACTTTGTTTTCGATGAATCCCGGAGACTGCGGCGTCGAGTGCTGCCGATAAATCCAAGAATAATCGTCTACAGTAACGTTCACAAAAGTACGCGAAGGTAAGTCAAGAGGAACGATTCTTCCTTTTCCTTTCCCCAAAAGTTTCGAGTCACATTTGAGATTCGCTTCATCATTTTTAGTCGTTCAAATTGCCAAAATCACGAATACTTTTACCGTAAGAAGCATAATCATGATGTTGAAGTTCTCATGGGTGGAATGAAAACCAAAAGAAGTTTCTTACGCAAAGTATTTTCTCGTCATTTATGCTACAGAAATAACTCAAAGATTCTTCGGGCACCTTACTAGATATCTGAATGCTAAATATGCAAAAAAAAACGTTATTGAATAATAATAAAAATTAAGCCATAAAAAGATCCATGGAAGCTTTAGCGATACGCAAAACGAAACCAACTCCAAATTTCAACCAGGCATCAAGTCGCACTGTAGGGGAGACTGAGGCTGCAAGTTAGAGGGGTGAAAAGTTACAGCGGGAATTTCCGATAAAAAAGTGAAACTGTGGAACTGTTGGAGAGAGAAGAAAGATGCGGCAACGTTGCACTTCACGATTTCGGGATCGATTCTGAATCGGATGTCTGAGAATCGTTTACGCAAAAAATCGAAGCGTAAAAGATCGGTCTTGCAAAAGTTTGATTTCTTCATATTATACGGTATCAAAAAAAAAAACAAGAAAAAAGCTCAAACGTACGCGAATGAACTAAACTGAACATTCTAATCAAAGAAAGGCGTACATCTGCAACTACATCCAAAACCTCTTTCTTGGTGAAAGAAAAATCGGTTTGTGACTTTTTTCTAGTGCATTGGAGAAAGACTATCGCGACTTTCGACCCAAGGCTACCTGTCTTGGAAAATTATGATTCTACATTAGACAAATACTATTTGTCTATTGTAGCAACGCCTGTACCGTCGAAACGGTTACTTTTCATCCCGAGTAGAAATATTGTCAGGCTGGCTTGATATTTGATCCGGGCCTGATCACGTTGTAGTAAGGAGGCCTTACTTAAGGTATGCCTCAATTTGCCTGATCCGGTCGGTGTCAGGTGATAGTCAGGCAACTGGATGTAGTGTTTCCTCCAGTTGCCTGATCCAGCTAGCTTCAGGCTATGGTCAAGTAAGTGGACTTACGGCTTGCTTCAATTCGCCTGATCCAGCTAGCTTCAAGCGTTGGTCAAGCAACTGGACTTACGGCTCCGGCAGCCGTAAGTCCACTTACTTGACCATAGCCTGAAGCTAGCTGGATCAAGCAACTGGAGGAAACACTACATCCAGTTGCCTGACTATCACCTGACACCGACCGGATCAGGCAAATTGAGGCATACCTTAAGTAAGGCATCCGGACTACAACGTGATCAGGCCCGGATCAAATATCAAGCAAGTCTGACAATATTTCTACATAACCGGACGAAAGTGCGGCAGTAATCTCGTGCGTTTCATTCCGTATTGACGTGTTCTCGATTGTTGTCATTGCGATATTTATTTGAGGTAAGATAACTGTATATACCGTTTTGTTATATTCCAACAATAAATTTTTATTTTACTTACTTTTTCAACACTTTTCTGTTTCCTTGCATGCGTTTATTTGCATTTTTTCTGTTGCCCACGTGTAGCCATTCATTTCGGTGAAACATAACCTATTTTCGAATTCGAAATGCACTGCGGACATAATGGGCATTACATTCACATTACCAATATTTGGTTTGTCTACGCTGACCGGGCTAACCTGCACCGATGGCATCACATTCTTCGATACCGATTAGCCCGGAGAGCGTAGGCCAACCAAATAATGTTAAGTTCCCAGTGTAGTTCGATCCAGTAAATGTGATTCCATCGGTGCAGGTCACTTTTTTCTAAAGTAACCTGCACCGATTTTTCAAAGTCTATTTCGCATTTTTGCTATATAAAAAATATATAACAAAGTTTTATTTATTTTACACATAAAGAACATGTGATAAAGTAGAGTAATAAGAAAAATATAAGTGTGATAAAGTAGAGTAATAAGAAAAATTTGTGATAAATAAGATTCCTATTTAGTTTATAAAATAAAGTATCAACGTTATTTGTAATTTGTGTCTTTTTCTATTTTGGGTTTGCGTGGTATTTTTTATTTCAGGAATAAATAGGACATCCACAGCAGAGGTTCATTCCATCATCCTGACTAGGCGATGATGTTTCAATTCAATTAATCCTTGAAAAATTAAGCCCTGATCAGGCTTAGATTTTTTGCACTGATCAGGCCTTTATTTTTTACGCTGATCAGGCTTTGATTTTCTATCCTGATCAGGCCTTTATTTTGCACTGTAATCAAGCCTTGATGTTCTATCCTGGTCAGGCCTTGATTTGTTTCACTGATCAAGCCTTGACGTTCTATCCTGGTCAGGCCTTGATTTTTTTCACTGATCAAGCCTTGATGTTCTATCCTGATCAGGCCTTGATCTTTTCCATTGATCAAGCCTTGATTTTTTACCCTGATCAGACCGAAGTCAGGGAAAGTGTCACAAAAATGATCAGGGCTTGATCAAAAATCCTGATCAAGGCATGAAAAAGAAATCAGGATGCCTGATCAGGCCTTTATTGTAGCCGGAGCAGGATTTCTACTCGGGATGCGGTTCCCGAAACCAGCCCCCTGACACTGGATACTATTCCTATTGCGCTAAATGTTTCGCGTTTTAACCGGGTTTTCTAAATTACACTATAGGTCGCTTGGTAGCGCTAGTAGAACAGCTTGCTTCACGCATGCGCGCTCAAAACTCGTAAACACGATCAGGGGGCTGGCACGGATTGATATTTTTGCTATGCAAAATGACCGCTTTTTTTAGTGTCCGACTCAGCCACTTGCAGCGCTAGTTGTACCCTTACAAAGCTGATGCGCGCGCAAGAGCTATATACAGGGTGTCCAATAGGAAGTTGCTAAAACTAAATAAGTGTCTCTTCCCTCCATGAATTCAATAGGGGTCCCTTTTTCTAAGGCGCATGACCTGAGGCCCCGCAGTTTTATTCCAGCCGTGGTTGAAGCAAGTACGCGCGCGTCAAAATGAGTGAGCTCACCACGGAAGAAAAAGCATACCTTATTGAGTGCTTCTTCTCGAGGGGAAAAATTTATAGTAATGCGTATGGAGGGTTTCGTACTAAGTTTGGAACTCATAGAGTTGCCAGCGAAAACACTCTGAAAAGGTAAGAATTTAATATTTATTCATATTCATCTATCACACAACTTGTGTTTCAATTCAATTAAACTGCATTGAAGTAATTTTACGGTAATTTTTGTAGGATAATCGATAACTTCGTGGAGTATGGTACACTCCAGGACCGTAGACACGAGTTGCCAGGTCCATCTGTTACGGTGACTACACCAGAGAAGATCAACGAAGTCGATTTCAGTAAAAGGAATTTATTTGCAATTCTTGGAATCTACGGTAACAGGAGAGAGTTACAAACAGCTTTTGGAAACGAAATTCTTCCCTTATGCAAAAAAGAGGGGACTGGTTAAAATTTTTTACTTCATGCAAGATGGAGCGACGCCGCACCGGACTCATGAGGTGTTTGAAGCTATTCATCGCGTATATGGGACTCGAGTAATCGGTCTGGGGTACCCTAAATTTGCTCAAGGCGAACTAGAATGGCCTCCGTACTCACTGGACCTGAACCCTTGTGATTTTTTCTTGTGGGGTTACATTAAAGATCATCGTTACGCTAAAAACCCCAGCACAGTAGAAGAACTGATCGCGGCCATCCAGGAAGTGGTTCGGGGCATTACGAACGATATGTTGGACACAGTTTTTCACAGTTTTCAAAAGAGAATTGATTTTTGTGCACAATCTAACGGTTCGCACTTCGAAAATATCTATCATTAATCACTGTACTTTTTCGTTATTTTTATAAGATGTAATAAATTGACATAAAAAATATTTGACTGAGTTTTATTTATGTGCGTTTAAAACTGCAGAGTTTCCTCTATTTAAAGCAATTTGGCTTTTCTGATTCTGTGCACGTGTTTTGAAATGACAGCCGATTAGTTTCAGCAACTTCCTATTGGACACCCTGTATATATACACGCGCACACGTATAATCGAGCAATACCCATATAACACCATCATATAGATTGATGGTGTTATATGGTATAAATATAAACACACACCATTTATTATGCTACCATTATTGTTTTATTAATTAATTTATTATTCATTAATTCTCGATTGACTATTAATCTATTGACTAATGATCGTGACAACAAACAATCATGAAGATAAATATGATAACGAAACTATTTGATACCAAATTATAAATTTCTCAAAAGGCCATTACGCAATTTGAAAATAGAGCTCTAGCTTTTATCATATGCTCATATAACGAGAATTGAAACACGTTTGAAAACTTATTCACTAATAATATTTTCAAGAACCGATTATTTGGCAATAAATAATTATATTGTCCATACGTACCTCCATGGTTTCGTACTGACATACTTATGTTTGTATACTCGTCCAGCTTTCACATTGTCATTATTTATAGCCCCTTTCCATAGTCTTTGAATGCCAGTATCGGCTGGTACGTTGAAAAAATGCACCTTTTCAATATTTTGCGGGTACCCTGAGGTACAACCGGGCACAATACACGGCATTAGTGCACGGTTACGAACAATTTCATTAATTCCGCACCGCGGTTTAACCTCCAAAAGTCAAAATAGTGGTTTTGTACGTCGTGCGGGCTTCGTGCCCGCGCAATAGGAATATCATATGGTAACTACTAGCACCACAGGTGGAACTAAAGTAAGCGGTCAAAAAGCATAGCATTTTTATACACAGTAGGGGATAGGCCATGCGAGCCCCCTGAACACAATTTATTTACGCTATTTTTGTGACCGTATTTTTTATTTGGCGTATCTGTAAATAAAAAAAAATTCAAGTTAGTAATTCGAGAGTGATCTCTTTTTTCTACTTTCGCTTATTAGGTAGACCGAGAGAACTTCGAACTGTGAACAGTGTTTAGGTTTAATATGCCGAAGTGCATCGTACCGGGCTGTACCTCAGGGTACACGTCAAACCCGGATAAAGTGCACTTTTTTTTACTATTCCGAAGAATGTAAACGGTGAAAAACTGTGGAAAAGTGGTGTGAGGCGAGAGAACGGCTCCGTGAAAGCTGGAGCAGCACTTTGCGAAAAACATTTTCGGAGCAACGAAATTCTTTGGCAACGCGAATATTTGGATCTTAATGGAAAAGTAATCGGAGTGGTAAACAAATCCAAACAAACAAACGATAAGTTCTCACTCCATAATTACTGAGCATGTAAATAATGAACAATAATAATTAGCGAAATAAAAATTATCATGTTTGCGCACTCAGTATATCGCTTATATTGCTTGCGCTGCAATATATATATAGTATCGGTTTAGACGACTACTAGCGCTGCATGTGACGCAATTCGGCAATAACAATGACGGGCAATTCGTGAACCGTGTCTAGGCGGCTGTGTCAAAGGGCTGCCCGGTACCTAAGATACTATGTGAACGCAAAGACAAAGAAACGATGCTGGCCTGGAAAAATAGATTCTCAAAAAAATCGAACGCCAGTCGATGCAAAAAAATCGATTTTTTCTCATGGAGAAGATTTTCGAATTCGATTCTCCTGAAGATCGATTCAGAATCGAAAATCCCTAGTCTATACCTGCCACTATTATTACTACAGTATTAAAATTTTATCATGACATGCATTGGCGTGTTCTTCATAGGCTAAAACCAAGCATCTGAAGCTAAGATGACCTAAAAAAATATCGTAAAAATATTGAATGGTCAATTTTGGTGATGCGACGAAAAGTCACAAATATCGGGGATAGGTAGTGACATGTCACAACTTGCCCCGTCTAGTACAAGTGATATATCTAATTAAATATTGTTTTTTGCTTTCGCCAGATGAGAACGTATAAAAGAAAAACGGAGCGCGGAGCGAAGTACAAAAACGTCCACGAACAAGCAGCGAAGATTTTTGAATGAAGACGAAACCAAATGTATTTGTGGTTTGGCAAAAGACTTTGGACTACGTCATATGTTCCTAGCTAGGTTTTTGAGGAAGCAAAAAGCAGCTATAGAAAAAAAGTGACTCTGATTATTCCGATTAATTATTTTGTCAGGTACCATTTGATTAGGAAAAAAAAGTACCACCCAAAACGATCGTACATTGTTTTCATATGATATAATTGGTAAAGAATACACTTAAGGGATCAGTATCAGTTTATTTTCGGAAATTTTCGATTTTCTAAAAACATCAGTTTTGTATACTGTATACCTGTAGAAATACGGTAGAGAATGTTCTTCAGGTCGGAGTGACCGATAAGTGGCTAAAAAGAGTGATACAATAGAAGCGTCTCTGTGAGCTCAGCGCGCAACCGCCGTGTCAAGCGTCCAAATCTTGCAAAACAGAGATCCGAAACCAGAAATCCCAAAAAAGTAAAGCTCTTGAAGAAGCTGAAGGAATAATGTATGAACTAGGCATCGCTGATTGAGGGTATGAGGTTTTTTTTTTAAGTTTTAGTACATTTTCACAAAAGGAACGTTAAACGCGTTTTTCGACCTTGTCGACATGATTTTGGAAAAAACTATTGCACCGATCGGGCTCAAATTTACAGGGATTATTCTATGCATGTATCTCTTCGATCCCTACTAACGGTATAAATATTCATTAATATTTAATCCTATTTTCGAACAATTTCAGTTGTAAAAAAGTCAAAAAATTCATAAGTGCGCCATTTTGTTTTCTTTTTATGGGGAGTGAAAGTTTTTCGTAGGGGTCATAACAACAACTCCACTTAATAATAAAATACTCGACTTTTTATTTTTAGATGCTCCAAAGTTAAGATTTCATGTCGACAAGGCGAAAGCAGGGGTAACTTCAAGCAGCCAGATAAATTTTTCACCAAGATAAATTTAAAAAATTATTTTCTTGTACTTTGAAACTTATATTTTTATGTATAAAAATATAAAAATATGGATATAAATGTTATTACGAAATGAAAATTCTTGAAAATATGTGCAATAGATGGAGACTGATGCCTTAAAATGGATTCATTGATTCACGTGGAAGTTTGTGAGCCGTACTGTACTGTATTCACGTATAGATACTGAATCCCGATAGGAATACGCATGTGAACACCTGTTTTTACGTTAAAGAGGAAGATCAGCGGAACCTCAAGAGTTCCAGCATCTTGCAGAGAGAATATCGACGAGACAAACCCGACATATATATATGTGTGTCTGTGTATGTGTGTGTGTGTGTGTACGCGTCTATGATGATGTATGTGTGTGTACAACACGGGCGTACAGCAATTATTAGCAGGCGCTGTATCCGGGCATGAGTTATGGGAGAGAGATCTGCATTCTGGCGGCCTCCTCTTCCTCTTCTTCCTGAGGCTCTATTTCATATCGAGTCTTTAAATCTCCGCCCTAGCGTGTGTACGTATATAGAAATATGCATTCACGGTGTGCTTCGGCTCTACGAAACCCTCCGGTCATTCTCGCTCACACCAACTCGTGCGTTAGAAAGCGATCGGGCACACGCTTCCACCCCGTATATACGCTCTGATGAAAACGTTTTAAACTTCCGGTATATCCTCATTTTAGTTATATACAAACATGTATATATATATATATATATATATGTACATATAATGTATCGTGTGTCAATTGAGGAATAACAAATCTCTGACAATTAATCATGTGGAGTACAAATGATGCATCGATCCACCCGGCGGAGTAGGTATAATCCTCGCTCATCTTTGCAGGAAATTCAAGCGATTCTATTCCGACGGCAAAGTGGCGATCGCGAGGTATCGATCGACCGGTCGTTTCCTTCAACCATGTTAAAGAGAGAGAAAGAGAGAGAGAGAGAGAGGTGTCCAATGCTATATTCTTAACGTTCAATGGAAGCGTGGTGTAGCGAAATCGCGTTTATATTTTATTTTCATTTTTTTCTTCATCCCCATGTTCGCGATTCAAAGAGCCATTATAGATGTACCTTCTAGAGCACACTTCGGACATTCTCAATGCGCGTATTTGAGCACAAACGTGTTTAAGTGTGTGTGTGTGTGTGTGTGTGTGTGTGTGTGTGTGTGTGTGTGTGTGGAAGAAAGACGACAACGACGACAACGACGACGACGACGAAGGAATCAACGACGGCCAAGGCCTTAAGTAAACTGGAACTTCATATACGTGATACAACACCGCCGAGCCGACTAGATAATTTATAGTATATATATGGCAACCTGAAACGCCGGTCTTCCGAGAATTCGAGTTCCCCCCAGCAGCCTCACGCACGGCAGAATCATTCATCGATTTTTTCGCTCTCGTTTCTTCTTCGTCGTTTTCGGTTTTCTTTCGTTTCTTTTTTTTTTTTTTTTTTTCTTGTCTTCTTAATCTTATCCTTTTTGTTTCTTCGCTCTCCCGTGGCACGCTTCCAGTATGAGCGCTCTCTATGGACCGTGGCACGCGGTGTTTCGCGGGCAACGCACAAGTGACCGGATCGAATTAACGAGCGAGCGCGCTTCCAACTATTTATCGCTATCGCATCGAGCTCGTCGTTGTTCTCCGATTAGGATTTCCGGATGTTATTTATTTCCAGCTTTTATTTATATGCCACATGCGCATATACGTGTATATGAGTTAACGCTTCTCGAGTTTCAGATGGATCGGATCGAGGATGAGAAAAGTGAAAATTAAGACTGCGTTAAAGGTACACTGGGAGCGACAAAAAAAAATCGACGATGCACGATCTTCAAGGAGTCTGACGAGAGGAAAGCCATGAATATGGTAGAGCATTGAAAACTATTAGATGCGGATTTTCTTTATACGTGGAAAAACAGTGTTAAGGGGTGAAATCATCCCTTAGAGTGAAGCATTTCAAGGGCTTATTTTGCAGTTTCACCCGCAACCAGTCCATCGATTTCAATGGAACGATACGAACATTCTTCTGATGGAAAACGAACAGAAAAAGCACTTTGGGTACATTGAAAGAAAATTAACGGATAAACCACCCCTTTGTTTTTCTTTCTCTCACCCCACATTGAAGGGGTTAATACCCGTGTAGAAATTTGAGCCGGGAAAAAATACTCCCCCTCATCTGCCCTGTCTAAATAATATCAGGCCGTGGTCAGTCCGTCCAGCGTGAATCAGGTTCACCATGTAACAGGTCTTAGGCCAGACACTGACTCGTAGTTTTTTTTTCGGAATCTGATCAAGAACTGATGACGAAAGGAATCGGAAAATTTCCACGAAATTACGAGAAAGGTTATAGTGTACCCACAGGGCCATGAGAAATAAACCGGCGGACGGATAGAGTAAAATAATAGATCAGGTACTGGAAAAGGGCTTTTGGCGGCATACCCGAATAAAATAAGTAATGTCAGGTCGTACTGATCCTTACTATTTCACAGGTTGTACAAAATCATCAAAACATTAAAAACCACGAACCACCTTTACTTTTTTGTTTTATCAGATATCTTGGTTATTCGTCATGTCTCAATTAATCCTTGTTGTAATACCATTATTTATGATGAGCATTTTTACAATAAAAAAATCGATTAAATCGACGATATCGAAAAATCGATGAAAAAAAAGGCTTATAATGATGAATAGAATTACAACAGATGTATTAGATTCATCCTAAACAACAATAAATCTATTTGATGGGGTAAAAAGCAAAGCAGCTTGAGACAGTTCTTAAGCTTCACTTTTCAGGAAATGTCAATGTTCTGGCCGGCTATACAATACGTGAAAGTGTACTTGCTCGCAATGTATTTCGGCCAGTACATTGCAATTTCCAAACATAGAGTGTAAGCCATAAAACACGATTTTGTCATATTTCCGGTCTGTTCCGTGAAAGGCTCCGGCCAGGTGAATCGGAGAAGGCAAACCTGACCAGGGCCCAACGCAAAGTAGCGAATGCCCGATCACATTTCTGCAAGTCCACGTGTAACGGCATAAAAAATCGATTTTTTTTAACGTAAAATGTGTCCAACATCTCAAGAATATGGCCCTGGAATCGCTGACTAATCGGCGAGTCACTGAAATCATTGAGTTTTCGTTGATCGAAACTTTAACCCTTCGACTGCACACTAGATCGTTTTAGCCCCAGTGTTTTTCGTGCAAGTACGTATTTTTCACTACGCATCTCCCACTTTGAACGAATGTTTGGGCACTTGATTTTTGTTTTACTGAAAAAATAAATGTTGGGCTATAAAATAAGGATCATTAACTACAAAAAAAAATGCATATTCACCGAAATCCAACGATCTGAAAGACGGCTGAGGTCCGATCGATGCCACATGCAGTCAGAGATTTGTGACGGAAGTTTGCAGTCGAAGAGTTAAACACGTTTTTCGCAAAACTACATTTTTTTAAGTTTGTGTGAAACATAATTTTGAAACGAGTGGACCAATCGTGCCAAAATTGTACATGAAACTCAATAATAATATTACGTTGAACTTATACCTACTTGTTTATGAAAACCACTTTTAAAAAGTCCTTTTTTATTGCAAAAAAGAACGAAAGTCTTGTATAAAATTTCAATCTTTTTTATTGAAGTGTCCCATTTTTTTAATGTTCAACTTTCTAAATATTTCTTATGTATGAGTTCTGCATTTGGATGTTAAAATACTAAAAATGCTTGGCTCGAATGTAAAACGTTTTGTTCTTAAAAAAAAAAAATTACCATAGTTTGCTATTTTTTCGTTGTCTACATGTATTTCACTCATTAAAAGGGGCGTATTAAATTGAATAAACCGTATAAGAGTTTTGAGGGAGGATACAATTGAAGTTTGTGTATTTTTGCATTTCCGCCGGATAGCAAGCTTAAGGGCGTAAACCACATTCCATACATTTTCGACGAATTCCAATGAAAATTAAGAGTTTTGGAAAAAATGAATTGCAAATTTATTGTCAAGGGCTAAAAATACAATGTGGAGTTATAAACAAAATAAATATATATATATTTTTTATGCATTTTGGCCAAACATTGACATTTGGCCAAAAGCGTTTGGCAAAAAAAAACAATCATCGTGCAATCGCCACGAAAATGATGCCGATAAAAACGAAAAATCTGCGGTTGGAAAAAACTTTTTAACAAAATCCTAACCCGCATAGCAAAAGCTTAGGCAGTGCGCATCAAGCAGGAAGCTTTCGAAGAGGCTTGAAGTAAAAATGTCTGTAGCGTGTAGGAACGAGATCTCGAATAGCTCCCCCTTCCCGCCCCCATCCCCCTCCGGGATACTTCCTTGGAACGAGATCGACGAACTTTGTTCCATCGATTTTTCCCAATTAGTCCGACGTTTGAATCGATGTGTGCGAATGCGTTTCGCGGTTATATTGCCACGCTCTCAACGCTGTTAATTCCGAAGTACTTTATAGTTTACGAGTGCCGTGTGTCGTGTCGTAAAACGCGGAGAAAGAGAGATCAAACGGGGATAAAGCGCGTGGTGGCGAATTGCAAACACGCGAGTAGAAATGATGCACGAATGTACGAGAAGCAGTAGTCAATAATAAAGCATATAATCCAGCAATCTTGTCCTTCCCTCATCATTGTATTATATTACGATGTGTAGGTTTGTATTTCGACAATGTGGCGAAGATAGACGAGGAGCGCAAAGAACATTGTAATAATCAAGCATTAAAGCAGCAATTGGAAAAAATCTAGAAATTCAAAAGAATTGCTCTATTTCAAAATTTATTTGATTATTGTACAGACACTGAATACATTTTTAAAAACCGTTTAAGGAGGTACGACTACTCCCTCAGGGTCAACTAAGAGACTAAATTTATGTCACCCCACGGGTGTTCTGATTTATGTTAACTTATGTTGAATATTCGTATTGCCGATCCGAAAGTGCCAAATTTGTGGTAAATATTTTATTTATTGCATATTTACTAATCAAAACTGAAAAATTATATCCTCAACGACTCTGGAGTATTCACGACAATTTCCAAGCAGTACCGAGATTCTGAAACTCTGTAGCGACCGTTTTCGTAGTCGTTACCTACACTGAGAGAAGAATATATTTCTATGTACCAGAATTTGTTAACTATTAACAAATGGTAAAGTTGAATATGGCGAAATAAATACCTTCTTACGGTTAATGAATCATTCATTTGAGCCTCTGAATTGCCCTGAATAAATATTTGGTAATAGTTAATAAATGGGTACTTCAATGGAACATACCCTTTCTTAACAGCCAATAGATATACAGTTAGTTTAACCCAATGCTTAGTATTAATATACTATAAATATTTGTTTCCAATAACTTGGACCTTTATTTACTGCGATCAGGAGAGAAAAGTTGTCCTAGATGTAAAGGATAGTTGAGTGATCGATACTTTATATTCGTACAAATCAAGATTCATGTTTAGTTACCAAATGACCATTTGGACAAAGAATTCATTGATTGTCGGCGGATAAATGTGCAGTTAAATCAATGTAGCACTATAGTATCAATGACGAAGGGTGCATCAACAGTTACTTGTATAGAGATTTGAATGGAATAATTAAAAGATTTGAAGGAATTTTATATATAGCTCTATATACGGTTGTATTTAATTTGTTGAATAAAAGAAAAAAATAACATGAAATAAACGTATTTGTAGTTAAAAGGTTTATTCTATTAAATGTTCTACATACATAGAACTTTTTATCCAATTATACACTTATTCTAAATCTCTCCGAGCAATAACATTACGACCGTCTGCAGTTATATGGAACTTCATCGCTCTTAAATATTCTTTCAAATCGAAGCGCAGCAATTTGTATGGAACTGATCGCTGTGGCATTGCGACTTCGAATGCTTTTATATGATCATTGAAACCTATCATTTGGCAGGCCCCACAAAACAAGCAAGTCGTTAATTTTGGCCATCGGCGCAGAGAATAAATTCACGGTTTCACGGTCACAAACTGATATTCTCTAGGCAAGTAGACACGCAGTCACGCACAGGCCCCAGTGTACCTCGATCGTATCTACGTCGCGTCTGCGCACGAACGAGCTTATGTGACAAAGGGCCATGGTAGTGTACAAAGTAAGCGGTTACGCTAAATGTACGATACTCATCTCAAGTATAGATTTGTTAACTATTAACAAATCATTATTTGAGACGAGTCGTCGATTTTTTAACAGTAATTTGTTAACTATTAACGGGGCTATATTTGATGCAACTGGAGATTTTTTAATGATTACTAAATATTTCGTTTGTAATAAGTGTACAATTTTTATCTCTAAGAACTACTGGGCTAACATCTTAAATACAGATCCATTAATATTTAATAAATTCATATTTGTGTTAAATAGAGAAGTTGTCGCGTAAACTGTGGGACCGTTGGCTCAAATGCGGCCGAAATAGTCGTTTTGAATGAAGATCAGTTAATTTTAGTGACATGTTCATTTGCGTTGAACACGGGATAGTGGCGACAACTACACGTCAACGACCCCAAATCTAAATATATTAATTGTGAACAAATCTCTACTCCTCTAAACTGTATTATCGTATCACAGTTCGAACTCGTTATTTGGTGACTATAAACATCTACTGAGTTAAGATAAATAAAAGTGATCAAATGCATCATCCTTTTCAAAGAAGTTCTATGGCTATAAAATTTTGTCATGAGAACACGAATATTTCTTAATAACTAACAAATTTTGTAACAGTTAATAAATATTTCAGTAAAAGTGCCAACTAAATATATTTCTTAACTATAAATAATGCTTTTTCTCAGTGTAGCAACAGCCAATAAGAGGCTCCCTTTCTTCTGATCGTGCTTGCGATTGGCTGTCGCTATAGCCGGCGAGAACGAAAACTGCACTACAGAGCTAGGTTATGCTCGCCAAACGAATCAGCTGTTACACCCGACGTTAGCAAGTCTATGGATACTATTTCGTCATTATGATAATATTCAACCGGAAGTTGAAATTGTTTTATAATGTAGTGCTTGAACTACACGGTGAAGTGCGAATTTTTTATTTTTTACAATATCTATTATGTCTAATTTATCAAATTTCAGTTGTCCAACGACCTTAGTTGGATACGTGAGTAGCAAAACCGTGATTATCGCACTTCCGGTCGACCGTCTCCATAAGACGACATGCTTCACTAGCTCAAAATGCTCGACTTTTCAATTTTATTGCGAAAAAACTGGATGGTTAATATAGCTCAAATTTTTCCAAAGGGTGCATAACGTATTCGTCAACATCATATAAAAATTTCAGGCTCGAAAGTTCGATTCGACCCCATGATCGTACCTCCTTAAGGTAATAGTCTCGCCACATCCACGTTAAAAAGTGTATTCTCCGCGCAATCGATAAAAGCGTCGAAACATTCCAAAATATCCTTATAAAGTAGGTTGTACATCTTATCGGGATGTAAAAACTTATAAAGTAATAATGAAAACGCCTAATATATTGTTTACCCAACCCTCATTTTTATATCAGACTAGCCATTCCGGCTACTAATACGTAGATACTCTGCGTATACGGATATGCACACACTACTGTAATCTAGTTTTAGTCTGCTCCAGTCGCTTCGTGGCGCTTGCGCCGCTAGACATTGCTCAAGGCCTTAGGCCACTCTAGAATTTTCCAAAAATCTTTTTTTTTTTTGTTAAAAATGTACCTTAGTACCAGTAATATAAAATTATATTCCAAAAGATCACGGGTGTGAAAAATCTCTAAGTACTCGGTTTTCGAATTCTAGCGCAACCCCCCTCTTGATTCATGTCGTGACTTTCTACTAACTTTAAACGCGTTTATCTGAAAACTACATTTTTCAAGACGGCCGGACTCATAACTCAAACAAATTTCAACCGATTCATTTGAAATTTTAACTGCATATTTAGAATTACATTTTCTGATACACTACGTAGGATTTTTTATTATAATGCATAGTTCGTTTTTTATAAGCAATTTTCTGACGATTTTCTCAGGGCATTTTATACTTTTTGTTTTAGAAATGCGCCATTTCGACAAAAAACAATATATCAAAAAATCCGACGTACTTCTATAGCTATTCTTATATATAATCAAAAAAACTTTAGTGTCTCATCATAACTCAAAAATTATAGGAGCTCTTGGTCCGGCCGTTGACCTTCCAGAAATAAAGGCGTCATCGGAAAAATGCTGCACAGTCGCCATTTTGACATGCATCGCTGTGAAAAAATAATTTTGTATAGTCAATTACGTGTATAATAAAACCCCTATTTTGTAATTCCGATTTATTTTATAATTTCGCTGAAAAAAAATCACAAAATATGCTCTTTTTTGGCCTCTAGAGTGGCCTAAGGCCTTAATTTAAATCGCTATATCCCTGAAACTAGACGGTTAAAATTCATGATTTTTTTTTTACCCACTTCGTCATACGTTCCTCTGTAATTGAGATTTTTTTTTTTAATCTGTACAAAAGTTTCGAAGTTATTGCTTAAAATGTGAAATTTTCCACTGCTCCTCATAAGAACACGTGTGAAACCATGAAATCTTTGATTGCCAATATCTCGAAATCGGAACGGTGAATCCTTTTGAAATTGTGCAGGTAATCATTAAATTGTGTCCTGAATGAGTCCTCAAATAAAAAAAAAATCTACAGAAAAACGCCTGGGCGAGACTACTACCTTACGGCCTTCCCGATCAGAAATCTTGATCCGGCAGTCTAAACACTGATCAGACCGCTATCATGCTGCGGTCTGGAATGCCATAATAAGGCATGCCTGATCACTGCCAGATGTCCACCGGATCAGTGGAACCAAAGTACGGTAGTAAGAAGGCTAGCTTACTGCGGCCTGATCACGCTGCCTTTGTACTCCCGTATATCAGGCAATACTAATATTGCCCTACTAAGGCTCGGCCTAACAAGGCCCTATTGGGGCTTGCCTTATAACTGCCTAAGCATTCCATCAACGCACATAAACTCCTATATCCTAGGTGGACATTTTAACCCAGTAGCATATTATCTTTGAAGTTTTGACGTTTTTGAGAGGTGTTATGGACTGTAACGCAAAAAGCGTTATGCAACTCAGACTCGCGTTAGCAGATTCCGCTGTACTTCGAAATCTCAAAACACAGTACAAAATGTATCATCGTCGTGCGAACAAGGTATTCGTAACCTGAAAATATACATATATGGACGTTTAATACGTTATTAATGCCTAAATTCCTTTAAAAAAAATTGCTTTTCACTAAATTCATGTCCGAAAAACACGAACTAATAATTTACGAGTTGTTTGAATTGAACGAGCGTATATTTGCCTCTATTTTCCATCAATAGATTTTGAGCAAGCCGTGAGAAAAGATATGCCAAGGATTGGGAGGTGAACCACGCGGTTCGGAACAAAAATACTTCAACATAAAACATGCATGGAATATTATTTATAATGATCTCTATACTATTTTTAATTAACGTAATTATCATCTTTTTTATAACTTTCCTTAATAAAACATATATTGATAAATACATTCTAGGCCTTGTATACATATATTGTAGAATGTGTATGCGTACGAGCATATATGTGTACTGGTTACGTAAGGTAGTATCATAATGGCCTGGTCAGGCAGCATTTTACCCTAAATTCTCAATGAAAATAATAATAATAGTCACAAGTGTAAATATAGCGGCCTATGTCAGTACAGATTTTCAATTGCCCTGTGCCCTGGTGAAAAAATACAGTAGAGCATTAGAGAAGAGTGGCGAAGGACTCCGGGGGGGCTCACTCAGAAACAGAAACTAGTATCGTGACGGGTATAGAGTAAGAGTAAAATGGATGAGGTCGGAAAAGCTCACAAGCCCACGCGTAGGAACATCGTAGATGAAAAATAAAAATTAAATATACGCTAAAAACGAACGTATGAAGAATTAGAGATTGATTAGTGAAAATGCATAAACTCGTTTACAATCGATCATAATTTAATTTTAGGACGATAGAAGTCTTCTCCAGAGCGGAACGCAACATGAGCCACAATTTCACTGCCAGTTGAAATATGCGGGCTGGTAATCAAACAGACTGACATCAATCACCGGATCTTCGTTGCCAATGTACCTTCATTAATCATATTACTGCCTAGCCGAAGCATTGCTGATCCCATCATTTGTATCTTCAGAGGAACCGAAGCAGATTCATTTGTCGAATATACTTTTGTGTTCTGCCCGGAAAAAAAACTCTCAAAGAGTTCTATTGAAGAGTGATTTAATTGCGAAATTGACTCATCCAAGTGTTCAGCGATGCACTGGAATCCCTGCAAGAAGGGCATTATGCGCTGCAATCAATTTTTTACTCTGCCTCACCGGAGTGGGACTCATTTTTTTGTTTGTTTGTAGATTGGACACTAATATATGTCCCGTGGCCCGAAAAGGGACGTCCAAAAAGTAAATCTAGATGCAATTTTTTTTATTTTTCTCTTTTGTGTATATGTGCGATTGTGTAAAT